>CM077165.1:101708587-102269359 GCA_039583875.1 Platanthera guangdongensis
TGCAGGTTGTGCGGATAGCACTGGAAAGCCAGGACTTGGCTCTGATTGCGGTCAGGGACAGTGCGGACTCTGCGGTTAAGCAACAGGCGGTAAACAGCAGGTCGCGGATAGAGACCAGGCGGTCTTCTCTTTGGCGACTTGGTTCGGGGTTCAGGAAGTCGCCTGCTTCAGGCGGACTGTTCCATTCGGTGACGCAGCTTGTGCGGTCTGGCGGCGTGCAGATCGGCGGTGAAGAGCTAAGCATTGGAATAAGGGTGAGTCCGCGCGGCTTGGGTTGCGGTGTGGCGACCTAGCGGACTGAGCGGACTCCACAGCAGTAGGTCGGCGGCTTGTTGATTGAGTCCGCGCGGCTTGTTTTTTGTTCTTGTCTTTGTAACTGTCTCTGCTCTCCCGGTGTTGGGTTTTGGTGAAGCATGTCTCGCCATGTATGTCTCGCCTTGTAAAGAAGTTTGCTCTTGATCAATAAAGAAGCTTGTGCTACATGTGTTGCTGGTTGTTACTGCTTTGTTGAGATAACCCCTGCTAACTCCACGATCCGGAAAAACTTTCAACATTATAAGTGGGTGTATTCTCCTTCGGTTTGTTGAGTTTTCAACAGGGTATCCAAGGGGGCGTCTGCGGTTTGTTGAATTTTAACATGGTATCAGAGCCAGGTTGTTGGAGTGGTCAAGCAGTGCTCAATGGAAGTAGTTGCTCTTCTGTAGAGGAAACCAGTGGTAGAACCATGGCAGTGGAGGATGCAAGTGGTCTTGGAATTGATCTTCTTACAGAGACGAACTGTGAACGGTGGAAGTCCTGTATGAAGAGCTTTCTTCTTGGCGAGGACCTTTGGGAGGTTGTATGCGGAGCAGGAAGACAAGAGGATACTGCTGGCAATGCTGAGGCGATGAGAGCTTGGAAGGAGGCAAATGCGAAAGCGGAGTCTATTCTCAAGCAGGTGATCTCATCGGAGCTCTTGGACCACATCAGTGGATGTCGGTCAGCTGCGGAGGTCTGGACTTCCCTTGATGGGTTGTTCAGGAAGGAGGTGAAAGTTGCTGCGGAAGATGGTCCCTCTACTTCGTATCAGGAAGAAAGGAGTGCTTCTCCTAGGCGTGATAGGAAGAGGAAGGAAGGACCAAGGTGCTATAAATGCAAGCAGCAAGGTCATCTTCGGAAGGAGTGCAAGGTTGTCTTGCTCTCGGCGAACGTTGCTCAGGTAGGGAGGAAGGAGAAGAACGTAGTTGGGATTTCAACTAGTTCTGGAGTTGATCGGATGAATGCCAGTGATAGTGCTGCTATCTGGCATGAAAGACTGGGGCATGTAGGGATGGACAAGCTGAAAGCAATGGCGGAAAGAAGACTCGTAAGAGGCTTGCCTAGATTGTCATCCTATGGCGATGGTCGGGGGTGTGCAGGATGTCAGGAAAGTGGAGCCTATCGCTTCATGGTTAACAAAGCACAATCCAGATGTAATGCACCATTGGCGGTTGTCCATTGTGCTCTGGTGGGACCGACCGTCACGGCCAGTCTTGGAGGCAGCAGGTTCATGCTGATATTGATTGATGACTATTCTGGGTATACTTGGGTATACTTTATGAAGATGAAGTCCAACATGGTACGCTTGTTTGTGGAGTTCAAGAAGCTTGTGGAAGGCCAGCTTGGCCGGAGGATCAAGGTGTTGAGGACAAGTATCAGTGGTGAGTTTGGCTCAACCGAGTTCTCACGCTTTTGCAGGAAGCAATGGATCCGGATGGAGCTTTCTTGTGGACATACTTCACAACAGGGTAGTATTGCAGCTCGGATGATCCGTTGGTTAACGGAGACCTGCAAGTGTTGGCTTCAGAGTAAAGGCGTTCCAAAGGCTCTTTGGGCGGAAGGAATAGCCTGTGCTGCTCATGTCATCAACCGGATGCCTCTTAGTCCGATCATAATGAAGACTCCTTATGAGCTGATGTTCGGAGTGAAGCCCTCAGTGAAGCACCTTCGGGTGTTTGGATCTACCTGCTATATACACTCTCCGGGTGCTCTCAAGACAAAGCTAGTCTTTGTTGGGTATGATGAGCAGAGAAGAAGATGGAGGTGTATGGATCCTGCGACGAAGAAACTCATAGTGTCGAGAGACATTGTTTTTGATGAGTTGACGCTGTATTGGGGTAGCTCTTATGTGGAGCTAGAGATAAGCAGGTCAGATGGTGGGCTGAAGGAGGCTGCTGCTAAGGAAGTGGAGTTGCCTGAGTCACCAGGTGCTCCAGGTTGTTCTAGCTCCGGGGCAAAGGCGTCAGAGTCGGGAAGAAGGGGGAGCGATGCTCCAGGATCTTCTGGCTCGAAGACGGAGGCTTCCGGTTCAGGAAGCAAGGGGAGCGATGTTCCAGGCAGTTCTTGTTCAAGAGGGCAGTCTTCTGGTTCAGGTAGTAGGGGGAGCATTGCTCCAGATGCTTTTGGTTCCAGTAAGGAGGCGTCTTGTTCAGGGAGCAAAGAGAGCATTGTTTCGGGTTTGCCCGGGAACGGAGCTGGTTCAATAGGAGCGGAGGTGGTTAGCCATGATCAGGTTCTTCGGAGATCGAAGAGGATCAGTAAGCCACCAGCTCGATATTGTGAAGGGAACATGGCGGACTTGGTTCCGTGTTTCCTTGTTAGCCCTCAGGTCGAGCAAGGTACTTCTGGCTGTGATGACCCCACTAGAATCAAGGAGGTGGTTGACACCAAGTCTGAAGAGGTGACTTCTCTCAGAGGCAACGAGGCTTGGGCTTCTGGGTCCAAGGAAGTTGGTGATACTCCTGTGATGCAAGAGTGGAGGTTGAAGCTGAAGAAGGCAGAGGGAAGCATGACTCCTTTTTGGAGATGCTGGAGGGCTCCCTCATGGTCCATGATATGCGGGGCGAGGACTTTGTCTTGGACATCTCTTCGTAGATGCTATCGGAAGGACCAGGTGCAAGGTTATGGGAGCTGCTGGAGTTATTCACCACTTCTCACTTCAAGGGGGAGTGTTGAATTCTGTGAAGTGAAAGTGGGTGAATGGATGGCTTGGGAAACCTATCCGCGCGGACTACGCGGACAGGGTTGGCGGACTGCTAGGTCGGCAGGGATGTTGCAGGCGGTTTGCTCTATGGCGGCCTGGGCGGTCTGTTCGCGCGGACTACGCGCACAGCAGCGGCGGTCTGATAGGCCAGTGTATGCTCAGCAGGCGGTTGACTCCCAGGAAGTAACCGGGCGGATAGGAATGTTATCCGCGGAGTCCGGCATGAAGCGGACTGAAGAACTCGAGCGCGGCAGACCGGTTTGGCAGTTGCCTTGGTCTTGCTCTAGTGAAGCGGCAAGTGGAAGCCGCGGAGACCGCCGGTCAGCGCGGACAGAAACTGGAGGTCGCCCGGTATGGCGGGCTAGATCCAGTGTCCTCTAGTAAGTGCGGACTGGCCCTTGTGGCCAGCGGACTGGACTTGGTGGGAATTGAACCAAGTCCAGGATGGCTCAGTCCGGGGAGATCGCGCAGTGGAGCGCGGGCTGGTTTCTCAGTCCGTCAAGCGTAGTAGAAGTGTTGTTGCCTTGTTTGCTAGCTTGGGAAATGCGGACTGGAGAATTGCTTGTGCAGGAGCGTGCGGACTGGAGCCAGAGTCCGCTGAGTCCGGTTTAGCCTTGTAACGAGGTTATGGACTCAGGAGTTGCGGACTGGAGTCTGCCGTTAGCGGACTGGATTGGCGTGTCCGCTAAGTCCGGAGGTGCCTTGGCAATGAGGCAATGGACTTGGGATATGCGGACGGAAGCCGGGTGTCCGCTGAGTCCGGCAGGTGCCTTGATGGCGAGGCTGCGGGCTCGGGTTTTGCGGGCTGATGCCTTGTCCGCAGAATGGCAGACACGGCTGTTGTGGAGTCCGGCTGTGGTGGTCCTGGCTTGGCCTCTGGTGGCAAGGCGGGCTGGATATTGGAGTCCGGCCTTGGAGAAGCTGGGGCGGACTGGCTATCTGCACAGGAGCGGCGAACTGGAATGTGTGTCCGCGGGCTGGCGGACACACTTGTTCTAGCTGCGGGTTGTGGCGGTGATCCTATCGGCTAGGGCGGTGACCATACTCATCGTCGTGCCTATAAATAGGACCCATGTCACATCAGGAAAAAAGAGAGGAACCGAGACCGAAGTAAGTGAACAGTAATTGAGCTCGCGTAAGTTGCTGCGGTCTGGACTTTGGTGTCCGCGCGGATTGAGAGTTGACCCGGTTGTGCTGTGCAGGTTGTGCGGATAGTGCTGGAAAGCCAGGACTTGGCTCTGATTGCGGTCAGGGACAGTGCGGACTCTGCGGTTAAGCAACAGGCGGTAAACAGCAGGTCGCGGATAGCGACCAGGCGGTCTTCTCTTTGGCGACTTGGTTCGGGGTTCAGGAAGTCGCCTGCTTCAGGCGGACTGTTCCATTCGGTGACGCAGCTTGTGCGGTCTGGCGGCGTGCAGATCGGCGGTGAAGAGCTAAGCATTGGAATAAGGGTGAGTCCGCGCGGCTTGGGTTGCGGTCTGGCGACCTGGCGGACTGAGCGGACTCCACAGCAGTAGGTCGGCGGCTTGTTGATTGAGTCCGCGCGGCTTGTTTTTTGTTCTTGTCTTTGTAACTGTCTCTGCTCTCCCGGTGTTGGGTTTTGGTGAAGCATGTCTCGCCATGTATGTCTCGCCTTGTAAAGAAGTTTGCTCTTGATCAATAAAGAAGCTTGTGCTGCATGTGTTGCTGGTTGTTACTGCTTTGTTGAGATAACCCCTGCTAACTCCACGATCCGGGAAAACTTTCAACATTATAAGTGGGCGTATTCTCCTTCGGTTTGTTGAGTTTTCAACAGGGTATCCAAGGGGGCGTCTGCGGTTTGTTGAATTTTAACAGAATTAGAATCTGAGGCAGATCAGGTGAAAGACTATCCCACCACAGAGCAACAGTGGTATCTGGATAGTGGTTGTTCAAAACATATGACTGGAAACAAGGACAACTTAACCAACTACAAGTATAAGCTAGAACCCAAAGTAATATTTGGTGATTCCAATTGTGGCCAGACTGAAGGATATTGAAAGGTCAAAATTGGAGCAGTCAACTTCAGGAAGGTAGCTTATGTAAGTGGACTAGAGCACAACCTAATATCCATAAGTCAGTTATGTGATGAAAGGTTTCAAGTATCATTTAATAAAACTTCATGTATTATTACTTCTAGATAACCATGTAATGTTAACTGGTACTAGGGTAGGAAATATTTATGTAGTTAATTTTAAGTCAGCCAAATTAGAAATATGCTTGTTTAACCAAACTAGTAATAATAATGATCTTTGGCATAGGAGATTAGGACATGTAAACTTGAAAAATATTGCTAAACTCTCTAGGGACAACCTTGTTAGAGGATTGCCTTCTTGCCCCTACAAGAAGGAAAGCTTTTGCAGGACTTGTTAGTTAGGCAAGCAAACTAAAAATAGCTTTAAATCTGTAAATAAAAGTGACTCACCTAGAATATTGTACTTGCTACATATGAACCTTTTTGTCCCTATTGTTGTACAAAGCGTAGGAGGGAAATCTTATACTTTAGTGATTGTAGATGACTTCTCAAGATTCACTTAGGTATTCTTTCTGAGATCTAAGTCAGATAACCAAGGTTCTTATAGATTTTCTCAAGAACATACAGATTGAGTACTCTACTCCAGTTGCATTGATCAGAAGTGATCATGGTACTGAGTTTGAGTCTTTTCTTATGCAAGAGTTCTATGAGAAGGAAGGTATCAGGCACTACTTCTCAGCTCCTAGAACTCCACAATAAAATGGGGTTGCTGAAAGTAAAAAATAGAACGCTAATTGAATCTGCAGGCACATTACTTACAGATGCTCACATGCCCCTATCCTTTTGGGCAGAGACTGTGAGCACAACAAACTATGTACTGAATAGAAGTCTGATACACAAGCTTAAGAATAAGACTCCTTATGAGCTACTTAAAGGAAAGAAACCTAAAGTATATTACTTTAAAATTTTTGGTTGCATTTATTACATTCACAAAAATAACAAGAAACACAGTAGAAAGTTTGAAGCTATGGCTGAAATAGTAATTTTTCTTGGATATTCCCAAGTAAGCAAGGCTTATAGGGTTTATAATACATCAACTATGAAAATAGAAGAATCTATTCATATTTCATTTGATGAAACTAACATGTTTTACAAGTAGAAGATTCTTTCTACTAGTGAGACTTTGCAGGAACCAAATCTGTGTGAGAACTTGGATAAATTGACCCTCACCAATGAGGTTGTTAGCCATCCTTCTCCACATGTTGCTGAAGATAGTGAAGATGAAGACACTAAACTCAGTGAAGTTCCAACAACAGCTATAATTCCACAAGAGAAATTAATTCCCCAAGCTGTTGCTCAACCAACTCCTCCTACTGAATTTGTCACACTTAGAGATCAGCCTGTATCTCAAGTGATTGGAGACATTTCAGTTGGTGTGCAGAAAAGTCATCAACTCCACCAGGACATGATGCATGCCTGCCTCATATCTCAAACTGAGCCACAATCCATTAAAGATATTGAGCAAGATCCACACTGAATTATTGTAATGCAAGAGGAGCTCAACCAATTTGAGAGATGTAGAGTTTGGGATTTAGTTCCAAGACCCAAAGACTATCCAATCATTGGAACTAAATGGGTATTTAGAAACAAGCTAGATACTCAAGGTCTTATCATAAGGAACAAGGCTAGACTAGTTGCTCAAGGATATAGACAAGAGGAAGTCATTGACTATGACCAGACATTTGCACCTGTTGCAAGGATTGAAGCAATCAGAATTTTTCTAGCTTATGCAGCCTACAAAAATTTCACAGTATACCAGATGGATGTTAAAAGTGCATTCCTAAATGGTGAACTCAAAGAAGAGGTCTATGTAGAATAACCACCAGGTTTTATTTCTCCTACTCATCCCTCTTATGTTTTCAAATTGCATAAGACTCTCTATGGTCTAAAGCAAGCTCCAAGAGCTTGGTATGAAACCTTAGCTAGTTTTCTCTTAGAGCATAAATTTTCTAGAGGCATAATAGATAGGACTTTATTTATAAAGCATCATCATGATAAAATATTGTTAGTACAAATATATGTAGATGACATCATATTTGGTTCTACAGATTCCAAACTATGCAAAAGGTTCTCCAACCTTATGCATTTCATGTTTGAAATGAGTAGCATGGGTGAGCTCTCCTACTTCCTTGGTCTCCAAGTGAAGCAGTCACCTGATGGCATCTTCTTATCTCAATCTAAATATGCTAAGGAGATAATTAAAAGGTTTGGGATGACAAATGCTTCAGCAAAGAAAACACATATGACTATAAATGTTGTAATTGATTCTGATAAACATAGGAAACCTGTAGATCAGAAATTATATAGGGTCATTATTGGGTCCCTGTTATATCTTAAAACAAGTAGACCAGACATTATGTTTTCTACATGCCTTTGTGCTAGGTTCCAGGTGAACACTAAAGAATCTCACCTTATTTTTCTAAAATATATTTTAAGATATATAAAGAGTTGCCCTAATAAAGGACTCTAGTATCCAACTGAGTTAGAATTTGAGTTAATTGGATAATCGGATGTTGACTTTACTGAATGTAGAGTAGACAGAAATAGCACATCAGGGACATGTTTGTTCCTTTGTGATAGGCTAGTGTCTTGGTTTTGCAAGAAACAAACATCTGTGTCCACCTCAACAGCAGAAGCTGAGTATATAGCAACTGGCAGTTGTTGTTTACATATGTTGTGGATTCAGAACCAACTCCTAAATTATGGTGTCAACTTAAATAATTCAACTATACTGTGTGATAATACAAGTGCAATTTCTATTGCACAGAATGCAGTGCATCATAGTAGAACTAAGCATATAGATGTAAGACATCATTTCATTAGAGGGTGTGTAGACAAAAAGAAAATTAATCTCACCTGTCTCCACTGATTTGCAAAAGGCAAATATCTTCACCAAACTCTTGGATGAGAAGAAAGATCTGTTCTTTATGAATCAGTTAGGTATGATCAATGGAGATGCATTAATTTTTTTTTCTGTGTGCGGTCGAAGAATTTGCCACAGTTCGTCGAACGGAGATCGACGAACTAAGAAAAGTTCTTGAGAAATTCGTCGACTTGAGATCGACGAACTCTCTGTGTGTAAAGTTCTATTCGTCAAACAGAGATCGACGATATTACTTCAAAAAATATTTCGTCGACCTAAGCAAGACGAAATGTTTTGCCTTCTTCAGACTGTGATCGACGAACTCTTTTGTCAATAAAATATTTCGTTGACCTGAGATCAAAGAATTTTTATTTTTCATCGGACGGACTGTGCCGCTTCATATTCTGAAAACAATATATCTAGGTTTTATTTGAGCTCCATCCCGCACTTTCTGTTCCCCTTGCACTTGATCTTTCTGTTTTCTTTTGCAGGCGAACAATGGTGATTCCAGCGAACTCTCTTGCAACAATGAAGTTCGACACCAATTTTCATATTGATTTTGACTCGTTCCTCACACTGATCAAATATTCATCGACATCCACCAGTTGTGCGAGGAACAGAATCTGAAGAAGTTCATGACAAACTGAATCAAGATAGCAGGAAATGAAATCAGAGAACGGGTTTTCACTGCAACATCTCCAGATGCAGAAACCATGATAAGCACCATCAACGGAAACCAGGTCATTCTCACTCTTGTAGTTTTATCTGAAATCTTTGATTTATCTACTAGAGAAGATGATATTGAATTGGCAACTGATGAATATGAGAATATGCTGAGCAAAATAGGGCATTCAGAAGGAAACCCTAATAAGTTATTGAAAAAGAACTTGTCTGTTCAATATAAATTCTTGGCAGACATTGTTGGCAAGGTGTTACTGGGCAAGCATACAACCCACAACTATATCACCAGGCACCAGTTTCTAGTGATGTGTGCTCTGGTTGAGAAGAAATCAGTTAATTGGGAAAAGACTTTGTTTGAGATGATTAAAAAGAAAAACACAAAGAAAGAAGTGTCTTTTGTGAGGATTCTGGGAATTTTCCTCCAGGAAAAGGCACCATAATTATTAGTTTCACAGCCCATCTTCATCAATGCCTCCAAGAGGCTTACATCTGCTCTTTTCGTCAGATGGGAGAGGACAATCTCAAAGCCATCCAGGGCTTCCCCCTCTTCCACACCTTCTAAGAGCACCAGGGATGTACCAGCCACTCCCCAACCTGTTGAAGAAGTTTCCATTCCTCCTCCTTCAACAACACCTCTTCCTACAACAACTTCTTCATCTCCTCAGTCACCACCTCCTCCTCAACAACCACCTGCCTCACCAATGCATCAATAAACTCTTACTGCAACTCCATAACACATCACACCACCTCCATCTCCATTACCACCTCATCTTACTGACATTCCTCCTCATACATTCATGTCATCCCCCACATTTGATCTGCTCACTTCCTTACCATCTACACCAACCTCACCTCAACATCACATTTCCACTCATATTCCCCTGCTGCATCACCTTCCCAGGATGACATCATGCAAGATGTCACTCCATCTGATGTCATTCCTCCCCTTCATCCATCTGTATCCACTCAAACTACTCCTGAGTTTATGGATATGGATTCCCCTTTCATTTCCACCCTCCTGGAGCACATCACTCCAGTAATCAGGCAACTAATAGCAGAGGCAATCACACCTCTTACTGCCTCCATCTCATCCCTTGCTGCCCTATTTGCTGCCTCCTCTGTCCCTTCTTCTTCAAGGGGCCTGATTCCAGTATCCACTGAAACCAGGCAGGGGGAGATGATCAATGAAGAAGACCCTCCAGCAGTAGCAGTAGCAGTTATAGCTCCAGCAGCAGCAGCAGCAGTTACAGCAGTTATAAAAATTAATACTGAAATTGTCTGTACAGATATAGAAATTCCAGAGAGTATAACTATTGGTGATTGTAGAGTTAATCCCATAGTTGATTTATTCCATTTATTAAATTCTTTTGATACATTTCATTTGAATTATCTTCCAGAAGTCTTCCCAAAGCATTTTATGGTTATAGTCCCCTATACTTCCCCAATAAGCCATGCAGTTGTTAATCAACTAAAGGCGAGTTTTGCAGAAGCAGAGCCAATCACAGTCTCAGCCCCCAAGGCTATCTCCCCTTCCAAGGCTATCTCCCCTCCCAAGGCTATCTCCCCTCCTACTTATAGAATGGATGATAGTCCTTTACCTAATCTAGATGATATTATTCTTGTTGATATAGAAGAAGAGAATCTGACTGTTTTTGAAAGTATTGCAGAGCAAGTAATTCTTGTACAGCCTCAGGCTCAGAAACATATATCCAAAGATATTCTGAATGCAATTGATGCTTTATATGACAACCCTCCAGGATCATCTGATGATGACAATGATGATGAAGAATCTGATGAGTCTGATGATTCAAAAGCAAAGAAGAAAGTTTTTAAGAAAAGAAAAGTTCCTACTAAGGTTGTGCCAAAGCCAAAGCCCAATGCAGACACTCCCTACTATATTTTGTAGAAGATTACTCCTTACCCAAGGATGCCTTCATGGATGTGGCTATCTAAGAATGAGCAGAAAGCTAGGAAAAAGACCAGAAGGTACTCTCCTCCTCCTCCTCAAAAACATTGGAGAGGTCCTCCTCCTCCTACTCCTCCAGCAGCTGGTGCTTCAGGGAATATTTCTCAAAGATCTACCTCATACACTCAGACTTACCAAAGGCAACATGACAGATCTTCAAGATCTCATTCCAAGGAAGCAGTCAGCACAAACACTCATCAAGCAGCAGCAGTCAACATCAGCAACATCAGAAGCCAGACAAGCAACAGAGAGTATGTGAAATTGATTATTTTGAAAAATATATTAGTTCTGAAAGGCCAGAATCTCCTCCAATCCCTTTTGTGGATCCTGAATAAGAAACAACTGCTAAAATGGACAGATTTCAAGAGTTAGTTAGACTCTCTCTCTCATAAACTCATGTCTTCCTGCAGAAAAGAAGAAGTAAAAAGGTATGACAAAGCTAACAAGTTTTTTAATATAGATGCTTATATGAATCTGCATCCAGAGGCTGTAGTTCCAAGAGCAACTTCTCTCAATATTGTTGGAGCATCAGACATGACTATGTCTAAAAGAGAAGTTGTCAATCCCAACAGAGAAATCAAATTCAGACAGCCCTCTGAAAATTCTAACAAATCTGATCAAGAAAAGCCAAAGAAGAACAAATGAATATTTTGTTTAGTTTTTATATTTTTGAACTCTATTTGATTATCTGTCACAAAGCTCCTATCTTGTACATATCTACTGGATATTTTAAATTTTCTACTAGATATATTTTATTTTGCTTTGTGATTATTTTATTTTGTTTATATTAGTGACCACACCCAAATAGGGGGAGATTGTTGGATCCCTAGTTTGGATTTGGGTTAGGTTCACTACTTAGGTTGAGTTTTGACCCACATTGTATAGCCAGGGTCAAGTCTTTGAGTCTTAGAGTTTAGGCTAGTCATTAGGTTCAACATTCATGTACTAGCCAGCAGAAGACTTCAGGAGACTCAAGACTTAGAAGAATTCATGTTCAAAATTATCAGTTCGAAATTCTTCGAACTCAGCTCGACGATCGTCAATTGCAGATCGACGAACTTAGAGTTAATTCTCTGAGTTGAGCTTGACGATATTCGAGCTCAGGTCGACGAAATCTGGAGTTCAGTTTCAACAGATTCTTTCCAGTTTATTTTCATTGAACTCAGCTCGACGAAGATAGATTCTCTATTCGACGAACTGTGAACGCAGAATTGGCCAGTTATTTCCAGAATATAGTTCGCTGAGCTCAGGTCGACGAACAGGATTTCTCAACTCGACGAACTTGGAACTCTGGTCGACGAAATCTGTTCAGAGCTTGACAAATTCTGTCTAGTGACAGACTTAGAGTTTTTCCTTATTTCTGTCCTTATTTCCTATATTATTTAGCAGTGATTTCTTGAGTAATTAATCATCACATTCTCTTGAATATAGCCGTTATTGATAGCATTAATTATGGTCTTCATCAGGGTTAATTACTTGCTTAATTTATTGGGACAGTTGGGGAAACTCATTAAAGATTATATTCTCCAGCCATTTTCATTCTCCAGACAATCAGCAATCAATGCTTAGAATTCAAAATTCAAAGGAGAATTCGATAGCAGAATATAAAAGAGATTTTTCTCTTTTCAGACATAGGAACTAATAGAGAAGAATTACAGAAACATACAAAAGAATATCTGCTTCCTCTCTGTGCTAAAAACAACCTGTTTACCCCTTACTCTTACTGAAAACTGAAGAATAGCAACAAACAAATATCAAGAGTCTTATTCAACTTCTACTCCAGGAATATTCAAGGACAACAACTCTGAATCAGTCAGAAGATTCCTGAATCATTCCAAGGCAAGCCTGAAGACCTACACCCTGAGCAAGGCTCCAAGTCATTTCAGAAGGAGCTTTGACACCAACAATCCACTAGTCTTCTCTGCTGTATAGAGAAAAGAGAAGACAACATCACCTCTCTCACCTCCTGTACAAAGGGTTTATTAACTCCCTTCAAAAGATTCTTGAATCATTCCAAGGCAAGCCTAAAGGGTTATGAGATTTCCCTAGAAATAGATCTTGTGGTGGCAGTCACCTGATTAAAAACCTGATAGTGGATTCCTACCTGGGTGGTAGAAGAGTGGATGTACCTAAGAAGGGGAACCACTATAAAATTCTTGTGTCGTCTGGTTGCCTATTTTCTTTTTGTTCTTGTTGTGTTGTGGTAGATTAGCTTAGACTGCATTCCTTTTTCTATTACTACGATTGGTATCACCTACTTTAATCTAATAATATTTAAAACAGCCAAAAGATTTAATTACTCTATTCACCCCCCCCCCCCTCTAGAGTAAATCAGATCTATCCCCTATCTTTCAGTGTACAAGTAAATTCGCACAGGAAATGAGTTCATAGACTTATCGCCACGCGTTAGCTACATAACGCCCTGCGGTAGCTTCCAAAACTCGATTTCCTAGGACAAAATATTTAAAATTTCAAATAATGCTCGAAACCTTATTCACCCCCCACCCCTCTAAGGTTGGCCACGAGATCCAACAGATGTCATTGAGAAACATCAGGTGAAGCATTCCTGCACTAAAGGTTATAGTTATTGAGATCGGTATATGGTTCTCCACGATATCGGCATGATCGTGGAAAGCTACGAGTTGGTATTGTGGAGAAGGTGCAGATAAGAGACAAAATTCAGCACCAAGGTATATGCCATTGAGAAAGAAGAATTTTCTCAACTATATCGTGATGTCAGGATTTTATTACCATTGAGCATGCGCGGAGGAGGGATTTCAAACCTGACAGTGGAGTAGAAAGTCCTGTCAGATCACTCTACACTTGCCCATCCTTTGACAAGACATATTCTAGTCGTTCGACTGTTGAAGATTGGTGAGGGTATAAAGGTCAACTTAGGGCAATCACACAGTAATAAGTACTGTCGCTACCATTGCAAAATCTAAATCATGAATCTCAATCAATGATGCCTTCTAGAAAAGTGAAGCAAGTTTTCTTTGAAGAATCGCAGAGAGAAAGGAGTTAAGGTTCATGACTCCAATTAGATCTCCTTACTATTGCAGAAGAAGATCAAGCAGAAGAGCCCTGAATCTATTCTACCTGAAGATATCATCTTTTCAGGGACTGCTTCAAGATATTACTTCCATAGTAAAGCCTACTGAAGACTCTTAATTATAAAGGTCAAATTTATAAAGTCTTTAGTTGTAATCTTTATACACTCTCATTTGTATGGTCGTTACCTGAGTTGTAGGGTTGTTTCCTAAGTTGTAGTGTTTTTGCCTGATGTAGGGATATTGTGCCTGAGGTAGGATATTTGTGAAGGTCTAAGGTAGGAGACCAGTTGGGTATCTGAGCTGTAGGAGTGGAAAACTCTGAGTGGTAGGGCTATTGCCTGAGGTAGGTTTGTTGAGCCGTAGGTAGGGTCTTGGAGTAGATCTGAGAGACTCTGGGGAATCTGTGGTGTAAGATCTTGGAGTTGATATTTGGTGGAGATTGTTGAGTCGTGCATACTGCCAGATAAGTGTAAAGGGACGGTGGATGTACCAATACCCTGGAGAACCACTATTAAGTTTTGTGTGCTTGGTCTAGTTGTGTTTATATTTGCTTATATCTGCTAAAAATGAAAAGATACCATCTAATAGCAAGTACACTTATTCAACCCCCAACCCTCTAGGTGATTTAGACTACAAATAATAACAATCTTTCATCTCTTTTTTATCCTAAGAAAGATTACAATGTGTGGTACAGCCACCCGGGGGTATGCACACATACAATGACTGAAAGAAGAAAAGGATAGAGCTTAGTGTCTGCACCTACAACATGGCAGGTTCTAGGCTATGTTGGTGTGTCCCCTCCAAACATGTCACATCCCCCTTTTATAATAGAGGATACGTTGTGTGGATGATTCACGAACCTACATGCACTTAATGCATTCTTAACAGTGGCATTAAATGCGCAGCCTCCCGAGATACATGAAGAGTCGGCCGACGGAGACTAAAATAAGTGGTCGCATGAAAACATGTGATGCTACATGAGCTGGATCAAAGATAAGTCCGCGCAATATTAGCCGTAGTGTCCGCACATACTTCAGACTATTGTTTCCAGATTATATCTTGAAAATCCATCTAAAGGTTTCTTGCTGACTGCCCGTACCAGACTCTGTCACGCCTCTAGGAAGGTGTCTGTAAGTTCTTTGGAGTGTCCGCCCGAGAGCTCGACAGACACCGAGAACAATTGCTTGGTAAGTAATCCTTACTTACTCTGGATGCTCTCCTTCGTCGTCGTAGGATTTGAGTTAACATAATCCCCCTATTTTTTGGCAGACCGCATGGGGTCCATAAAAGTAGACTGGTAACTGCTAAGACTGAGACCCTCACTTAATTTCCTGAGGGTTTATGAATAGTGCAGGTCCCCTCTTAAACAGACCAACTTTCAAAATTAGGTAGTATCTCCTCGCAACTGTCCGCCATGAGAATAAACCAAGCTTTGCTCGCAGGTTTGGGTATTAACGTGGACTCAACCAGAAGTCCGATTTGAATATACCAACAAAGCCCACCATGTTCTTGGGCAGTTCTTCTAAGAAAGTGCCACCAAAGAAATATTTAGAGAAAAAGACCAGTTCAATCCCCACTATTTCTGAGGTTTCCAGGTTTTTAGACGGGCATCCGACATGGGAGATTCTAATTGCATGAACTTTTTGGTAGACATCCAACATCCCGCACTCAGAGTAGAAAAGATTCTGGCACTTAGGCTCCGTTTGGCTGGACTTATTTTCACCGGTCAAGCGGTTACGACCGCATGAACCGACCTTAATTAAGGTCTGGTTCATGCGGTCGTAACCGCTTGACCGGTGAAAATAAGTCCCGCCAAACGGAGCCTTAGAGGCCAAAGGTCAGCAATGCAACCGTCTCCTTAGACACCACACTCCCCCCAAAGGGTGCAAAGGTAGTGGTGAAAAGGTCGCAGGACCGCCCATAGAAGTTGACCGCGCCGAAAGATCTGGATCCCTGCCACCATCAAACCCTATCGAAAGAGGAAAGTCGGCTGGAATTGTCTAGAAAACCTGTCGATCTAGAGGAGTCGGGAGAGGAAATCGGTGATGATGACAATGACCTGGATGACACTGGTGGTGAACTTGATGAGGAGTTGGAGAAGCTGAATAGAACATATTGGAGTTCTTCGAGAAGGCTCATCTTGATGAACCATACTACGTCACCTTCCTGGGAGAGGTGGCCGACATGGACACCATATAATGTAAGTTTTGAACTATAAAAACTAACTTACCTGTGGGTTCTAATTTTCATGCCTACAATCGTTCTGTAGGTTCCTGTGGAGAGACCGCATGATCCATCGGGTGATGTCCTAACCTCCACGAAGAAGAGGAAAGTGGTCGCCTTAAAAAGGTTCGCGCCTCAACAGGAGCAGCCGGCACACCCACACAGAGGTTGCACGAGCTCTCCTACTAGGCTAAACCCGATGTCAGCGTTGACTCCCCTAGCTGGAGTGCAAGACCCTCCCCCATATGGCGAATCCTTGATGGACATTCTCGGCGGCCCGTTGATGCTTCGGGATGAGGGTGTGGTTACACTAAGCATAAACCTTCCACTGTGGAGGGAAAAGTAGGAAACAACCTCGCATGCCCTGGTGGTCTCTTCTGCGGTTGTTGGCGATGAGGAGGTCGTGGAGATGGAAAAATTTTTGGGAACGGGTCTCGTTCCCAAATGTAGGAACGGGTTTAAGTAAACCGAAAGAAATCCAGTTGTATAGACTAAATTAAATACAGTTGGATAGACTAAATTAAATACAGTTGTATATTTCAGATAGATATATATTGAAATACAGTTGGATTTATTTACACTAGTTCCTACTTTTGGGAATGAGACCCGTCCCCAAAAATTCTTCGTGGAGATGAGGGGCATCCCTCAAGACCAACTAACACATCGGGCAGCCACGACATCCTTTAGGGCATTATCATACAATGCCACTTGCTGTCAGACTCTGGGGGAGATGCAGCATGCCCTTCGACAATCTCAGCAGGAAGTCGCTCTCCTGTAAAATTAGATGAAGGTAATCCTGAAAAAATTGAAACTGTGAGTTTGCGTACCTTGAGCATGTTTTACTTAATCAGTCTTCTTTTTCCAGGTTTTTAGGAAGATTGTCCTAAAGCACGTGCGAGATCTGGACCTCCTCAAGCCAGAGTTCGCAAACATTCAAAATGAAGAGTTATTCCCGGAGGACGCAGAGCGCGATTTCGCAGAGTCCTCCCATCGGCGACCCTTATCCCATGGGTACACTCCTTCGTAAAGTTCATGAAAAATGCTCCATTCTGCCAGTACCTTTGACAACTCAGAAGAAGATTCTTTAGTCAGTAGATACTTTTTTTTTCCTTTTGAGCGTGCGATGCACACTATTTTTTGTAATGAATCCATTATTTTTGATCTATGATTTTTGCGTTCACAGTAGATGTACATTATTTTTTGTATTGCTTCTTTGGTCACCCATTTCTAATTTATAGTTTGCACGATGCTAAGCAGGTCACTCGCGCATCTTGGGTTACCTGAATGTTTACACTGCCTAAGAGTGTTCAGAGTGCTCATCTGAACAGGCACTTAGGAAACTTTATGATGTTATTACATCGGTTGGGTCCCCTGTCAGAAGTTAAGATAGCGGTTTCTAGCATAAGGCATCCGCATGGATCTCATATGCATGCAGCGTTGAAGAATGTTGGAGGGAAAAAACGCATTTACTCAGATTCTGACCTCAGAAAGGAGACCACTAACAATAGCAACGCCTCAATAAATGTGTGGTTGGTCAACACATCCAGACCCACCACTTATGCAAATAAAGAGTTTCTCTTGTGAACAATTATCACGGTCTTATGATGGGGTAAGTGACCTATGCCGGCAGGAGGGTCAGAGGCTTGATGTCCTCCGCCTGCCCCGAATGTCTGGATTCATTCAAAGGGGTCCATGCAAGCTCCGGGACTCAACAGACTTGAGATTGCATGTGTCGTGTGTGTCTGCTACGATGCTCTCTTTCACCGCATTGTGCTAACAGTTTCCAACAAACAAAGGGGAAAACTTTTCTTTTGTTAAATGGGTCAAACTTCAAAGGGAAAGAAACGTATCTTGCTTTAGGAATAGTATCTCTCCTTGCTGAGGCTGCTCAAAGTGTTGGATAGTTCCTCGCCTTTATATGATTGCAACCTATAGGCCCCGTTCATGAGAACCTCCTTGATGACGAAAGTTCCTTCCCAGTTAGGCTTGATTTTCCCACCAAGGTTGCTCTCCCAACTGCATCCACCTTTTTAGCATGAGATCTCCCTTCTTGAACTGCTTTACCCGAATATTCTTGTCAAAATATTTAGCCATCCTCCGCTTAACCTCCACCTACTAGATTTTTGACTAATCTCAGAGTTCTTTGATCAGGTTGAGACTGCACTTTTTCTCTTCATCGTTGACTTTCATCCAATCGTTCTCACCCTGTTTGTCCAGCTACACTCGTGGGCTCTCTATATCGAACTCTACTTGAATAAGGGTCTCAGATCTGCAAGAAATCTTGAAAGGAGTTTCAATAGTTGCTGAGGAAGGGGGTCGTTCGGAGGGTCCACAGAACTGCTGGAACCTACTTTGTCATTTACCACGAGCATTTTACACCTTCTTAAGTAAATCTGAGATCTTCTTGTTGGCCGCCTCTACTTGACTGTTGCTTCACGGGTGATGAATGGATGAGAATTGGAGCTTGGTTCCCAACTGGTCGTAGAAGTCAGCTGGTTCTTCACTTGCAAACTAAGGGTCGTTGTCGGTCACAATGGCGTTTGGAACTCCATTCTGACACACGATCTTCACCCAGATGAAGTTATTTATCACATGAGTGGTAGTTCGGGCGACCTCCTTCGTCTCTATCCACTTGATGAAGTAGTCAATCATTACTAGCATAAAGTTATGCGACCCACATGCCATTGCGAATTGGTCAATAAAATCCATTCCCTAGATGGCGAAAGGCACAATGAGTTGTCACGCCGTTAGACCTGAAGGGGGCAAACTTTTGGCACTTCACACAATTCTTGGCAAAATCTGCATAATCCTTCCTGATTATTGGCCAAAAGTATCCTTGACGGAGAATCCTCTTCTCAAGGTTACCGGCCCCTGAATGGTTGTCGCACTCTCCTGAATTTACTTCTTGCAGGATCTGAGGGACCTCTTCTTCTGTCACACATCTTTCCAGGGGTGAGAGAAGAGTCTTACAATAGAGAATACCTGATATTAGGTTGTAGTGAGCTACCTTCAGCTTGAATCTCCTCTTCTCGCTTATCAAGAAGTGAACCTTCCTCATCATGAAGTAATGAACAAAAGGATCTATCCATGATGGGCATTGGTCTATATCCATGATATCCACTTCTTCTATTGCGGGATTTAATAACTCTGTAAGAGTCCCTCCAACTGGACTCCCATATTTGGCTAATTTGTTGGCCTCCATATTCTACTCCATTGGAATATGGCATATACTGGATATGCGCAAGCGTCCTACGCACTTCTTGATAAGGGCCAGATACTATTGCAGGAGTGGTTCCCTTGCCTCAAAAACTCCACTAATTTATGATGCCATGACCAAGGAGTCAGCCCTTGCTTCCAAATCATTGACGCCTATCTCCCAGGCCAAATTCAATCCCGCTATCAGAGCTTCGTTATCAGCCTGGTTGTTGGTCACGGGAAAATGGAACTTTATGGCCTGCTCAATTCTGATTCCATAGGGGCTAACTAGGACGATTCCTGCTCCTACTGATTTCAAGTTGATGTGGGCCCACACGTTGACACCGTAAATACGACGGACTAAGCACGATTGCCTCTCAACGAACAAATTCTGCACTCGCACAAAGTTTCAACGCAGTCACACGCTATACAATTAAATCAATTAGATGCTAATGTACGGGTAGCCAAACCGATTAAGATTGAATAAAAGGCTATAGGCCAATATTATTTCTGGCTAAAAGGACCCACTCGGTCCAATCGAGCGAAGGTTGTATCAAAAGAGATCTACCCAAAATTTACGATTCGAAAAATGGTACATCTCTCCCAACAAAAAGTAAACGAGGTTCGTCAATCCTCTCGAAAATTAAATCAATGAAGATAAACAACAAAATCGATCGAAGAAAACCACGATTATTTTAAGGCTATCAAGAATAAATGCTAAAGTTTACCACCACAAGACAGATCTCGGAAAAAGAAACACACGAAGGTAGAAGTTTTTGTTACCCAATCGGAATGAATGATTCCGATTTCACTAACTTGGATCGCTCCTCAACGGCTTTGCTGGAGTCACACCGGATGGAGAGAAACTCGTCTGCCTTCTTCGCTTCACGCTGGAGTCTGTTCACACTGGAGTTCTATGTTCCTTGGCCGAAATCCACCGGAAGGTGTGTTGATGGAATTATTTTCCCAAAGAGAGGAGGCTGCCGGTTTTGTGGTTGAGAATGGTGGTGGTCGGATTTTGAGAGGAAGAGAGAAAGTGTGGTGGACGATTTTTGTAAGGGGAGGAGGTGGCCGAGAGTTTTATTTTTGGTGGAGAGAGAAAAGGTGGCGGCAAGAAGGGGTGGTAGGGTTTTAGAGAGAGGGAGGGCTGGAGTGGTGGAGAGAGGAGGCCGTGAGCTTGAGAGGTTAGAGGAGGAGGGTCGGCGGCGGTTTTGGGGAGGGGAGTAGAGGAGGGCGGTAGTTTTGAGAGAGAGGGGGCCGAAAATTTTAAGAGGAGGAGGGGAGCAAGAGAGGGAAATACTCTTAGTGTTTCTTTTCAATTCATTCAAACTTAATGTAAAATGACAATACATGGCCTTATATAGGCTCACCACAAGTTTTGGCAACATGCAGCCCAAATAAAGAAAATAAAACACTCTAATGTTTAAACATAAAATTATGAAATAAAACACTCAAATAAATGCAAATATAAAATGCTCTCAAATAAATGCAAATAAATATTAAAAGTTTGACTAGCGTCGAGGGAGGAGATTGTAGCGTCGCTCCACAAGATCACCACGGCGCCGCAAGTCTTTGACTGGAGGAGGAGAAAAATCTTTTGTAAGCTTGTCGTCCCCTTCATCATCATGTTGGGGGGTTGCCGTCTCCATCAATCCTCCCCCGCTCGAAAGTACTCATCACCGATGAGTTGTTCTGAAGGTACCGGCGTAGAAGAGCATCATCCAAAAGAGCCACCTTCGATTCAAGAAGCCAAGAGTCATCGGAGGCCGGACGATCATGCCGTCGAATCAAGTAGCGGCAAACATCACCACTTGGAGAGGAAAGCACTTCATCCTTGATGATCCTGTCTGGAAAAAAGTTGGTCCGGGGCAACCTGGGAAAAGTATTAGACAATAAAGGAGAAAAAGTTTCTTCATCAACAGTCAACGTACCTCCATTGGAGACCGATGGAGAGAGCGATCCAAAAACAAGCTCACCCCCAACCCATTAGAATGGAGAATGTAACATCTATGAGGACTCCAATGGGTTCAGCTATGTCTCTAGACAAGGATGAGAAAGGGGAACCTTTTGATGAAACCAAGTACAGAAGAATAATTGGATCCTTGCTCTACATTACTGTTAGTAGGCCAGACATCATGTTTTCAACTTGTGTGTGCGCTAGATATCAGTTGAACTCTAAGATATCTCATTACACTACTGCAAAGCGGATTTTAAGATACCTTAAGGGCACACCAAATCTTAGTTTATGGTACACAAGAAGTAATGATAGTGAGCTAATTGGATTTTCAGATGCAGATTTTATACGTAGTAAAGATGATTGAAAGAGCACTTCCGGCACTTGCCAATTCCTTGGAAGGAGACTGATCTCATGGAGAAGTAAGAAGCAAAATTGTGATGTAATCTCAACGACCGGGTCATAATACATTTCTTCCGGCAGTTGTTGTGTACAATTACTCTGGATCAAGAATCAACTTGAAGACTATAACTTGAAGGTCAAGGACATCCCATTTTTCTGTGACTCCTCCAGTGCAATTGCAATAGCCAATAACCCAGCCTCTCACAGCCGGACAAAGCACATAGAGTTGAGGTACCATTTTATCAGGGAGCATGCGGAGCATGGAGACATCAATCTCCAGTATGTTCCAACTGACATGTAGGTTGCAGACATATTCACAAAGCCACTAGATGAGACCAAGTTCTCTTTCTTCAAAACAGAACTTGACATGCTCAACAAGGAATGCTGAAGAAAAGGGTCTCACAGCAAAGTTCAAGAATCGGATTACCCTTCAAAATCAAGAAAAATTCTAAGTCAGGACCACACTTCTCGAGATCAACTTCATTACTCGAGTACTTCATTTATACTAGAGAACATCAGATTTGATTCTCGAAAATGATATTTCTACTTGAGAACATGTGAGCTTCTTCTCGAGAAATGATCTTTCACTCGAGAAATCAGATGCAAAATTTTCGCAAAGTTCAAACTTTCATTTTGGCAGCCGGGCACTCCAACCGCCATACTTCAGGTATTTTATTATTATTTCTTTCCTTAATCATCAGTATTTAGGGTTTATATAAATAAAATTAGTCAAGAAAAATCCAAATCCCGAATTTCAAAATCTCCTTCTCGAGAAAACTCTTCATCTTCTTCATCTCTGCCACTCCTCCCGCGAACAACCATGTTCCTCTTCTCGCCGGCTAGCAGACTTTCAGTTCTTCAATCAATGGATCCAACATCAAAGATAGGCATCGACAGTGAACTCATTTCAACTGGAATCACCGAAATTTCTGACGACTTCAGAAATGTTCTTATATTGCTCGATACCGCTGGACTGACCTTTGTACCTCAACAATCGTGTAAAGTTCTTATTTCTGATGTAGAAGAGTTTTTCCAGAATGCCAAGGTCAACCGCAATGGCAAAGTTCTGAAAACCAAGGTACGTGACATCAAAGTCAAGATGATTTCAACCTCTATTTCTCAACTTCTGTCTCTGCCACTAATTGACGAGGAGGACAACCTATAAGGGAAAGACTATGAAAGGGCTTACAGCTTTTGTGGCCTTCCCGACTCAACCCTCATAATTCGCCGACAACACATGAATGCAGAGAGAAAACTACTTGTCGATATTCTGGGAAAGCTTCTTCTCTACCGCACCAGTTCTATAAGCTATATCACCACTGATTTCTTTAACATGATGACTGCAGTAATCTGTAGAAAGAAATTTTAATGTGGGATGATGATTTTTGACAAGATCAAAGCGAGTATAAAAAGCCTCAACTATGGAAGAATTCTGTCTCTCTATCTAAGTCAATTGAGGTCAGAAATCTTTACCTTGGATAAGGGCATGGCCCTTCATCACATGAAGAACGTTTCAATAACCTCCACCCAGAGATGGGAAATCAAACTTCAAAAGCTAAACCAAGACCCTCCAGCTCCAAGAACAGTTGTAGATGAATTCAGGACTCCATCTCCCCTCTCTCATCAAATAACTGGCACAGCTGATCCAGTTATTGAGGGGAAGCCTGCTCCATCTGTACAAGTGACAATGATATCTGCTAAAGTTCCAGTTCCAGCCACATTCCAAACTGATATTCAAGCCCAAGTCACAACTCCATCAGCTGCTGAACATATAGTCATAGAAGAAGCTACAGCTACATCTGTTGCTGCAAAGGGCACTTCAGTCAAAGAAGATGGCTCAGATTTTATTGTTGCTGACCTGTCTGATCAAGAACCTCTTACTGATGCCCAGGTAGATGATCAAATAATATCTATAGATGTTGACATTGACAGGATGATAGAGGAACTCACCTCTATCATCCTCTACCTGAAGTAAATCCATCTCAACAAGAACATCCATCTCAACAAGAAAATCCATCCCAACTAGAAAAATCATCTCAACCTGAAGAATCATCTCAACCAGAAAAATCTTCTCAACCAGAACCATCTAAACCAGCAAATCCATCTGAACCAGAACCTTCTCAGCCTCAGTCTCCTATTGGGGGGGGAGATGAAGAGATAATTTCAATTTCTGATACTGAAGAATTATCTCCTGAAGCTATTGAACCACCTCTCCCAAGCCTACACTTCAACATTCCCACATTCCTAGGTGATGATGAAGATGAAATAACAACTGCTAGAAGAAAATAAATCTCCACATCTACTGTGCTCCTTGAAGAAGTAGTTCCCTGGACAGCTCAAATTCAACCTCCTCCACCTCCTCAGACTGAAGTCATTACTGAAGACAATATCTTAAGTAAAATAGAATCCATGTTGGCTAAGCAAAGAGAGTATTTTGATACCTTCATTCAAGTTGTCATAGATAAGGTCTCTGCCTTAGAAAAGGAAATGAGCCGAGGATTTGCAGAAATCCAGAGCAATACTGATGAATTCAAAAGGCTGTTACAAATTGGAGGCAAAGCTCTAGACCACATTATTACCAGTATTGGTGAGGTAATGGATCAATCTGTCACTCACGCAAACAACCAGATTCAGTTGGAAAAGAAAGTTCAAGAGCACAACTTCAAAATGTGTGAAAAAGTTGGCAATTTCAAAGATGAAGCCATAGGCACTCTCTATGTAGAAGTCAGAAAGGGGGAGGAAAATGTAACAGAACAGCTAGATAATAAAATCAAAAATATGAAAGATCTATGGGATGATCAAATTAAAGAGATTAAAACATCAGTGTTACAGGAAATTAAGTGTACAAAAGTTTATACTTATGATACTGCAGTGTGGATGCATAATCAGATATTCCCTGACTTATCAGTTGATCCCACTGCAGCCTCTCCTGCGTGCCTGGGTGTCAATGTTCAAAGGCCTACATTCTCTCCAAGGCCTGAATTTTATGAAGCTCGACCTCCTAAAATTTATTCACAGGTCTGGAATACTGAACAAGCTGATGTGCCTCAACAAATACCTCCTGAAGTACATATTCCCAAGAGAAGAAAGTATGGTGAAGGTGCTTCTGCAAGCAGGTCCACTCTTATGCCAGAACATGGAGAAAGAGAATATACTGAAGTCTGGAGCCCTACATCTAAATCAATTATTCTGGATACTTTAAGACTACAGGTGGAATTCAGTGGAAACAAGGATACCTACTACTCTCACTCTGAATGGATGCAATATGAAAAATCTATGACTCCAAGAAGGCTTCATGATAAAAAAGTATAGTTGTGAAGACCCTACTGATCCTCCCAGATCATCCAAGTATTTTCCAAAGTCGTTCATGTACTTTCAGAGACAAAAAGAGAAATATCTGAGGCAACATCAACAATAAAGCAAGAAGTAATTAAAGATGATCAGAAATTTCCTATATGAGATTTTGTGGAATAGGACCTTTTCCTGGACAATGACTATATATATAAATATTTAAATTTTGATGATCTAAATCTTCTATTTCATAGCATTTCTTCCAATTATTTTATTTATTAGTTATTTTATTTGTTTATCTTGATGTAATTCACCTTAGTGTAGAGGGTTCTGACTTCTATAAATAGGGAGAGATTGTTGGGTATTGTATCCACAATAACCTGGAATTGTATGAAGTCACCTTCAAACTAAGATGAATTAAGTTTGTATTTGATGCTCTTTTCAAGTTGAGTGCTTGCAGGTTATAATTGTCAAGTGTAGACCAATGTCAGTTTACAATGGGTCACCAAACACATGAACATACAATGTAATCCCTCATTGTGTGATCCATGGTGTTGACTCATGTGTAACCTCTTTATTGGGACACACTTCATTTTCAAGTACTAAAGTTATGGGAGAAAGGCTGGTTGCTGGTTTCTTAGAAGAAAATCATTCTTAAGTTAACAAAATTTTCCTAAGTATTTTACTCGAGTAGCAGAAGCTGTTCTCGAGAAAGTCGAATATAGTTCTCAAGAAACAGTACTCTAGTAGGTCTTGACTCGTTCTCAAGTACCTTAAAATTTAGCTCAGTATTTTTCAAAGTATTTTTCTCGAGAAACCCAAAGACATTTCTTGAGAAGGCCAAGATTAGTTCTCGAGAACCAGATATTCCTCTCGAGATACAGAAAACTTTTCTCGAGGTGGTTTCTTGTTCTCGATTAACAGAAAATTATTTTTCTCGAGTAAGTCTATTCATTCTCGAGAAACCTGAACTCATCTTCTATATTTCCTTAAGTATTTCTGCTCGAGAATCTTACCTCCTTTCTCAAGAAACAGAACTCGCACTCGAGTAATTATTATTTCTCTAGAGAAACGGAGTTCTGAATCTGAATTTCGCTAAGTGTTTGACGCGTTTTGATTTCAAATGTAATCAACTCTTGATTGGTCCACGTGGATTGTAATTAATGAAATTAGACCGTTATGTAAGACCTATAAAAGGTCATGTCAGAATCTACAAACACTAAGAAGAAGAATGTTACAGAATTCTGAATCATTTTCAAGATTCTAAATCAGGAAGCACCGTCGCCGGCTAGACGTGTTCTTTATCGTCAAACTTCTAGATCCAGAAATTCAGACAAGAAGGATTCAACCGATCAAGCTTTTCCACATCTGCAAATCTTCTTCTTGATCGTGGTGATCCTACGTTCTCAAATCGAAGTGTTCTCAAATTTCTTCCTCAACTTTTCTGACATTGTTTTGCAATTTTTCAAGAAGGAAGAGGCCGAGAATCAGTCAGATCTGTGAAGACAAGTTTGTGTATTTCATTGTTAATCTATTTTATTCTTGTAAGAGTTATTGTCCGAGATTGTAGCAGTTATTCTCCGAGTTTGTAGGAGTTGTTCTCCAAGTTGTTGTAGGAGTGGTTTTACTCCGAGTTGTAGGAACGTTGTTCTGAATTGTATGATTGTTTTCCAATCCGAGAGAATAGTGAAGTATTTGTGTCTAGCGTGGTGCTAGATCGGTGAGGTGGAGAGTGGATGTACCCAAGATTGGGGAACCACTATAATTTTTGGTGTCATCTGTGGATTGTTTGTTTATTTTTTGCGCATCTCGTGTACAAATTTTATTCCGCAAAAAGACGCAGAACTCACATATTCACCTCCCACTAGATGATTTAGGTAGACAACTAGACTCTTTCAAGAGCCCCTTTGAAGGTCTCTTTGCATCTTCTAAGAATCCATCGAAGATCTTCAACCGTCTTAGATGATCCCTCGAAGTTCTTCAATCTCCCCTGCGTATGTTCCGCCCTACGCACGTTTCACCTTGTATGTACTCTGCTTTGCACCAAGCACACTCCGCACACATTGCGCCCTCCGGTCAGCAGCAAGACCTCCAGTCAACAACAAATATACCGCTTCAGACTCCCCCACGCGTAATAGGAGACAATCCGCAGACAACAAGACGCACAAAACGCATTGTTCAAGTCTCTGAATAGTAGCCAAAGACACTGGAGCGCACAGAGCCCATCACTCCCCTCTGCACAAGAAGAAATACTTAGCTCTGCGAGCGGTGTCCTGTCACCCTGGGATCCCTTCTCTCTCCTCCCTCAACAATTGTAACGAGAGGCGGCCTATCGCGCTCGAGTTCTCTGTGAAGCATTGTAACCACGCAAAGAAGATAGCGGAAGTTTGGTCGGCACTGATTCAGCCACGTGATTTTTCACCCCTTTTGGGGATTTTTCACATTAAAAAATTATCGTGTCAGCCATCTCATTTTATGTTGACTGCTTGCGCCCTCGACCGCTCCAGAGCTAAGACGGCTCAATTTAGGCCGATCTAGCAGGAGCCTCGAATGCAACCACAACAATACTCGTGTTTATTATTTTGAAACGAATCACATTCCTCGCTCAAGTCAGAGAAACTCCATGCATATCTCTAAAATTGTCTCCCATATTCTCCATTTTTAGCATCTCATATTTGCTTAGGCATGGTTTGCTATCATGTCAATGTTCTAATCTCATTAGATCAGACTCAATTTCCTCCCACAAAAATGTAGGCTACAAAAAATTAGAGAGAAAAAACAATTATTGGGAGATAAATATCCAGAGAATCATAAAAAATATTGGAATTGAATATTGATGAATATTATAGAAAAAAAATCTAGAGAACAAAAACTTTTGAGTGGGAAAATCCAGGTGAAATAAATATTGATGAATATTGTAGAATTAAATATTAGTGACTAATTTTAATTCCAATGTTCGGCTAATAAAGAATATCGTTGAATATTGTGTAATTGATGAATTATTCTGTTCGTTTGTCAAAGAAAATTCAATATAAAAATTGAAAAATATTATGAATAAATTACTATAAACAAATATGCATTATAGTCGCGATTTTTTTGTACGAAAGCGATATTTTTGTCCGGGTGTGAGTTTTTTTGCCTGGGCGAGATTTTTTTCGCCCGGCCATGATTTTTTCTCGTGGGCGTGATTTTTTCTCACGGGCGCGATTTTTTCTCACTGGCATGATTTTTTCACATGGTTGGGATTTTATCGCCCGACTGCATTTTTTGGCCTGGGCGCAATTTTGCCGCTCGCGCCAGATTTTGTTGCCCGAGCTTGATTTTTTCGCCCGGTGGAAAAAATTGCACCGGGGGAAAAAATCTCGCCCGAGAGAGAAAATCTTGCACGGGGGAAAAATCTCGTTCGGGCTAAAAAACACGCCCGATCGAAAAATCACACCCGGGCGAAAAAATCGTGCCCAGGCGAAAAAAATGCTGTCGGGTAAAAAATTTTACGGTCCGGAGAAAAATTCACGCCCGTACGAGAAAATCGTACCCCGGAGAAAAATCGCGCTCGGGCGAAAAAATTGAGTTTGGGCGAAAAAATTTGCGCCATGGCGAAAAACCGTGCCCGCGCGAAAAACCGTGCCCGGGCGAAAAAATCGCAACCGGGCGAAAAAAAAAAGCATAGCAGGGCGAAAAATTCGTGCATGTGCAAAAAAATTGCGCTCAAGCGAAAAAAGCGCGGCCGGCCGAAAAAACGCACCCGGGCAAAAATAGCGCGGTCGGGTGAAAATATTTGCGTCCGGGAAAAAAAATCGCGCCCGGACGAAAAAAACGCGCACCATTGCGAATACGCCGCCCCGACGAAAAATGTGCGCTTAGGCGAAAAAATCGTGATTGGGCGAAAAACTCGCCCCCGGGTAAAAATCACGCCCGAGCGAAAAAAATCACGTCCGGACGAAAAATCGCGCTCGGGCGTAAAAATCACGCTCGGGTGAAAAAAATCACGCTCAACCGAAAAATCACGCCCGGGCGAAAAAAATTTGCGCTCGGGCGAAATATTCGCGCAGGAGCGAAAAATTGCCCCCGTGCAAAAAATTCGCTCCCCGGCGAAAAATTCGCTTCCGGCCAAAAAAATCACGCACGAGTGAAAAATAACGCCCACCAGGGCGAAATACGCCGCCCTAACGAAAAATGCGCGTCTCCCCGAAAAACGCGTGTCCGCACAACATGCGCTCCAGGGCGAAAATCGCGCGCTTAGCATAAAAATATTTCTCGGCCGGAATTGTCCAATTCTTATATAGATTGGAAAGAATTGTCTTTACTTCAAAACGAATTCCACGATATTCATTAAAATTTAAATTCCAACGTCAAGCGAGCAAACGAACGACGGAATTGGAATTAGACCTTCAATTCTAATTTCAGGAATTCAATTCCGTGCAAACGAACGGACCCTAAAATATGTCATCTAGACAAAACTGGAGCCTTAAAATTAAAACTAAAGGTCTGTTTTTGCTAGAATTGAATCTCAAATTTCAATTCTGAAATCTCAACTAGTTGCATCCAAACAAACAGAACTACTTATGTGTGACAATGTGTTCCTACTATTTATCTTGCTTTACCCAAAAGTAGAATATAAAATTCAAATATCTTACTACTTTTGAAAGCTACAATACAAGTATTTGTACACATTTATAGGATGGAGAAATGAAATCTCAACTTCAAGCCAAAATATGTGATTAATCTATGCATGAAAAAAGGTCTTTACATGGGACTTTACAAAGTTTTTATACACTCCCTCAAGTTGAAGCATATAGATTGCAGGCATTAAGCTTGCAAACTAGTTGTCGGTATAGTTAGCGTGATAGAGCCATGGTGAGGACCGTAGAAATTTTCTCGGCAATGGGTACATCTAACAAATCAAGTTCGTCAAGCTTACAATACAAGTATTTGTACACATTTAAAGGATGAGGGGGAGTGAAATCTGAAGTCCAATACAAGATGTGAGGCTAATCTATACATGAAAAGAGGGCCTTTCCACGAATCTTCTACATTTATAAACCATCAAACATATTTATCATTAATTCAAATCAAATCTGATTTAAATTTTGAAACTAAAATTATCTAAAGTAGGCCATATTCATAATTATTATGTAACACTTGATAGAGAAATATTAAGGTAGGAATTTCAGAAAATTTTGAGGAGGTTAATTCAATTCTCATAAGGGATTCCTGTCCTCATCAATGTCAATTACAAGAAGCGGCTCCTTGTCCAACTCTCTCGGCCCTTCAGAATACAGTATTGGCAGATATGCTTTATAGGCCGGCAAATACCGTGATACAAAATCCAAAACCTGTGGAATTATATAAACCCAATTAAGAAATCAAGAATTGTCAAAACTTGGGAAAAAAATAATATTTTTTCCCCGGGAATTGGCCGAGAAATAAACGTGCATGTCCATTTTTCTTTTGTTTTTGTCTGGTCAAAACAAATTCTGGTAAATGGCACAAATTGCGCAAGCTTATTATATCTGTCAATAGCCCAAAGTCCATACAAGGGAGAATGATTTTGATGCTTAATTACTGATGATTTCTTCAGAAATTATGAGATAGCGCTAAACCGAATGTGGATCTGATTTCATAGGATCTTGCTAACAAGATCCACCGCCAGACTAACTTTGCGCAGGACCCGGGCAGGATAAATGCAGGACAACAATGATCTTTATTGTGCAGATGACTTTATAGATGTGCTTGGCATTTATTTGTCCTTTCTTTGTCATTCTTTGTGATGAACATGTAGTTTGTGGAAGAAGACTCTGAGTTGCATTATAAAATTGGCTAATTAATAAGAAGAATAATTTATCTTGAATCAAAACCTGAAGTGCTTGTTTGTGCGTGCACTTTCTCATTTGGGAGCAGCGGCTAGAGCTTCGGAGTTGTTCGATTCTTCGTTATTGGTGTTTCTAGAACCACTTCAGAAATGCATGCAGAAGCAGCATAACCGAATAAAAATGGCAGAATAAAATGTTAAGTTGTCATAAGAAGCCATTAGAAAAATGGATACTAAAGAGAGGTGATTAGTCCTCTCCAATAGGGTTACGTGTATTGAAAAGTTATAGAAACATAAAGTGATTGGAGCTCTCGGATAGGATTACATTTTTCGGTTGAAAAGAGGTTTAACCACTAAGAAGTGGTACTGGAGAGAGTCATATGAGATTGAATTGTGCATGGCATTGGAGACTTCAATGATGTATTATAACGTTTTTTACTATGGAATGAATGATCAAGGTTTAAGAGCAAATGACACCCCAAGGATTAACATGATTGCAATTCATTGAATGAAAGTAGATCAAGTTGAAAAAAGTGTATGTTTGAAGATGATTCACGGCTTATGTGACGAGTTCTTACATAGGGGGGAGATTGTTACAAAATTGAAAGGATATGTTAGGGTAAGAATTTCAAGTAGTTGATACTCAGCATTAGTGATGCAGGGACAGGAGTCCACCTGCCCTGCCACCTTGGCATCACCACCAAGGGGCCCACCTGGAGTCAGCACCAGGCGGCTTTATCAGGCCCGCGGGCCGTACACCCCAACCAGCTCTCCGCCACGGCATCGGCACCGCGCGGCAGGTTGTTGAGGCCGGGGCTCGATCCCGCACCCCCTAGATAAGAGGCCCTCAGCAGCACTCTCATCACCAACTGATCTAGGGAGTGCGGGATCGAGCCCCGGCCTCAAAAACCTGCCGCGCGGTGCCGATGCCGTGGCGGAGAGCTGGTTGGGGTGTACGGCCCGCGGGCCTGATGAAAGCCGTCTGGTGCTGACTCCAGGTGGGCCTGATAAAGCTGTCTGGTGGCTGACTCCAGGTGGGCCCCTTGGTGGTGATGCCAAGGTGGCAGGGCAGGTGGACTCCTGTCCCTGCATCATAAAAGTTCACTTTTATGATGCAGGGATAGGAGTCCACCTGCCCTGCCACCTTGGCATCACCACCAAGGGGCCCACCTGGAGTCAGCACCAGGCAGCTTTATCAGGCCCGCGGGCCGTACACCCCAACTAGCTCTCCGCCACGGCATCAACACCGCGCGGCAGGTTGTTGAGGCCGGGTCTCGATCCCGCACCCCCTAGATAAGAGGCCCTCAGCAGCACTCTCATCACCAACTGATCCGCGGATCAGTTGGTGATGAGCGTGCTGCTGAGGGCCTCTTATCTAGGGGTGCGGGATCGAGCCCCGGCCTCAACAACCTGTCGCGCGGTGCCGATGTCGTGGCGGAGAGCTGGTTGGGGTGTACGGCCCGCGGGCTTGATGAAAGCCGCCTGGTGCTGACTCCAGGTGGGCCCCTTGGTGTGATGCCAAGGATGGCAGGGCAGGTGGACTCCTGTCCCTGCATCAATTTAGACTTGAGCTTTTGGATTTAAACGGCTTATACTATTGTTGTATTAAACCTAATATTAGTCCCCTTCAACTAATTCCATAAAAACACATTTTTAAAAACAAGAGGAACTAGAGATGCCATTCCCTTAACTTTTATTAGTCTAATCTTTTGATGATAATAATATTATATCGCTACTGAAATGAGTTTAAGTAAATCTGTGCATAAATTGAAATGCTTCATCAAAATATGGTCTATATGCAATGTAAAGTAGGTTAAATACAATTTGTTTTTCCTTTGATCATGACCAAAGCCACAAGATTAGTTCATAATTATTTTTCATTAAAATTAATGGTATCTTATTTGAATTTTGAAGTCATTTGATCCAATAGATCTCTAGTTTAATTTCTAGCCCTTAATTTATCGTATCTTATTTAAATGGAAGCTTTAGAAGTAAATTTGTGTTTTAAAAATTAGTTACCAACCAATTATAAAAAAATTATGTCTTTGCACTTTAACACTCAAAAATGATCGTTTATGTGAGATAATGATAAACTGGCTTGGTATCAATCATTGGGACGTCGAAAAAACCTCAAAAGTATGTTTGTTTGGATGAAATTTGAGCCTTAGAATAGGAATTGGATGTCATTTTCATTGGTATTGACCGTCAATTCCAATTCTAAAGTGTCAATCCCGTCAAACTGAACAGACCATAAGAAATCCTAACTTGTGAAATTCAGTTTTGCAAGGAAAGCGAGGTCAAACAACATGATGAACTTTGGAAACAGTAAGTTCGTGTTTGAACATATGGCATAAAATTACGTAGGAAACGACAACTCGTTTAACAAAAACAGAGTTCGTATGAAAAGTAGAATTTCGAGAAAAATCACCGAAACTTATGCACGATTTAGAATTGGCACATCGGAACAATTTGCACGATTTAGAATTGGCACATCGAAACAAAAAACCCAAGAGGGATATTACCACATTTTTAATGAGGTGGCAGCATAAGGGGCTACCGATGGCGTTGCAGCGTTAACCGCTAGCCGGGGCGACAAGGCACATGACTCAAAATGTATCAGCATAGCACAATGCACTGCCTATTTTTGTCGCGTAACCACCACGAGCGCGCCACCTGTCGCCTCCCAAGAGTCCAGTGATGGGGGATTCACTATTTCAGAGTTTCTGAGAGTTCTAGAGTTCCGACTTATAAAACTTTGGATGTGTTGAAAATTTACTATAAATATGGATCCAGTATAAAGTTTAAATCACTTCATATACTTTTTCATTTCTCTGAAACCAAGAAAGGAGAAAAATGGGAAAGAGAAAGTGTCAAAATCCTGAAGGGCTTTCAAGGAATCTTAAGAGAGGGTCTCGGTCGGCCAGCCAGGAGGGAGTCGAACATAGCATCCAGCCGCGGTATTAGGGCATAGAGTGAGGCAATGGACTCATCATGAGCATCAAGAAGACCGGGGAGATGGTCAAATCGGTGGTATGACTACAACATCATTTACACACGAAAAACATGTAGACGAAACATGCTAACGGGAGATATCGGATCAATGTGAACACACAACAAGATATCCACAAAGAAAGTTCGTAATGAAGCAGATGTACTGTTGAAATTTTCGGATCTTGGAATGAGCAGGGGTTATCTCAACTAAAGTTAGTCACAACCAGAAACACATGCAGCAACAAGAGTCTTTATTGATAACAACAATCTTCTTTACAAGGCGAGACATACATGGCGAGACATGATTCACCAAAACCACCACAGGGAAAGCAGAGACAACTACAAATACAAGACAAGTCAAGCCGCCCGGACTGAACAAGTAGCCGTCAGTTCTACTGCTGCACTAAGGAGTCCGCACAGTCTGCCAGGTCGCCAGACCGCAACCAAGCCGCGCGGACTGCCCCTTATTCCAATGCTAAGCTCTAGCCGCCGATCTGCAAGCCGCCTAACCGTGAGGTCGCCTAGCTGCCAGACCGCGCAAGCTACGATGCCGAACTGAACAGGCTGCCTGAGGCAGGCGACTGATTGAACCCGGAAACAAGTTGTCAAAGAGAAGACCGTCTGGTCGCTGTCCGCGACCTGTTGTATACCGCTTGTTGCTTAACCGCAGAGTCCGTTTTGCGAGACTTAGGGTGCATAATCGTTTGGTGAAGACGTTTGTTTCCTGGGAGGATTTCGTGAATTCGCTGCATGTGGTGGCGACTAGGTCTTGGGTAGATCTAGGGGCAGTTCAAGGTTGTTGGGTCCATTGATCTAAATGTACTGGATTTGAAGAAACTCTTGTAGACAATGGTATACAGATGTTGTAATCTGATATGTCCTACAAGTTCTACGTATACAGGGTACCTTCTATGCATTGAATGGACAGGTTGATTCAAGTGGCCAAGACAGTTGATGTCTAAGCAAGCTAGTGGAAAGACAGAAAACTATATAAGTTCAGAGACGTTGAGTGAAGTCTATTCACTCAAAGCCAGGTAGCTAATAGCCCTGAGTTCAGTTTGTTCAGTCAAAGCCAAACAATTGGCAAGCTAAAGATGTGGCTAAGTCGACAGGCGTTGAGTGCAGTCTACTCACTCAACGTCATACAACAAAAAGCTGTGAGACGGGCTAAGGAAGTAAAAGCCTAAGAAGAAACAGACAAAAATGTAATCAAGTCCACAGGCGTTGAGTGAAGTCTACTCACTCAACGTCATAACTTCACATTCGTTGAGTATAGCTCAGTCAGTCAAAGCCACAAAAAATCTGTATAAATATTTGACTAAGTCCACAGGCATTGAGTGAAACTTACTCACTCAACGACATGTGATAAAAAGCGTTGACTGAACCTTAGTCAGTCAGAGACTGTGATTTAACACACAAATTTGGTTATGTCCAAATACGTTGAGTTAAGGCCGCTCACTCAACGCGTAATAATAGAAGAAAATCTGTTAGGTAGTTTGGCGATGAGTGAAGCTTACTCACTCAACTCCAAGTGACAGAAAATCTCTCTAAGTGTTTTGGCGTTGAGTGAATGTTACTCATTCAACGCCTAGTGACAGAAAATTTGTCTAAGTGTTTTGGCGTTGAGTAAACATTACTCACTCAACGCCTAGTGACAGAATATCTGTCTAAGTATTTTGGCATTAAGTGAAGCTTACTCACTCAACGTTTATACTAAAAATGCTTGATTTTGGCTAAGTCCACAGATGGTGACGTCAGCAAAGCCAACAAGTCAACAGAATTTGAATTTGTTGCAGGAACGGTACAGTTCGCGACAAATGTCATCATATGGCTTCAGAACAGCCATTAATGCAAAAGCTGGTAGCAGCCAACAAATTCAAGGTGGGGCTCACTGCTCAAATAGACGTTGATGGGCTAATAATAAAAGGCAGAGATCGAGGAAGAAGAAGTAGCTTTTGATAAACTCTTCTGGACTTCATTTTCCTGGCGACCATCTTCAATAGCAAAACCAAGTTAGTCTGTAGAGCTTGGAGATCCAGTTCAAGTGTTGATCTAAGAGCAAAACCAAATTAGTCTGTGACTCACAGACAGTTAGCTGTTGAAGAAGCTATTCACTGAAGAATCAAAACATCTTCAATAGCAAGATCAGAAAGTCCACTTTCTGACGAAAAAGTAGTAGCTGAATCATCTGGATTCAGCAGTCAAAAAGAAAGAGATGAGTTCGTCTTGGCTCAAGAAGCTGTTAAGGGAAAAAGCCCTAACAGCAGTTAATTCACATATCCAGCAGAACATTTCCTGAAGATAAATTTCTGGAGTTGTGTAGAAGAGAGATCTGAGTTTCTGGACCAGTTCAGCAAGGTCCAGAGCAGCAGATCTGCAAAGTTGCTTACAGCTCAAGACTCTTCTTGCTGTGAAGAAGTTAGGGCTGAGGATATCTTAGCTCGGGAAGGAGAAAAAGGCTCAAGAAATTTCTCTGTTGTCATAGTCAAACCACCCACACTCACACCCTATAGAATCTTAACAGATCTGAGTTGTATGCCTAAATATATAAAGACTAAGTATAGGATCCAAGTGTGGATCTGAGGGTAGGATCACTGGTTGATCTGAGGTTGGATTCTGTTGAGAATCTGAGAGTGGGGCTTTGGCCTGAGTAGTAGGATTCAAGTATGAATCTAAGCTGTAGGATCCAGTTTGGATTTGAGATAGGTGATCAATTGATCACTGAGTTGTAGTGCTTTTGAGCCTGAGGTAAGAGAGTCATTCTCTCTGAGTGGTAGGGCACTTATGTCTGAGTTGTAGGATCCTTTGGATCTGAGGTAGGGCCTTTATGCCTGAGTTGTAGGAGAGTCATTCTCTCTGAGGTAGGATCCTTTGTGGATCTGAGATAGGGTTGTACTCACATCCTGAGTGGTAGGGCCTTTGGCCTAAGGTAGGTGATCAGTTGATCACTGAGTTGTAGGGCTTAGTGCCTGAGTTGTAAGTCTTGGAGGTGACTGAGAGAACTTGAGTAATTTGAGGTGTAAGCTCTTAGGAGCTGAGATTGGAGAAGTGTCTGCTCTAACTAGAAGTTAGAGAAGTGCGAGGAAAAGTGAATGTACCCATAATTTGGGGAATCACTATAAATTTGGTGTGTTGTCTGTGTGATTGTCTTGGAAGCACTATAAATCTAATCACATAACTCACATAATTAGTTAAGCTTAAAATATTGCAAAAGAGACCAGTAACCTATTCACCCCCCGCTAGGTGATTTAGTTATCTTTGAAAACAAAAAATTTCAAGTGGTATCAGAGTCAGGTTGTTCAAAAAGGACTTAATCGTCTGAGTAGATCCCCAAGGATAGCTAAAAGGTTAGTACTTATAAGTTCAGGAGGGAATCATAAGGAGTAGTGCTCAGTGGAGCTCCAAGTCTGCAGAGAGGACAAGGAATACCGATGGGGAACCATCAGATGCACCTAGAGGGGTTCGCCGCAAGGCGGGACACACATACATGTATTCGCGCAGGAAGGTTTGATCGGATCGCCGATCGGACTCCGCGGTTGCGTCCGGGACGTCGCCGCGAGTCAAAAAACAATATTCTTTTATTTATTTTTTAGTTTGTTTTGATGTATTTTAAGGGGCTAACCCACCGACCAATCATAGCCGTTGATGGGGATGCCCTAACTTGTCTTTCCTTATTAATAGGGGTGTTGGAGGCTGATTTGAGATATTGTTGAATTTGGAGAAGTATTTCCGGATTCCAGTGATCCCTCCCTGGTGCCGACGCCGTGTAACCCTAACTGACGACTCCTAGGCCGTCAAACTCCTCCCTAAGGTAGTACCAACCCATAACTTCCTTTTCCCCACCTCGAATCCTCCATCCACCTCCCGGAACCACCCATTCAGCCGGGTGAAAACTCCACCAGCAGGTTATCTCACGGTTTGGGGCACTGTTCATTTATTACATTCACCATTCATTTCCATAGTTCATGTTATTTCTCCCCTGCAGCCGGCCACCCATTCCCCCCCCCCACCTCCTCCACCTGCTTCCCACCGCCTAATTCCCTACCTAAGCCGACTACCCCCTGTCCTCACAACCAGCCCCACCACCACCTCTCACCAAAATCGGCCACCCTAGAGGAGTTTCCACCCTAGTCGGCCACTCCTATCCCTTCCCCTTCGTGGATCCACTTCTCACTGCCCCGAAAACCATAGATCTATTTTGATCTAGATCTACCACCCCACGATCCGTTATTTCCATGGCACAAACCTTTCATTTTTGCCCGGATCCGCTCCTTAATAGCGGATCTACTCACCCCTGGTCTGGATCTACTCATTCGTGCCCGGATCCGCCGTTTTACCCTCCGTTACCACCACTTTCCGCCAAGGGCAGCTACCGTCACCGTCGCCTCGCCACCGGTTCCACATCTGATCGCCCGTCTTTACATCCGGCCCTCAAATCTTTCAGTGCCTCGGTTCAGCCCTCTACGTTGTGAGCATTTATGGTATTGTATTCTGTGACTTGACATTTTCCTTTGGTATTTTCTCATATTGTGCTGGGATTATTGTTGGTTAGAAATTGGGTCTTTTATGCTAACAACTGCAGGAGGAAATATTCGCCGCGCGCTTGCTTAGGCCCTCCGAGCGGAGGAAGCCGTTATCAAATCGCTAAAATTTAAATATTTGTCTGTTTATTTCAAATATTTGCGTGGTGCTAAAATTCACATTGCTCAAATTACTTGTCAAATACCGATCATTGCACTACATTTAGAATTGCATTAGTGTATCACCTTCGCACCAGCACTCGAGTCGTAGCCTCCGTGCACCACGAGCCTACCCTATATCATTTTGATATCAGAGCCAGGTTAGGTCATTTGCATGCTCTGTAGTGGTAGGACTTTTAGAGTAAGCATGGTAGAACCACAGAACACCGAGAACCGAGCGACGAGCTCAAACTCGGACGCCGCTTTTGCTGTGTTCCAACGTCTTGTCCTAGGTCGCCTTGACACCATAGGAATCCAGTTCGACGATGTGGGTCATGATCTTGCCGAGGTGAACCTTCGTTTAGGCCACTTAGAGGATGACAGAGACACTCCGACACAGCATGACGATTCACTTGAGGACGACCGTGACGTTCTTCCACGTTATGACCAGCGCCCAAGAGATGGTCAGCCTCTGGCAGACCGCTACCATCGTGATCCTCACCACCGAGCCTCAGCCCCGCCGTCCAGGCGACATCTTGATCCGGTGAGTGAGAGGCCCCTACCTCCGCGTAATGAATACCGTATGCCGCGTAGACCTCATCCTGACCTCAGGGATCGAGGGCCTCCACTTGGCCACCGAGACCATCGTCGTGATGAGTACTACCCTCCAGATCGGAGAGAGCGTGCTACCCCACCCGGTCGACATGACTACGCCCAGGATGATTACACCGAGGATTACCATGATCCATAGAGAGATGAACGCTACGTGGACATCACACGTCGTATTCGACTCGACACCCCTTCGATCGATGGTCGCCTAGATCCGAAAGCCTTCAGCGATTGGCTCTTAGACATGGACCACTGCTTTGAGTGGTATGACATGAGCAACGAGCGTTGTGTCTGCTTTGCGAAGATGAAGTTGATCGGGCAAGCTAAGGTATTCTGGATCAGTGTTGGGAGAGCTTTAGAGCGGGATGGTTACTACCCCATCTCCAGATGGGATGAGATGAAGGAGAGACTGAAGGAGAAGTATCTCCCCGCGTCATACCGAGATCAGCAATTTGAGCAGCTGCAGAACTTACGGCAGGGGACACTTACCGTCGCCGAGTACATGGCTCGCTTCGATGAGCTGATTGTCAGGAGTGATATTTCAGAGGAGCCTATTGTCACTGCCTCCCGCTTCAAGACGGGCCTTCGTTGCGATATTCGGAGAGAGTTGATTCCCCACCTCTGGGAGACTGTTGATCAGATATTCCAACTCTCCCTCGAATACGAGCAGTACCTCCGATCGTCTAGTACGAGGCAGTTCACTTCGCAGACTGATTCCTCGACTTTTAGGAAGTCCGCTCCGTCCCAGACCACTATGGATGCACTCTCACGTATCCCCGCGGATGCGAAGGGTAAAGCCAAAGCCACTGATGGTCAGCGATCCGGGGCATTGTATGTTTTAGATGTTCTGGCAGAGGCCACGTGGCGGCGCAGTGCCCCACGCGGAACCTGCTTGAAAGTCCACCTAGTGTCAGCTATGTGCACCTATGGGGGGGGGGGGGGGGGAATAGGTGACGAGTAGCGCTTTTGCGGAATTTACGAACGTACCTGCACAATAAAAATAAAAAGCACAGCACACAGAATACACAGGCAATTTATAGTGGTTCCCCGACTTGGGTACATCCACTTTCTCCCTTCGACCTATCTCCCCAACAAGGGACGACTCGGTCACTTCTCCAACGGGATTGAAATCCAATCCCTGCACTAACGGAAGGAACCCTTCCACACGTGAGAGTCAACACTCCCACAAAACGGGTTGCACCCAACCCTTACAACACGGAACAAAAGTTCCTTAACAACAAAAGAAAATATAGAATGTACACGAGATACAAACTTCTTTTGGAGACTACGGTGTTCCTCTTCGTTCGACGACGTGCTCGTGAAGTCAACGAAAAGTCTACAACCTTGGTCTCTCTTGGAAAGGATCTTCCCGAAACCGGCGGCGGCAATCCGAGCGGCGGCTTGGTTCGGGATCGACGGCAACGACGGAGCGCGGCAGCAGTACTTCTGAGATCCAATCTTCGTTGCAAAGCAAACTAGGTCTACCAACGGTCACTCTAGGATCGGTCGTCTCGATCGATTCGGACGGGGGAGTTTTTCCCGGTCAACAAATCGAGAGACAAGGGATCTCTGGATAGACACGTGAGACACAAGCTTTGCTAAGCTTCTGTCGCCGGAGATCGGGAAGAGATGCGATCAGCAGCGGCGACGGACTAGCGCGAGCGGCGACGGAGACGGCGGAGAGATTTCGCGATTTTAGGGTTTGCACTCGCTCGGCTTCTTTCTGTCTAGGTATTCCGTTCAAAATACCCGTGTATAAATACTGTAGTTAACTCCAATATGACCGTTTGTGGGACCCACAATAGAAATCCCCAAATCCCGGTCCAGAAATTTAACAGCGGCAGAATCCAGTTCAGGAAGTTCCAGAAAAACGTCAAGTCAAAATCGGTGAGAATCGAAAGTGATTCTCGCCGAGTCGCCGAGAATCAAAGGTGATTCTCGACGATTCGGCGAGAATCAAAGATGATTCTCGTCGAATTTGCCTTGGTTGCACGCACTGCTTTAGGCCAGGTCGAGACGGCGAGAATCAACCAGTGATTCTCGTCGATTCGCCGAGAATTCTCGCCGAATCGGCGAGAATCACTAAGTGATTCTCGTCGATTCTTACTTAGACGCAGAGGTGCTTGCTTAGAAGTTGCTGGATCGAGTTCGGCGAGAATCAACTTCTGATTCTCGACGAATCGGCGAGAATCCCAAGTGATTCTCGCCGAATCGGCGAGAATCACTTGGTGATTCTCGTCGATTCTAACTTAGACGAATTTTCGTCTTTCCACCTATGAGATGCTCCTTGACCCATCCTTGCTCCTTGTCTGCTCCTGCATATTTACAGCTCTGTGCTTGAAAATAAGTGCACTCCAATAGAGAGAGTACACATAGGCCAACACACTGATCTGCTCAACGAGGGATTACGTCGTGCAGACCCGTGTATATTGACCTACTGCACCCTGACATTGGTGTGCACTTAGCGTGGAAAAACTGCAAGCACAACTAGAAGGATTTTATCAAATACATAGTCTATTGACCTTAGCTTGTCCAGGGGCTTCTTCAAATCAGGTACATTGTGGATACAATACCCAACAATCTCCCCCTATTTGAAGAAGCCTAAACCCTACAAGCTAAGGTGAATAGAGCAAATGAGAATGAAAACCATAAACTGAAAAGTGAGTTGAGTGAGTTATCCATTACCAATACCAATTTCTTGGGAGCAAGCTTGGAGCCACCTTAGTCTTAGCCGAGAGGGTAATCTCCCCCTTTTCGGCTTCTACAAATCGGGGTCTGTAGCGTTTTACCCTTTGCTCCCACTCAGTTCTTGCACGGGCCTGGAGCCTCTGTAGTCTTCATTCCTCATAATTGAGCATCCCCAATTCAGTCTTGAAAAGATTGAACTTGGCCTCGTCCAGGGGCTTTGTGAATATATCAGCAATCTGCTTGTCCGTGGGGACATAACAGAGAGAGATATCCTTGTTCTCCACGTGCTCCCGAATGAAGTGGTAGCGTACTTCAATATGCTTCGTTCTGCTGTGCGACACCGGATTGTTGGCAATGGCAATTGCACTGGAGGAGTCGCAGTACATGGGTACTTCCTTGAACTGAAGGTCGTAGTCGGCTAACTGGTTTCTGATCCATAGAAGTTGTGCGCAACAGCTTCCTGCCGAGATGTACTCTGACTCTGCTGTGGAGGTTGCAACACAATTCTGTTTCTTGCTGTTCCATGAGATAAGCCTCCTGCCGAGGAATTGACACGTCCCGGAGGTGTTTTTCCTGTCATCCCTGCTCCCTGCAAAATCAGCATCTGAAAAGCCTATTAGCTCGACATCATTGTTTCTCGGGTACCACAAGCCAAGATTAGGAGTACCTTTAAGGTATCTCAGAATTCGCTTTGCAGCGACATAGTGAGATTCCTTAGTGTTCACCTGATATCGGGCACAGACACATGTGGAGAACATAATATCCAGTCGACTGGCAGTAAGGTAGAGCAGGGATCCAATGATGCTTCTGTATTTGGTTTCATCGAAAGGTTTACCTTTCTCATCCTTATCCAGAGACATGGTGGATCCCATTGGAGTCCTCATAGAGGTTGCACTCTCCATACCGAATTTCTTAAGGAGTTCATTTGTGAACTTCGTCTGAGAGATGAAGATTCCATCCTCAGACTGTTTCACTTGAAGTCCTAAGAAATACTTGAGCTCTCCCATACTGCTCATTTCAAACTTTCCTTGCATAAGTTTAGAAAACTTTTTGCAAAGATTGTTGTCCGTTGAGCCGAATATTATGTCATCGACATATATTTGCACCAGCAAAATCTTGCCTTTGACTTCCCTGAGAAACAATGTTTTATCTATTTTACCTCTGGAGAACTTGTTCTCAAGAAGAAAACTAGATAAAGTCTCATACCAAGCTCGTGGAGCTTGTTTCAACCCATATAAGGCCTTATTAAGAAAATAAACGTGATTGAGATAAGTAGGATCGACAAAACCTGGGGGTTGAGCGACGTATACTTCCTCTTTCAGGTCTCCGTTCAGGAATGCCGATTTCACATCCATTTGATAGACTGTGAATCCTTTGTGTGAAGCATACGCCAGGAACAACCTGATTGCCTCGAGCCTTGATACTGGTGCGAAGGTCTGGTCGAAGTCAATCCCTTCCTCCTGTCTGTAACCTTGAGCCACCAGCCTGGCCTTGTTCTTTACGATGACACCATGTTCATCCAGCTTGTTTCTGAAGATCCACTTCGTGCCAATCACATTCTGCTTGTATGGTCTGGGAACCAGCGTCCAAACATTGCAACGTTCGAATTGATGTAGTTCCTCTTGCATGGCCAGAATCCATGCCGCATCCTTGTTCGCCTCGTCGAACTTCTTTGGCTCAACCTGTGACAGGAAGCTAAGATGCAATACTTCGTTAACTGTACCTCTTCGAGTTCTGACACCAACACGAGGATCCCCGATGATCTGATCTCTAGGATGATCTCTCACGTGCCGGAGCTCTAGAAGTCTGGCGTCTGGAGCTTCAACTACTTCTTGGGCTTCTCTTTCTTCTAAGAGATTTGTCCCATCTTGATCTTCAACATTTTCAGATGACGTGGAGGTGGAAACTTTGACGTACTTGGGAGCGTCATCTTTAGCGGTCTCATCCAGACTCAGCTGTTCAAGTCTAGCACCTGCATCTTCAAGAATACTACTGGAAGAATTGCTGTTAAGCAAACTTTCTTCATCAAATACAACATTTATTGATTCTTCTACCACTAGGGTTTTCTTATTGAAGACCCTATATGCCCGACTATGGGAACTATAGCCCATGAATATGCCTTCGAAGCATTTTTCACCGAATTTAGTACGCGGGTACTTCCCATTATTCAGTACATAGCATCTGCAACCAAAAATCCTCAAGTAGGACATGGTTGGTTTCCTGCCTTTCAGTAGCTCGTAGGGCGTCTTACGATGATGCTTGTTGATCAATGCTCGGTTTTGTACATGACATGTCGTATTGACACCCTCTGCCCAGAAGTATTCCGGGAGAGACGCGTCTTTCAACATTGTCGTGCAGGGTTCAATGAGAGTTCTATTTCTCCTCTCCGCAACTCCATTTTGCTGAGAAGTGCGCGGGGAGGAAAACTCATGAAAGATACTTTGTTCTTCACAAAATTCTGTCATTGCACCAGATTCGAATTATGTTCCATGGTCACTTCTGATTTTGACCACGGAGCAGTTAAATTCGTTCTGAACCTGCTTGACAAAATTAGTGAAGATGTCAAACGTATCTGACTTTCGTTTCAAAAAGAACACCCATGTAAACCGAGAATGATCATCAACTATCACTAGCGTATAGGACTTGCCTCCCAAGCTATGAACTTGCATTGGACCAAACAAGTCCATATGCAAAAGGTAAAGACATCGGGAAGAGTCTTTGTCAGCGATGCTCTTAAAGGTAGCCCGAGTCTGTTTGCCCATCTGGCATGCAGGACATGGGCTATCTTTGATGCACTTGATACTGGGAGCATCCCTTACCAAGTCCTTAGAAAACAGCATACTAATTGTCTTGAAATTAATATGTGTCAATCTCTTGTGTCATTGTTCACAAAGAGATGCACTGCCTGTTGCCACAAGGCATACGGGGGTAGATGAATCTAAACTGAGAAAATCTAAACAAAAGATATTTCTGCTCCTAATGCCTGATAATACCGTTTCAGAAGAGGTACGTGAAATTATCAGACATTTATCCTTGCAGAACTTAACGTCATAACTTTTATCACATAACTGACTTACACTGATCAGGTTATGGTTTAACCCTTCAACATAAGCCACGTCGGTGATAGAGATTATACCGTTGGAAATCATACCATAACCTCTGGTGACTCCTCGATCTGACCCTCCAAAGATGACTTTGGGTCCATTCTCGACTGGAGTGTAATCACGCAGCAGGCTTCTTGTCCCGGTCATATGCCGGGAGCATCCACTGTCCAAATACCAGATCGGCGTTTTGGTGGCCTTTGGACATTCCTGCAAAACAAAATTAATTTGTCTTAGGAACCCAATCGAACTTGGGTCCTAGATTCCTAGTTAGCACACTCCCCCTCGGTTGGTTAACCCTACGAGTGGTCGGTCACGCATTGCTAACATGGGGAGTCTCGTAGTTCCTTGGATTAAACCAACAATCCACGGTAAAGTGACCGACTTTGCCACAGCACCAACAGTCAAATCTGTTGTACCTCTTCCTAGGCTCCTGCCTTACCCTGGGAACGGTGGGTACTGCTGGGGCCTTGGATCTGGAGGTGGAGGCCTCATGGTGACAACAGTCGCATGACTTTGTCACCTTCTGTATAACAGGCTTGGCTTTTGGTGCCTGCTTTCCATTATGGCCGCTAGAGAATGGACCATAATTTCCTATGTGGATTTCCTCATAAGGTGCCTTGAAGGCACTCTCACCGAAGTTCCGGGGAAAGTTCCAACCGTCATACCGGCTCTTTGGCTTTGCAACCGAGGGCCGGAAATGATGCCCAAATGTTGACTCAAAGTCGTGTTGGTTGCAAGGAAAGCCAGGCTTTCTGAACGCAACAGGACTAAGAGGAGCCTTACCCTTTTCATCAGCAGAGGCCTTCTTGGCGGTCTTATTCTTCCTCTGGTTCTTGTTTCTCCTAGATGAAGAACCAGATACCCCTATATGCCCCAAGCCAGCTCCTTTGGCCTGAGCAGAGAAGGTATCAACGACTGGAAGAACTGTTTTTGGCATGGAGAAGCTCTTGACGATCTTCCTTTCTGCCGCAAGTAGTTCTTCCAACTTGTCGACTTCCTCCTGCTTTAGATCAAGGAGCTTCAAAGACTCTGAATGCTTGGAAGTCAGGTCAAGGTGTTCCTGTCGGAGAGAGATCAAGCTAGTGACCTCTTCCCTTAGGGATACACACTCACCCTTAAGGAATTTTACTTCCTTCTTCTCAGCCTTCAGTCTCTTTCGGCACTCATCGAAAGTGTTGAGCAGAAGCTCATACTTCTCGAGGAGCTCAGCTTCACGGGCTGAAGGGTCATCCTCAGGTTCATCATCCTGAGACTCAGGATCAGAGTCGGAGTCGGAGAGAGGGGTGTGAGCTTTTACCTTCCCAGTAAATGGGGGACATTCTCCTTCTGAGTCGGAGCGACCCACCAGCCCGAAGTAGGCTTCCTCATCATCACTGGAGTCTGAGGAATCAGACTCACTTAGTGTCTTTGGCCTTCTTGCGATGTAGCTCCGCTCCTTCTTCTTATCTCTGGAGGATTTGAGCTCCTCTCCTTTCCCTTTTTCTCTTTTGCTTTGATGGCAGTCGGCCACGACGTGTCCTGGCTTATTGCATCCAAAGCAAATAATATCAGAAGAACGATGTTTGTTAGGTTTAGATGCATACCTGTCAGAAGAATAATTTTTCTTCTGATGCCTGGAGGAGGAGCTGTCTTTCTTTCTTTGATTCCTCATCTTGAGGAACTTCTTGAACTCTCGGGTGATGAGGGAGAAATCCTCCTCCGACAGCTCTGAGCCGGAGGAGCATAGTTCAGAGTCCTCCTCCTCTTCCTTATTCCTCGCACGGTATGACATCGCACTCTTGCCCTTTCTGGAGTAACTGGCTTTTAGGGTCACAGTCTTTTCTTTTGCAGCAGCCTTCTTTGTTTCTTCCTCTGCCTTCCTGGTGTTCAGCTGAAGTTCATAGGACATCAGCTTCCCAAACAGGATTTGTGGATCAGTTTCTGCTAGTCTGCCAAATTCTCTGATGGCGCAGATCTTAGTGTCTCATTCCTTAGTAAGGGACCTAAGGAATTTGTCATTGAGTTCACCATTGGTGAACACTCTTCCGTAGCCCTTGAGGGCGTTGACAATCTTTAGGAAGTTTTCGTATGTGACTCCGATCTCTTCCTTAGGCCCTTGCCTGAAGGCCTCATATTTTTGGTTCAGGAGGGATCTCCGATCATCCCTCACTTCATCCGTGCCCTCCATTAGGATGATCAGGCACTGCCAGATCTCCTGAGCAGTCCTGCAGTTGCTGAAATTTTGCATCATGGAATCAACTGCGCTCACCAGAATGTTTCGTGCCTTCTTGTCCAGTCCCACGAGCACCATCTCGTCTTTGTCCATTTCAGAAAGTGTCTTCGGCACCTTCTTGGTGGGATCGATGGTGGAGGCCTTGGTGGGGACATAAGGTCCCTCCTCCACGATCATGAAGAGTCGAGGACCGACTGCTTCCATGTAAAACCTGATTCTTTCCTTCCAGATCGGAAAGTTTAGCCTGGTGCATACTGGGATCTTGCCGGAGAACTTGAGCCCATCCATAGTAGATATTTGTCTTCTTCTTGACACTAGGGGCAGGATTCAACTCAAGGTGTTGACCTTTTTGATGAGCAACCTCCCTCTGATACCACTTGAAAGTCCACCTAGTGTCAGCTATGTGCACCTATGGGGGGGAATAGGTGACGAGTAGCGCTTTTGCGGAATTTACGAACGTACCTGCACAATAAAAATAAAAAGCACAGCACACAGAATACACAGGTAATTTATAGTGGTTCCCCGACTTGGGTACATCCACTTTCCCCCTTCGACCTATCTCCCCAACAAGGGACGACTCGGTCACTTCTCCAACGGGATTGAAATCCAATCCCTGCACTAACGGAAGGAACCCTTCCACACGTGAGAGTCAACACTCCCACAAAACGGGTTGCACCCAACCCTTACAACACGGAACAAAAGTTCCTTAACAACAAAAGAAAATATAGAATGTACACGAGATACAAACTTCTTTTGGAGACTACGGTGTTCCTCTTCGTTCGACGACGTGCTCGTGAAGTCAACGAAAAGTCTACAACCTTGGTCTCTCTTGGAAAGGATCTTCCCGAAACCGGCGGCGGCAATCCGAGCGGCGGCTTGGTTCGGGATCGACGGCAACGACGGAGCGCGGCAGCAGTACTTCTGAGATCCAATCTTCGTTGCAAAGCAAACTAGGTCTACCAACGGTCACTCTAGGATCGGTCGTCTCGATCGATTCGGACGGGGGAGTTTTTCCCGGTCAACAAATCGAGAGACAAGGGATCTCTGGATAGACACGTGAGACACAAGCTTTGCTAAGCTTCTGTCGCCGGAGATCGGGAAGAGATGCGATCAGCAGCGGCGACGGACTAGCGCGAGCGGCGACGGAGGCGGCGGAGAGATTTCGCGATTTTAGGGTTTGCACTCGCTCGGCTTCTTTCTGTCTAGGTATTCCGTTCAAAATACCCGTGTATAAATACTGTAGTTAACTCCAATATGACCGTTTGTGGGACCCACAATAGAAATCCCCAAATCCCGGTCCAGAAATTTAACAGCGGCAGAATCCAGTTCAGGAAGTTCCAGAAAAACGCCAAGTCAAAATCGGTGAGAATCGAAAGTGATTCTCGCCGAGTCGCCGAGAATCAAAGGTGATTCTCGACGATTCGGCGAGAATCAAAGATGATTCTCGTCGAATTTGCCTTGGTTGCACGCACTGCTTTAGGCCAGGTCGAGACGGCGAGAATCAACCAGTGATTCTCGTCGATTCGGCGAGAATCACTAAGTGATTCTCGTCGATTCTTACTTAGACGCAGAGGTGCTTGCTTAGAAGTTGCTGGATCGAGTTCGGCGAGAATCAACTTCTGATTCTCGACGAATCGGCGAGAATCCCAAGTGATTCTCGCCGAATCGGCGAGAATCACTTGGTGATTCTCGTCGATTCTAACTTAGACGAATTTTCTTCTTTCCACCTATGAGATGCTCCTTGACCCATCCTTGCTCCTTGTCTGCTCCTGCATATTTACAGTCCTGTGCTTGAAAATAAGTGCACTCCAATAGAGAGAGTACACATAGGCCAACACACTGATCTGCTCAACGAGGGATTACGTCGTGCAGACCCGTGTATATTGACCTACTGCACCCTGACATTGGTGTGCACTTAGCGTGGAAAAACTGCAAGCACAACTAGAAGGATTTTATCAAATACATAGTCTATTGACCTTAGCTTGTCCAGAGGCTTCTTCAAATCAGGTACATTGTGGATACAATACCCAACACTGCTAGTTGAGGAGGAGGAGCAGGGTTTAGAGGACGAAGAGGAGGCCCCAGAGGAAGTAAAGGCCAAAGTTGAGGAAGGTTGGGAGAGTGACGTTGAGCGATCGTTAGAGGTGGGAGTGATTAGACGCCTCCTGCACACCCCACGTGTGGATCAGGATTGGTGGCGCACTACCATCTTCTACACATACTTACCTAGTGCAGGCGGTCCCTACAAGCTAGCTATTGATAGTGGGAGTTGTGTGAACATCGTAGCCCAGAAGGTGTTTGACCGTATGCAGGTGAAGGCCGAGCCTCACCCCCACCCATACCGTGTCGTCTGGGTCGACAAGACGGCGATCCAGGTCACCCAGCGTTGCTTAGTCCCGATCACGATCGCGTCCTTTCAAGACAAGGTCTGGTGCAATGTCATTCCCATGGACGTCGCTCATGTGTTGCTCGGTCGCCCCTGGCTATTCGATCGTGACATCACGTGCTTCGGCCGCTCGAACACGTGTGTCTTTTATGATAAGGGGCGGAAGATTACGTTGACGCCCACCCAGCCCCGAGATCGATCCAAGGGTGTGGTAGAGCCATCTGTGAGCACGAGCGCATCGCGGCCACTGCATATTTTGAGGCGAGGTGAGTTCATACGAGATAGCGCCGAGTCAAACGTCATTTATGTAGTCGTCGCTACCCAGGTTACTGAGGACACCCCAGTTGACCACCCACCCGCGGTGCGCCCCTTTTAGGCGAGTTTGCGTACATCATGCCACATGAGCTCCCTGATGAGCTGCCTCCCCCACGGGACATTTAGCATGTCATTAATTTAGTCTCGGGAGCCTCCATCCCGAACCTGCCTCATTACCGTATGCACCAAGATGAGCACGCTGAGCTCAAACGGCAGGTTGACGAGCTTCTACGGAAGCAGTTCATTCGTGAGAGCATGAGTCCTTGTGCGGTCCCCGCCCTTCTTACCCCTAAGAAGGACGGTAGTTGGTGCATGTGCATTAATAGCCGCGTCATTAATAAAATCACGGTCAAGTATCGTTTCCCAATCCGACGACTTGATGACCTACTGGATACTATGTCCAGTGCCCAGATCTTCTCCAAGATCGACCTTCGTAGTGGGTACCATCAGATACGAGTTCGTGAGGGAGATGAGTGGAATACCGCATTCAAAACCAAGGACGGTCTATATGAGGGGCTAGTTATGCCATTTGGGCTGTCCAATGCCCCGAGCATGTTTATGCGAGTTATGACGCAGGTGTTGCGGCCTTACATGGGCAATTTTTTGGTGATGTACTTTGATGATATACTAGTCTATAGTCATACTCAGGCTTGCTCACCTCGATCATCTGAGACTTCTCTTTGGCACCGTTCGCCAAGAGAAACTGTAGGTGAACCTGAAGAAGTGCGCATTCCTCTCCGAGTATGTCCACTTTCTGGGCTTTATTATATCCTCTACCGGAGTCTCCGTGGACCCTGAGAAGGTCAAATCTATTCGAGATTGGTTTGTGCCTAAGAATATCCACGAGGCTCGTAGCTTTCACGGACTTGCCACCTTCTATCGGAGGTTTGTCCAGGGGTTCAGCACTATCATGACACCCTTCACGAGCTGTCTCAAGAAGGGAGAGTTTCAGTGGACCCCCGCAGCCACTAGAGCCTTCAAGGAGATTAAGGAGAGGTTGACGACAGCTCCCGTCCTACGACTGCCGGATTTTAGCCGCGCTTTTGAGGTCGCATGTGGCGCGTCAGGTGTCGGTATAGGTGGCGTATTGAGTCAAGAGGGACACCAAGTTTCTTACTTTAGTGAGAAGCTGAATGAGGCTAAGCAAAAGAACTAAAATTACGATCGAGAATTTTATGCGATATTCAAGTCTCTACGCTACTGGAGGCACTATCTCCTTCCCCGGGAGTTCGTGTTGTACTCCGACCACCAGGCCCTACGTTACCTGGACTCGCAACGCAAGCTGGGCCACCGGCATACGAAGTGGGTTGAATATCTGCAGGATTTACATTATGTCCTCAAGCACCGTGCTGGTTATGAGAACAAGTCGGCTGATGCGTTGAGTCACCGCGTATCCCTATTGCAGATGATGACTGCGAGTGTCGAGGGCCTTGAGAGGTTGATGCTCGACTATCCGACGTGTCCTGATTTTGGCGGGATTTACACCGCCCTATCCCGAGACCCACCCGACCTTGTTGAGGGATATCAGATCTATGAGGGATACTTGTACCGGGGTTCCCGTCTATGCATTCCCCAGACATCTTACCGAGATTATCTGATTTGGGAGTTGCACGCGGGCGGATCCGCGGGACACTTCGGGCGAGATAAATCCATCGTCATTGTCGAGGACCGTCTCTACTGGCCCGGCCTTAAGAAGGATGTAGCCCGAATTATGCGCCAATGTCGTATCTGTCAGACAGCAAAGGCCAACAAGCAGAACACCGGTCTTTATACGCCTTTACCTGTACCATACCGCCCTTGGGAGGACATTAGCATGGACTTTGTTCGCGGACTTCCCCGCATCGTACGGAAACACGACTCCATCTTCGTGGTGGTTGATCGGTTTTCGAAGATGGCACACTTCATTGTCTGCCGCAAGACGGCAGATGCGACTCACGTTGCATTCATATTCATGAGGGACGTCTTTCGATTGCATGGTCTGCCTAAGTCGATTGTGTCGGACCGTGATGTGAGATTCATGAGCTACTTCTGGAAAACCCTGTGGCACAAGACTGGCACTATCCTTAGGTTTTCCTCGGCATATCACCCACAGACGGACGGACAGACTGAGGTAGTGAATCGGAGTTTAGGAAATCTGTTGCGGTGTCTGGTATGAGAGCATGTAGGCAGTTGGGACTTAGATTTGTCGATAGCAGAGTTTGCCTACAATAGCTCAGTCAATAGGTCTATCGGGTTGAGTCCATTTCATGTAGTGGCAGGATATGACCCGAGGAAACCCATAGAACTTGTGCTGAGCCCTTTAGAGTCCCGCACTAGTGAGTCTATGGAGTCATTTGCACAGCACTTGCATGATTTGCATGAGTCGGTCCGCCGACAAATAATATTAAGCAATGAAAATTACAAAGCTCATGCAGATAAGCGAAGGCGAGAGCAAATATTTAACATAGACGAGAAGGTAATGGTGCGAATCCACCCCGAGAGGCTCCTTTGGGGCCTGCCAAGAAACTAAGCGCGAGGCGAATGAGTCTGTACTCCATTATTAGTCGTATTGGGACATACGCCTACCGACTTGACATCCCGGCCAGTATGGGAATTCACATTGTGTTTAATGTTGAGGACCTGACTCCAAATTATGAACCTCATGAGTTTGTGGACCCGAGCAGTGGAGATGCCCAGCCATCCCCGCCCCCACTGTTGCTACCAAACCACCCTCACACATCACCACCATCTGATGGTCATCCTGGTTTACCCACTGTTGCCACCCACCCACCCGGGAAGTCATCCCATTTGGTTCTAACGCAGGCACCACCGATCGCACCGGGATGCACCTTCCGAGAGGCGAGAGATGAGAGCATCACGGAGATCAGATCCCACCAGTTTGTTCTCACCTCGGACGGACCGCGTTGCCGCTACCTGGTACATTGGCGGGGCCGCCCTGACACTGACGACACTTGGAAACTACCGGCAGAGCTCGATCGGCTCGCCCCCGGACTTCGACCTCAGTACGATCATCTCCATTCATCGGAGATGAAGGCTTTTCAGTTGGGGGGAGTAGATGGGGACCATCAGATGGACCTGGAGGGGTTCGCCGCAAGGCGGGACCCACGTACATGTATTTGCGCAGGTAGACTTGATCGGATCGCCGATCGGACTCTGCGGTTGCGTCCGGGACGTCGCCGCGAGTCAAAAAACTATATTATTTTATTTTTTTTGAGTTTGTTTTGATCAATTTTAAGGGGCTAACCCACCGGCCAATCATAGTCGTTGATGCCTAACTTAGTGTTTTATTATAAATAGGAGTGTTAGAGGCTGATCTGAGACATTGTTGAATTTAGAGAAGAAGTATTCCCGGATTCCAGCGATCCCTCCCCGGTGCCGACGTCGTGGAACCCTAGGTGACGACTCCTACGCCGCCAAACTCCTCCCCAAGGTAGTACCTACCCATAACTTCCTTTTCCCCACCTCGAATCCTCCATCCAGCTCCCGGAACCACTCATTCAGCAGGCTGAAAACTACACCAGCAGGTTATCTCACGGTTTGGGGTACTGTTCATTTATTACATTCACTATTCATTTCCATAGTTCAGGTTATTTTTCCCCTGCAGCCGGCCACCCATTCCCCCCCCACCTCCTCCGCCTGCTTCCCACTACCTAACCCTCTACCTAAGTCCTCACAACCAGCCCCACCGCGACCTTTCACCAAAACCGGCCACCTTAGAGGAGTTTCCAACCTAGTCGGCCACTCCTCACCCTTCCCCTTCGTGGATCCACATCCCACCGCCCCGAAAACTCTATATCTATTTTGATCTACTGCTACCACCCCCCAATCCGTTATTTCCACCGCACAAACATTTCATTTTTGCCCGGATCCGCTCCTAAATAGCGGATCTACTCGCCCCCGGTCCTGATTTACTCATTTGCGGTCGGATCCGCCGTTTTACCCTCCGTTACCACCACTTTCCGCTGAGGGCAGCCACCGTCACGGTCGCCTCGCCACCGGTTCCACCTCCGATCGCCCGTCTTTACATCCGGCCCTCAAATCCTTCAGTGCCTCGATTCAGCCCTCTGCGTTGTGAGCATTTATGGTATTGTATTATGTGACTTGACATTTTCATTTGGTATTTTCTCATATTGTGTTGGGATTATTGTTAGCTAGAAATTGATTCTTTTATGCTAATAACTGCAGGAGGAAATATTCGTCGCGCGCTTGTTTAGGCCCTCCGAGCGGAGGAAGTCGTTGTCAAATCGCTAAAATTTAATTATTTGTCTCTTTATTTTAGATATTTGCGTGGTGCTAAAATTCACATTGCTCAAATTAATTGTCAAATACCGATCATTGCACAACATTTAGAATTGCATTAGTGTGTCACCTTCGCACCAGCACTAGAGTCGTAGTCTCTGTGCACCACGAGCCTACCCTACATCAAATACATTGGGTTGTTGGCAGCTCATGTAGAAGATGATGTCAATCCAGATCCAAGGATAAAGATCAGGCCCCTCTATCACATTCAGAGAGTGACTGAGAGGAGGATGATGATGAAGCAGATGAATGCATATGTTATGGGCTAATGGACATGACAAAAGAAGAATCATGTCAGGATCAGCCTAGACAAGATCAAGTACAATCCCTATCTAGCTCATCCTTAGAATCTGGTTATGAGATCAATCCAGACTCTAATGCTTCTACATCAAGTGATGATGAGGGATCTGTATCAGAAGAGGATATCAATCAATTGATTGATAAGTATGGTGAACTTCTGGAAGCTTTTAGAAAAAGCAAGATGTTGGCCAAGAAGGAAGTTGGGGAAATTGTCTCCTTAAAGATAGTTGCTTCCCAGCAAGATGAGACAGCATCTTTGTTGAATCTGAAAATGAGGGAAGTTGGTCATCTGAAGACCATGGTAGACATCCATGTTGAGTCCATAAAATATAAGGACTCTATTATTCTGGATCTTGAAAAGAAACTTGAGAGACAAAAGAGAATTGTGCTTAATTTCTCTAAGATAAATGCCCTCAAGAAAAAATCAGAATCCAAGTGAAATTCCAGAGTTGACATTTCCAAAAGGAAAGGCAAAGCTCCTGTTGATCCTCAGTCAACCTTTCACAAGGTAATTCTCTCATCCAAAAGGTATGACCAGGACTGCATGTATGATCACTGAAGAAATGAGAATATTTCTTGTAAGAATACAAATGTATCTTACAATGGAAGAGGAAAGAATAGGAGAATGAGTGTCTTTAAGGCTTCCCATGAAGAAATTCAAATGGCTCATCATGTATCATTTATATTTAGTGCACCAGCCCCCTCACACATGAGTAAGGCAGTGGCATTTTCTCAGGATCTCCCAGCTCACACTCTGACCAAGGGCAAGTCTGTCAGCAAGCCATACTTGGGTATTTCTGAGGTCATCAACAGTATGTCATCTGCAAATAAGACTACTGTTGGTAGACCTCATGAAAAAACAAGCTCTTTTACTGCCAGACCTACCCTCAGTCAGACTGTGGCTGAGAGAAATAAGAACAAGGATGCTGCTCTTCCTTCTGCTCAATCTGCAATTAACCCAACTGCCACACCTGCTCAGAAGAGAATGTATAATATTCATGAGTGTTGGTGTTGTGGCAAAGTGGGTCATTTTGCCCTTGATTGTTGGCACAATCCATCTGTGCCCAAAACAAAAGTTAGTCTTTCTGTCAGGAAATCTGCAGGAAGGCAAGGCCATTTTGAGGCTAACAAGAACTGAGAACCCAATATCTATTGAGGTCCTAAGGTAAGATAAACTTTGTTTTGCAGAAAAGTCCAAGTGATCATACCCATTTATGGTCCTTGGACAGAGATGTTCCATGCTAGGATTGGAACAAGGTGGTCATCTTCAGGATCATACACCTATAAATAAAAGTGGATGGACAGACTATCAAGCAAAGGATGTATAGGACACGTGTAATCACTAAGGGGGAGCTAGGTCAGTCTGATGTGTTAGACTAGCTTGAGTCTTACCAAAAGGATTGGTATCAGGAAACCTCTTGCACCAAGTGGATCAGTCAGAGAGAGCCAGATGCAAATCTATGTCTAAGAAGAGGAAAGGATCTGTCTCAGCTAAAAGGTACATTTCAGGGAGCAAGGAAGTGACTGTGTATCCAGCATCTGCTCCAAGTCTACAAGACAAAGATAAGTAGAATTCTTCTAGTTGATGATTCTACTAAATGGTCTCTCAATTGCAAGAAATCATGCATCTCTTGACAGGACAATGCTTTTTAGATAAGATATTTGTATATTAAAAGTATGAGGAGAAGTATGAGACAAGTCCTAAAAAATTGTCTCATCAAATATGTAAGTGGCTCACATATTCAATATGCCACTAGGTGAAACTAAGACTCAACATCCTCAAGTTTGACATGGGTATGTTGAATTTGGTTCAAGTAGCTCACCTCTAGTTGTATATATTGTATGTGTGTTGCAGGTCAATTTAAATCCCTGCAGGATTGGTCAGTCTAATAATACTAAGGGTTAAAGGTAAATTCGTCTATTTGTGGCTAAGTAAGAGAAATTAATCCCAGCCGTTGATCATAACTTGATCCTCAAACAGGTACGCGTCTTTTCGCTTTCTATCTTAAGAAAAACTATAAATAGAAGGTCTTGTGCACAAAGCAAAACAGACTGTTCCTTGTCCTCCCCTGCCCGATACTACCGAGTCGACGGAAAGTTTTTCCCTCACTCTCAGAAATCCGCGAACGAAATGGCGCCGAAAGGTCAGGACTTCCTATTCGATGGTTCTGAACTGGTTAATGATGCGTAAAAAATCGTCTCACGGACTACAATTCTAATAGGCAAGTGTACCTATCATTTTATAGTATAATGATATAAATAAATCAAGGTCGTATAAAAACTCGGGGCAGACAAGTACTATTACTTACAACGACTCTATTATCCTACCGAACGATTGATGGGTTTTGAAAATGAAAATGAAATAAGCTTAATTAAAAGAGAAATATAATACTGCAAAAGGGTGCTCGATCGATGATTCACTTGGAAATAAAATAACGGAATAAATTAATTTAACATTTGCAATTCTATTAAGACCGTGACGGATCCAAAAATAATAAATAATCTCGCTAAAGCATTAAATCTCCGAGCTTCTAGACGTTTTGACCGAAATCTATTTGCAAATAAAAAGGCCTAAAGTCGCATTATCGAGGTGACTCGCACTATTGGATTTGACTCCAATCCGGAGGATTTACGTCGTCATATCTCTAGGATTGCGTGCAACTCCTTCCTTCCTTGAGTGATCTTTCACATTCACGAGCCTCTCGGGTACTCAAATATGAGATCGGAATCTACTACCGTATACTAGAAATACGGAATCGATAAGAAATAAATCAAGGTCGGATAAAAAATAAAAAAAATACAAATGCAAACATAAAATAAAAGATGCGTTATTTCATCGCAAAGTTCATCGCGAACGGGCATAAAACACAATTAGCTAAACATTATATAGAGAGAAAAAGGAAACATTCATATTCATTAAGAAAAGAAAATAAGGGTACATAACAAGACAAAGATAACTATTACATGAAGAAATACGAGAAGACAACAAGAAAGAAATACAACTACAAGAAAGGAATACCACTACTAGATATTCTCTAACTCGTACCCCTCCCCCCCCCCCCCCCCCCTCATTTATGCTTAAGGCAAGGGTTCCTTTTATAGATGAGGGGGGGAAGGTTATAGATGGAGAAAATGAAGAGGCAAAGGGGGTGGCCGGCCATGCATGTATGAAGAGGTGCATGAATGGTTTAAATGAGGGGGAGAGAGAAAGGCTAAGTGCAATGCATTTTAGCTTAAAGAAAAATAAAATGACATAAAATTAAAATAGAAAAAGATGGGGGATGGATGAGAAATAAAGAGGAGAGAAAATAATAAAGGGGAGAGAGAGGGGATGAATGAGGGGGCCGGCCATGCATTAAATGGGGAGAGAAGTATGAAAAGAAAGGGGGGAAGAGGGAGGAGGCCGACCATGCATTAAATGGGGAGCCATGCAAGGTGGCTGGATGCATGCATCATGATTTTGTGCTTGAAGAGGAGCTCGGGCTGCTTGCATCATTGAAGTGGGCTGCTTCATTGAAGTAGGGGGGAGGCCGGGCTGCACCAAGGAAGTGGCTCGGGCATCATGTGGGCTGCATGGTGGGGGCTCGGGCTGCACCAATAGGAGGCTCGGGCTGCATTTGGGCTGGTTGCATGGGCTCGGGCTGCACCATGTGGGCTGCACTTAAGTGGGATTGGAGGTGGCCGAATGATGTGGCAGCACGATGAATTAATTTGCATGGTGGCTGCATGTGGACTACATCAATTGAAGGTGGCCGGGACAATTGCATGGTGCGGCGATGGCGACGACAACATTGAACATTTTATTATTCTCCATCGCAATGAGCGCGACCGCAACAACATTCCTACAAAAATAATCAAAACATAAATATGTGAGATAAAATTAAAATATAAGATTTATTAACTAAAACAAAAATAATCTTTATAAATTTATAGTAAAATTATACTAAAAATTATAATAAAAATACCTATAAATTATACTCATCAGTGAAAAATGGATTTAAGGATGCGTCGGAAGAGGTGTAATTTGTTCTCCACCTACTCCAGGTTTCTAACCTAGAGTTCTTACTATTCGAGTCCTGCCTTCTGTGGAAGCGGGAAGTGCTGGAATTGTTCGCAAATGCCAAAGGAGAATCTTCCTAAGGCAAAATCAAGACTATGGTTAGTGGAACCAAGATCAAGATAACCCCGAGGAGGCTAAGCAAAGCGCTCCAGTTGTCGAGATTTACAGAGACTGATGACAAAGAATCCCTAGTCTAATCTGATGTCAGAGAGGTCATGAAGTGGTGTGGCATCTCCAAACATACTACAGGCTCTATCATAAGAAAGGAACTTACCTCAAGGGAAAGTTCCTGGCCGGCAAAATCGGGAAAGCTTTGTTGTGCAAAACAGGCTCGCACGACAAAATTTCAAAGAAGATGTTCGAGCTGATGATAAGGATAATCCTATCCAAAAAGACAGACTGGGGAAGAATACTGTTTGACAAGATTATAGAGTGCATCAATGCGCCAAACTTGGGAGAATTCTTTCCCTATTTCTACTGTAGACTGTTCCAGAGATCCTAAATCTGAGGCTAGGGGCAAAAATTCATCACATGAGAAGGATGAACATAAGAATGTTGGATAGGTGGGACAGGGTTCTTCACCACCATGGCCAGCAAGCTGTTAAGAAGAAGAAGGAGAGACAAGCTCCAGTGCCAGAGGAAAGCACCACAGCTAGTTCTTTTGAAGAACAAGATGAGGAAGAGCCTCATGATCCAAATCTGATAGGGTCTAAAGATGAGCCCAGAAAGGACCCAGCTACCCAAGTGTCTGAATCTTCTGAACAAGCCACCAGGAATCAATTAAGCAATGCTTAATCTGAAGAAGCCCCAGATGAAGATACTCCTACAGTGGAAATTGCTGAAGGAGTGGCAGAGGACATAGTCAACAAAATCTCTGCTACAGTTGAGGGGGAGGCCTCAAAGAACCGAGCAGTTGTTGAAATGTATCTTCACCTCCACCCCAAGAGCCTCTGGTTGGACACAACGATCAGAGTGAGGGGGAGCAACTCTCAGAGGATGTTATGCAAGATGCACCTGCTGAGGGGGAGAAAGATCTGGATCAGTTCATGAAGACTCCACTGTCAGAGGGGGAGCAACTCCAGAATCTTCAAGATATACCTCAGGATGCTGAGAATGTTGTTGTTGTTTTGCATGCCAATGAGGGAATGGCAGATGGTGAGGGGGAGCTTCACTCTGAACTCCCAACTCATGTTGAAGTGCATGATATAGACTCCTCCATGTCAGAAAAGGAGGAGAGTGTTCCAAAGAAAGCTCAGTCTTCTGCCTTTACTGTGGCTGACTCTGACAAGAGGGCAGAGGTCAGGCCAGCTCAAGAAACAGGTGATGAATGCGCTTCTGCAAGGACAGATCAAATGTCACTTATGTTTCTAGCTCAGCTGAGAGGATTACTAGATGAACAAAGAAGGATCTTGGAGACCTTTGTTGATGATGCCATAAAGAACATCAGAAATGAATTGTCTTTTGAGATTAAATCAATGCGGTTTGAAGTCAACTTGCTGAAGTCTGAAACTGCGAAGTTCTTCACAGGGGCAGCTCCTGCAGTGGAGTATACCATGGACAAACTGGATGAGGTGGACAAGAATGCTATAACAGTCATAGATAATCAAAAACATTCAGGCACAGAATATGCTAGCTATCCACAATGATGAGAAAGTATTGCTGGCCAAACAGACTGCTAATATATTCCATAAGATGGATGGTTGTACAAAACTGTTGGATTACCATATGCAAGAGGTCAAGAATCAATTGACTGTTGGAGTCCATCATCTTGAATCAGTCAGGAACAAGGTCTGCCTCTCCCATACCAAAGAGCTTATTGAAGAAGTCAAAAAGGGAGAGAGTAATGTCATAAGAACAAATACTGAAAATGTGGTATGGACTACCAATGTGATAAGGGGATCTTATGGGATGGAACTTGTCCAGTATAACATCATCTCTATATTTCCTGCTCAAATGCAAGAAGCATTGAATCCTGAAATGTCTGCTCAGCTAGAAGGCCAGCTGCAAGATGATCTGAATAGAGAAGATGGTGCTCAATAACATGCTTCATATGTTGCTCCTCAATTCAGCCCCTATACAGAACAGCTACAGAAGTCAAAGGGAAAGACTGCTGATGAGGAAGAGGAAGAAATCAGATTAAGTAAAAAGAGGTATAGAGAAAAGATGGAGAAGAGAGATGATTTTGAACAATGGAGTCCATTATCCAGAACCATTATTCTATCAGCTTGGGACCAGATCAAGTCAAAGAAGGCTGATAGGGCAAAGTTATATAGCTCTTTTAAAAGAGCTAAGCAGGATCAGAATGAAGCTGAAATGAAAGCGTATAGAAGAGATAAAATGGTTGGCACACTACAACCTGATGCAGCGGAGCCTATAAGATACTTTCCAAAGCCTTACAGTTACTTCCAGAGGCAGAGAGACAAGAAAGCTGAAGCTGAAATTGAAAAAACAGACAAGGCAGAAAATAAAGGGAAAAAGATAGCTGATGGAGCTGAGAAGCAAGAAAGATCCAAAAAGAAGTCTAAGGGCAGTGGCATTGTGATAAGGGAACCTGAAACTTGAAATGTTTCTTGTTCTACTTATAGGTCTTAAGGAGTGTATTATGTTTTGCTATATGCACATAAACATTTGCTCCCAACTTGAATGAAAATTATTTTTGATTATGATTCATTATTTTCTCTAAGTTATGCAATGTGTCTTTTACTGTATATGTTTCATAGTTGTGTTAGTGTATACATTGTCTTAGGTTTTGACTTCTTCAAATAGGGGAAGATTGTTGGGTCAATTGATCTCAATGTCCTGAATTTGAAGGTCTTGTAGACAATGGTATACACATGTTGTAATCTAATATGTCCCACAAGTTCTATGTATGCAGGGTACCTTCTGCGCATTGATTGGACAGGTTGATTCAAGTAGCCAAGACAGGTGATGTCTAGACAAGCTAGTGGAAAGACAGAAAATTGTCTAAGTCCACAGACATTGAGTGAAGTTTATTCACGCAACGTCATGTAGCTAATAGCGCTGAGTTCAGCTTGTTCAGTCAAACCCAAATAATTGGCAAGCTGAAGATGTGGCTAAGTCCACAGACGTTGAGTGCAGTCTACTCACTCAACGTCATATAGCAAAAAGCTGTGAGACAGGCTAAGACAGTAAAAGCCTAATAAGAAACAGACAGAAAAGTGACCAAGTACACAGGAGTTGAGTGAAGTCTACTCACTCAACGCCATAACTTCAAATTCGTTGAGTATAGCTCAGTCAGTCAAAGCACAGAAAATCTGTTTAGATATTTGACTAATTCCACAGGATTGAGTAAAGCTTACTCACTCAACGTCATGTGATAAAAAGCGTTGATTGAACCTTAGTCAGTCAGAGACATTGATTTCACACAGAAACTTGCCTATGTCCAAATGCGTTGAGTGAAGGCTGATCACTCAACGCCTAATAACAGAAGAAAATTTGTTAAGTACTTTGGTGTTGAGTGAAGTTTACTCACTCAACGCCAAGTGACAGAAAATCTGTCTAAGTGTTTTGACGTTGAGTGAAGGTTACTCACTCAAGCCTAGTGACAGAAAATCTGTCTAAGTGTTTTAACATTGAGTGAAGCTTACTCACTCAACGCCTAGTGATAGAATATTTGTCGAAGTGTTTTAGCATTGAGTGAAGCTTACTCACTCAACGTTTATACTAAAGATGCTTGATTTTGGCTAAGTCCACAGATGGTAACGTCAGCAAAGTCAACAAGTCAACAGAATTTGAATTTGTTGCGGGAAAGCTACAGTGCGCAACAAATGTCGTTCCATGCCTTCAGTACAGCCATTAATGCAAAAGCTGGTAGCAGACAACAAATTCAAGGTGGGGCTCACGCCCCAAAGAGCCGTTGATGGGATAATAATAAAAGGCGGAGATCGAGGAATAAGAAGTAGCTTTTGATAAACTCTTATGTACTTCACCTTCCTGTCGGGCATTGTTGCAGAGCTTGGAGATCCAGTTCAAGTGTTGATCTAAGAGCAAAACCAAGTTAGTTTGTGACTCACAGACAGTTATCTGTTGAAGAAACTATTCACTGAAGAATCAAAACATCTTCAACAGCAAAATCAGAAACTCCACTTTCTGAGAAAAAAGAAGTAGCTGAATCATCTAAATTCGGCAGTCAGAAAGAAAGAGCTGAGTTTGTCTTGGCTCAAGAAGTTGTTAAGGGAAAAAGCCTCAATAACAGTTAATTCACAGATCCAGCAGAACATTTCCTGAAGATAAATTTATGGAGTTGTGTAAAAGAGAGAGCTGAGCTTCTGGTCCAGTTCAGCAAGGTGCAGAGCAGCAGATCTACAAAGTTGCTTCCAGCTCAAGACTCTTGTTGTTGTGAAGAAGTTAGGGCTGAGGATATCTTAGCTCAGGAAAAAAAAGAAGGCTCAGAGAAATTTTTCTTTTGTCATAGTCAAAGCACCCACACTCACACCATGTAGTGTCTTAACAATCTGAGTTATAGGCATAAATATATAAAAGCTGAGTGTAGGATCCAAGTGTGGATCTGAGGGTAGGATAACTGGTTGACCTGAGGTTGGATTCTATTGAGAATCTGAGAGTAGGGCTTTGGCCTGAGTAGTAGGATTCAAGTGTGAATCTGAGCTGTAGGATCCAGTTTGGATCTGAGGTAGGTGATCAGTTGATCACTGAGCTGTAGGGCTTTTGAGCCTGAGATAGGAGAATCATTCTCTCTGAGTGGTAGGGCACTTGTGCCTGAGTTGTAGGATCTTTTGGATCTGAGGTAGGGATTTTGTACCTGAGTTATAGGAAAGTCATTCTCTCTAAGGTAACATCCTTTGTGGATCTGAGGTAGGGCTGTCCTCCCAGCCTGAGTGGTAGGGTCTTTGGCCTAAGGTAGATGATCAGTTGATCACTAAGTTGTATGGCTTAGTGCTTGGGTTGTAAGTCTTAGAGGAGACTGAGAGATCCTGAGGGATCTGAGGTGTAAGCTCTCAGGAGCTGAGATTGGAGAAGTATCTTGTCTAACTAGAAGTTAGAGAGGTGGGAGGAAAAGTGAATGTACCCATAATTTGGGGAACCACTATAAATTTATTGTGTTATCTGTGTGATTGTCTTGGAAGCACTATAAATCTAATCACATAACTCATATAAGTAGTTAACTTAAAATATAGTAAAAGAGACTAATAACTTATTCACCCCCCTCTAGGTGATTTAGCTATTTTTGAAAACAAAGATTTTCGGAGGCATTATCTAGGAGAGATATGATAGAAACAAAAAGTCTTTGGGGATAAGGGTCGGTACAGAAAAGAAAAAAAAAGTTTTTCATATTTCGCCTCGATTTCTAACATTATATAAATCAAACATTCTGTAATCAATTTCTTATAAAATAAAATCATGTCATTCATTATTTTAATAATTGATTTTATTTTGTGTTGTGAAATGTTTTAAATAATATTTCTTCCTCAAAACATTAAAAAAACATATTTCAAATTACTTTTAAAATACATGCACGGATTTCACTTTTTGTTACTAACGTCGTGGGGTAGTGCTAACGCTGGCAGTAGTAAGGGAATATTGAAATCTGACCTCCTTTAAAAGTAATCATCAATATAATATTTTTTGAGATATTAAAATATAATTTCTGATAAAATATTCCAAAAACTTATTTAAGTTACTCTGATATTTTAAATAAGATTCACATTTTAAAAAACACGTTATTCACCCCCCCTAAGGGCACCTAAAGATCCAATAAGTGATATTAGAGGTAGGTTATTCCAAATTGGCTTAATAATCAGGAATAATGGTATTTCATGATCTCGCTTCCACCGGAGGAGATGAATTTTAGTTAGTGAAAAATCTTTATCACCATCTTTATTTATGGGTGAAAATTTCAAAGGGTGAAAAATTCTAATGAAAAACTTTCTAAAATCTTTAGATAAAAAAAATTTGGAATATTACTATTAAAGAGCCCCATAATATTCTAAATAAAAATGAAATAATTTTAAATGCTAAATCAGTGAATAGTTTATTTTGTGTGCTCGATCAAGAAATTTTCTAAGTTATTTATATTTTGCCTACTGCTTATAATATTTAAAAATTTCTTGAGATTACTTACAGTTTTCTTTTCACAGATGATGAACAAGAGCAATTTACTGTTGATCCAAGAGAAGAAATCGATGGGTAATCATGCTTAAGGGAAGATCTATCAAATGATAAGATCATATCAAATAGAAGGAAAGATAAAATCTCATCAATGAAAGAGGATATTGAAGATGTCAAAAGAATTATATGTTCAAATCTTGGCTCCTCCAAAAGCATTGTAAGTAAATTAAATTCCCCCCTTGTTTCAACTTCTATTTTCACATTACATATGCTACAAATTGTTAAACGTAAAGTTAAGAAACTGAAAAATATTAATTGCAAACTACGTTTAGAAAATAAAAGTTTAAAAGCAAATGTTAATGTAGATTCAAAATGTGATATGTCTAGTCCTTATTCATGCTCTTTAGTTGAAATTTTTAAACTTTGTTTTGATTGCAATATTTTTAAAGAAAAACTCAAGATATTTGAAAAAGTGCTCTCTACTACCAAAGAACATAATAAAAAATTAAAAAATACATCTTTGAAAGTTGATTGTACTATGTGCAAAAATTATAAAATTGAAATCAAAGAGATTGATGAAATAATTGAAGAACTAAGAAATAATTATAAAACTCATATTGATTTTATAGTCACCACTCTTAAAAATAGCACAATTGTTTATACAAAAGTTAGACAAAATCTCAAAGATAAAAATAAAAAATTAGAAACAAAAATCAACTTGCTAAAAGAAATTATAAATAAAAATTCACAAAACATAAATCCACATTATCAAGCCAAATCCAAAAACAAGTTGAATACGTATTTTCATACAATAACTAAGTCAATCTATGAGAGTGAAAAACATCAAGTACTCGTAAATGAATTTCTAAATCACCATCATCACCCTAATTTACAAGATCAATCTTCACTCAACATAAAAGTGAATGAACACAAATTTCCTAAAAATCAACTCTTCAAAAATCATTCTCACTATAAGCCTCAAGTTAAAAATAATTATAATGAAAATTTAGTGCACAAGAGTAACATTAAACCAAAGTATGAATGGAGGCTCAAAATTAAAGATAAAAAGCTAACTTCACTTAAAAAGGCTCATTGTTACGGGTCCACGTGTCGCGGGCACATTCACTCAAATGGACCCCCCTCGTCATAATTTATGGACCGCATAGATGGAAGTCGTCGTGGTCGTGGGCGCATTCACTCAAGTAGACCCCACCTCGTCATAATTTAAGGAGCGCATATGGAAGCCTCCATGGTCGCGGGCACATTCACTCAAGTGGACCCCCTCATCATAACTTATGGAGTGCACATATAGAAGCCGCCATGATGACATTCTTATAATTAATTTGTATGAATTAATTAATATTAATTAATTTGTATGAATTAATTAATTAATATTAATTAATTCATACTAATTAATAACAATCAATTAAGTTAATTATTTTGTATTTTTTGTTGGATTGTCTTTTGTATTTCCTTATTTGGGTGTCGTTTGTATTTCCTTGTTTAGTTGTCCTCCCACATTTATATAGGGGGAGGGGTTTATGTGTGAAATTATCTTGGAATGTATGAGGTTTCTAGGGTTACTCCCTAATTTTGTCGATTCTCATCCTCCTTCATTCTCGCTCACCCCCGCCGGCCCTTCCCCTGGTCGGAGTCCTCTTGGAATTTATTCATGACCCTAACAATTCGTCTGACCTGTCGCTCCGCCCGCATGTCGTCGTCGGTAGCCCTTCCATCCAGAACTAAATATGCTTCTAATTTTACATTGCACTGGATCGATCCGCCAGACTCGCGCATCTCCGTCGGCTCCAAACCCCATCTCCGGATCTGCCGATCCCGCACATACGAATTCTGCACGACTGCACCCCGTTTCCACCAATCTTCCACAACCGTCGTTCCTCCACTATTCTGCAACTGTTCGCAGTCGACGTTTCGCACAAATTCCGCACGCCATCGTCGTTCGTCGCCCCCTGGCCGATCCATAATGCCGCATGCGCGGCCACCGTTCCTTCTTATGTGCATCAGCGACGCCCCGGTCTATTGCAGGCACTGTTGTGGATATCGGCCGACATGTCCGACATGTCGGCCGACATGAAGGATTGGGAGAAAAAACGACACAAAACCGGCACAGAATCTGGATGTGGCGGTTTGAAAAAAGCGGGCCGACATGTCGGTTTTAACCGACATGTCGGCCCCCAAAAAACGCCCGATTTCGGGCGTTTTTTTAATTTTTTTTTAATTATTAATAATGATATGAAATGAGCGGGTCGGGTGCTGTTTTAACACCCCGGCCCCGCTCATTTCATTCACGCTCTGCCGCTCTCCCCGTCGCTCCTGCCCTAGCTCTCCCACGCGCGCCGGCGACACTATCTCTGGTTCTTTCTTCTTCCTGCTCGTTGGTGCCCTCTGGTTCTCTGGTTCTCTGGTGCTCTCTAGCCCGTTGGTGCTCTCCCTCTCTCGCGCGCTGTCGGCACTCTATCTCGCTGGTTCTTTCTTCTCCCTACTCGCTGGTGCTCTTTGGTGCTCTGGTTCTCTGGTTCTCTGGTTCTCTGGTGCTCTCTAGCTCGTTCGTGCTCTCCCTCTCTCGCGCGCTGTCGGCACTCTATCTGGCTGATTCTTTCTTCTCCCTACTCGCTGGTGCTCTGGTTCTCTCTAGCTCTTTGGTGCTCTGGTTCTCTGGTTCTCTGGTTCTCTCTAGCTCGCTGGTGCTCTTTCTTCTCCCTACTCGCTGGTGCTCTTTGGTGCTCTGGTTCTCTGGTTCTCTGGTTCTTTGGTTCTCTCTAGCTCGATGGTGCTCTTTCTTCTCCCTACTCGCTGGTGCTCTTTGGTGCTCTGATTCTCTGGTTCTCTGGTTCTCTCTAGCTCGCTGGTGCTCTTTCTTCTTCCTGCTCGCTGGTTCTCTCTCGGCTGGTTCATTCTTTTCCCTACCTCCCCCTCTCATCCTATCGCTCCGCATTTTTTTTGTTGGTTGTTGTGCTAGCTGTCGGCTGTAGCATGGTGGCTGCCTTGTGGGTTGTTACTGGTGGCTGCCGACCCATTTAGTTGTTGGTGGCTGTCTTGTTGCTTTATTTGTCTTTTTAGTTGCTGCCGGAAGCTTTCATTGATTGTCCTGCTGCTTTTAATCAACAAATGATTTGAAATACCCCTAGTAATAGTTATTTATCCAACTTCATTTTGCAATCAATGATGCATGTATATCCAAGCACATTTTTAGTTGCCCTGCTGCTTTGTGTCTTTTAATAAATAAAGTGTGAGATGCTTTGAAAATTTGAATAAAGTGTTGGACACTTTAAAAATTTGAATGATAGTTATAACTTTGTATACTAGTATACTATTGAGAATGTAAAATTTTGTTGGATAAATAAAGTATTGCATGGATAATATAAAAGATATCTGAACATCTAACGATCTAATGAAGTTATGGGGCTTTTATGATGTTGATTTTTTTTTCAACTAGCAATTTTTCTCGTGATATAGTTATGTTGAATATTTTTTCATTTCATTTAACTAATATTATTTTCATTTTGTGTCCTATTAGAATGGCTTCTTCTGTTGGTTCTAGTGAGGCTCCCGTATCTCTGGTACCAACCGGTAGAGATCCGTTCTGGGCATTTGGTGAGAAGTTGGTTGCAAACGACACAAACCGAATCAAATGCAACTACTGCAAGCAGACAGTGAATGGCGGAATTACACGTTTCAAGCATCACTTGGCTGGGTGGAAGGGTAATGTTAAGCCATGTCCTCAGGTTCCCGCCGACGTTAAGGCTAAAGCGGATTCGGCGCTGAACTCAAATTTACAGAGTAAGAGGGCTAAAAGTGCCAAGTTGGAAGCAATCTTAAATGAGGTGGTTGTTGGAGGAGTGCATGTTGATCAAGAAGAGGACACTAGCATATTTAGGAGCACAGGTTCAAAGGGTCCAATGGACCAGTTTGTTCATTCAGCTGCCGAGTCTACCAAGGGAAAAGATTCCCAACAAAGCACGATAGAGAGTAAGTACAAAAAGAAAGCCAGAGATGATGCTGCCGTGTACATAGGTAGATGGGCATATGAAAACGGGATCCCGTTTAACGCCATATGTAATTCATCCTTTCAGCAGATGGCTCATGCCATTGGTTTATGCGGACCTGGGATGAAGATCCCAACGTTTTATGAGTTGAGAGAGAAAATTTTACGAGGGGAGGTGGAGAGGACGAAGGAGATGTTGGGCATATTCACGCAGACATGCAAATTGAATGGTTGCAGTATCATGACCGATGCGTGGACAGATCGGAAGGGTAGGAGCGTGATGAATATCATGATACATTGTAGTTCTGGAGTAGCATTCTGGCTTTCGAAGAATGTCTCCTCCTCCACACACGATGGGAAGTTCATCTTTGACTTCTTGGATGAGGCGATTGATAGCCCTGAGAGCCCAGGAGAGCATAGTATCCTGCAGATTGTGACGGATAGCGCGTCCAATAATATGGCTGCTGCAAAGCTTATGACTTCGAAAAGACCTACGATTTTTTGGACTTGTTGTGCGGCTCACACTATTAATCTACTGTTACAAGATATAGGAAAATTGAAGGCAATAAAGAGTGCTATCTCCTTAGGCCGGCAACTCTCTATATTCATCTATGGTCACACCATTTCGCTCGACATGTTTAGAGAGTCAACAAAGGACTTGGACTCTCATGAGCTTATTCGACCAGGTGTGACGAGATTCGCTACAGCATTTCTATCTTTAGAGAGCATCTTAGAGAAGAAGAATCAATTGAGGGGTTTATTCACATCTGCAAAGTGGGCTGCAACAAAATTGGCCAGTAGTGCTGGGGGAAAGCAGGTAAAACTATTGCTTCTTTATTCCTTTCATTTAAAATATATGTTTTGAAAGTTGCCCTTTTATAGTATTTTCTTAATATTTTATTTTGCATATGGTAGGCTGCAATGATAGTGATGAGCGCTAGATTTTGGGCGAATGTCGAGCTGGCTGTTGGTATATTCACACCATTTGTGAGAGTTTTGAGAAGAGTCGACGGGGATACACCATCCATGGGGTGGTTATATGGTGATATCAAAAAAGCTAGGGAAGAGGTTGCCGTAGTTCTCGATCACCAAGAGAACAAATATCTTCCTATATGGAAGTTGATTGATAGCAGATGGGAGAAAAAGATGAGCAGCCCTCTGCACCTTGCAGGTTATTACTTAAACCCAAATTTTTATTATTTTTGTCGAGTGGAGATTGAACAGTCCTATGCACTTTGCAGGGTATTACTTAAACCCATATTTTTATTATTCTCATCGAGTGGAGATTGAGGCTGACGGAAGGTTTATGAGTGGTTTTGTTGAGTGTCTCTCAAGGATATATAGGAAAGATCCTTCTACACAGGATCACATCAGCGCTGAGCTTGATGTTTACCAATACCAACAAGGGTTATTTGGTAAAGAAATGGCAAAGAGACAGCTACAAAATCCCAACTTAAATCCAGGTACATTTTAATATATATATTTATTAACAATAATGATGTATTTATGTATAATAAATGAATAATTAATAGTTTAATACATTGTGTTGTCAATTTAATTTTCACAGTACATTGGTGGCGGCTTAACGGCGCTGATACGCCGTACCTTAAAACTATGGCCATGAAAATTTTAAGTCTGACTACTTCATCTTCTGGCTGTGAGAGGAACTGGAGCACCTTCGAGATGGTAAACATTAATTTAGTTATGTAATTAACCATTTATATCTTATTATATGATTGTATGCATTATTTAACTTTTTTTAAAAATGTACAGATACATTCTAAAAAGAGAAATAAACTTGATAGCAAGAGATTGAACGATTTAGTATTTGTAAAGTTCAATGCTTTGCTAAAGTCGAAATATTCAGAGACATCTCGGGATCCATTGGCAGCTAAAAATGTTGATTCTGGAATGGTACAAGAGTGGATGGTAAATGTTGATGCTGAGGAGGATGAAGATGAAGATGACGATGATGAAGTCTTTCCTGGTGAGGGGCTGACATGGGCGCAAATTGGCAATATAGTCGACGCTGATCATGATGAAAGGAGACCTCAAAGATTAGCTACAAGCAAAGAAGTGGCAATTAGTTATCAAAGAAGGGGAAAGAGAAAAATATCTGAAGTGGACGAGGGAGATCTAGAGGGTTCATCGGATGAAGATCATATTCTATCTACTCTGCCAACTATAGATGAGTTTTCAGGTGATGAAGAATGAGGTATGTTTGAGTTTTCATATTTAAAGTGTTGTATGTTAAATGCTACATATAAATTTTAATATTTAAAAGTTCAATAGGTTGTAAAATAGGTAGTACTGTGATATGTATAAAAATTAAAAAATAACATGTAATTACATATATAATTAATTAAATATTAAAATCCGATATATGAAATATCCCCGATATATCCCCCGATATATAAAAAACCGACATGAAAACCCAAACCGACGTGTCCCCGACATCCGACATCTGCAACATTGATTGCAGGAAGGTCTCTGTCCCTCGGCTTCCGCCGACCTACCGCCAGCCGGCTGCTACGCCACGCCGCCTACCGCAGGGATGCTCCCTTCCGCTCCCGCAACCACTGTGTTACTTCTGCTTGCGTTGATCGACTCTGATTGCGCTATCGATCGGCGTCCTGCTTCTGCTCCGGATTCCCTTGACATTGCAACCTCCGCTACTTCCGCTCGGCGTCTAATCCCACCCCAGCACCCCGCCTTCCCTCGGCCGCTGTCCCAACTGCCTGTCTGGCAGCGCCCTGCTGCCGACTGTGGTGCCCTACGCAGCCGCTAAAATGGCCTCGAACACTCGCTTTGCCGGTATTCTCCCTCCTGAGGAAACCACCGAAGCCCTAAACTGCTGCTTGGAGGCTCAAGAGCAACTCCTCGCCTCCATGCACGCCTCCCTCCTTGCCCTTCATACCAAAGTCGACCGTCTCCTCGCGCTCGACAGACGGGCTTCCGCAACCCCACACGAGATTCCCTGCCCTAAGTCATCTTCCCCACGGTCACTTCCTGCACTGTGTGAGAGTTTCCCTGCCATGTCGGCCCCAATATTCCTCTACGACGTCAACATGTCCCTCCGCCCCGCAGTCGATCCTCCCGTTGATCTCGCACTGACCGATGCTGTACCGCCTCCCTCCACAATGGTCGTACCTCCACCGCTTCCACCTCCTCTCCCGACTCTTGTTCCACCGGCCCCTGTCTTGCCACTTCCACTGGCTGCATCGTCGCCTATTCTGTCGTCCTGTACCCCACTGTTCCCGACGGATCCATTCTTATCGTCGGTCGTCGCGTTTCCGACATCCTTGTGGCTCCTGCACATCACCGCTCCCCCGACTATGCGGAAGCCACTGCTTCTGCCGCCCATCTTTCTGACGGCGCCGTCGCTACTCGCCAACACTGTCATCGCTTCTACGCACTACCCGACCCTGCTCCGGAGGGAGGTCAAGGTAACAGATGATTTGGTCACCCGCTTGATACATGAGCTTCAGGGCCAGCTCGTTTTGAAGGACGGATGGAGTGTTACAAGTCCACGTATCGCGGGCACATTCACTCAAGTGGACCCCCTCATCATAATATATGGAGCGCGCATATGGAAGTCGCCGTGGTCGTAGGCGCATTCACTCAAGTGGACCCCCCTCGTCATAATTTAAGGAGCTTGCATATGGAAGTCGTCATGGTCGCGGGCACATTCACTCAAGTGGACACCCTCATCATAACTTATGGAACGCGCATATGGAAGCCGACATGACGACATTCTTATAATTAATTTGTATGAATTAATTAATTGATATTAATTAATTCATACTAATTAATAACAATCAATTCAATTATTCAGTTAATTATTTTGTATTTTTTGTTTAGTTGTCTTTTGTATTTCCTTGTTTGGGTGCCTTTTGTGTTTCCTTATTTGGTTGTCCTCCCTCTATATATAAGGGGAAGGGGTTATGTGTAAAATTATCTTAGAATGTATGATGGTTTCTAGGGTTGCTCCCTAATTTTGTTTCTTCTCATCCTCCTTCATTCTCGCTCACCCCCGCCGGCCCTTCCCCTTGCTGGAATCCTCCTAGAATTTATCCGTGACCCTAACAATTGGTCTGACCTGACGCTCTGTCAGCACGTCGTCGTCGGTAGCCGCTCCAATCCAGAACTACATCTTCTTCTGATTTTACATTGCATCGGATCGATCCGCCAGACTCACGCATCTCCGTCGGCTCCAAACCCCATCTCCCGATCAACTATTAATATACTTCAATGTTTGGGTACTTGATGTGTTATTAATATACTTCAATGTTTTTTTGAAATCTATTTAATTTCAAATACTTTTTTTAAAAAAATTATATACAAAATTACAAAACATTTTCAAAAGAACAGAAATATGTTTTTTTATATTTTCATAAACAACACTCAAGCCTTTATCCCACTATAGTGGGGTCGGCTATATGAATCCTTTGTCGCCATTGTGCCCTATCTTTTGTCATAATCTCACTAATGTCTAAGTACATCATGTCTTTCTTTACAGTTTCATTCCATGTCTTTCATTCCAAGTCTTTTTTGTATTTTCATAAAAATCAAAAATTATAAAAACTATTTGTTATTCATTGTCATTGTCAAGGATCATTAAATTATATCAATTAAAGATTAAATGCAATGTTTAATTTAATTTTCAAGTTTTTTAAGACATTGTTTTGTTTATGTCATGCATTGAATATTATCATGTTATGTGCATGAAATTGAATGTAAAAAATATGTGTAGCATTGTTTAGCATGTCTCTAAGCATGAGTAGTGTTTTATGTTGATAATGATTTTATTCACTCACTTATTTTGATAGTCTACATGTGTTTTTAATCTTATATTTGCATGATTATGTAGTGTAATAATATAATAATTAAAATGCATAAATAAATTACTTACACTATATTGAATTTATTATTTCAATTTTTTATTTTTCATGCACTAATTCATTTGAGAAATGTGGATTAAAAATTAAAATGATATTATTTTCAAAATAAGTGAATTCGGAGTACTCAATCACTAAAATAAAAAAACAAATAAAATTTGACAAGAAAACTCTACCAATTAATACTCACCCTCCTAATAATTCTTAATGAGCATTTTGAGGTTAAGCACCTTGAAAAAAGAATTGTAAAGTGTCTTGTAGCAAACAAAATATTCATCACATCTCTTAGTACAACAGATCGCAAAAAATAAAAAAAAATAAAAAGAATAAATGTGATCTTTCAAGCACTACTCTGCTCCCTAATAAGTCTTAATTAGCATTGTATATGCATAGCACTTTGGTAGTTGTATCTTTTACTTATATATATTGAAAAATAGTGTAAGTAATAATATTTGTGTATTTTAATATTATGTTATTCATTTTATATATATATCATGTGTTTTGATTAATCTACTTGTATACTTTATCAAAACATTATTTGTACATATCATTATTTCTCATAAAAGTTTTACTCATGAGAATTGGATCATAATGTATACATATATTATTCTGTACAATCTTAAGTAAATGCACTAGATAGCAAAACATGACCGTTACAATGTTTATTATTACTTGAAATGTAAATTAGTTTACATTGTAATTCCTATCTCTTTTTTGGTATTTTAAAATCATGTTTGCAAAATTTCAATGAAATGACACATCTTGGACTTAAATTAAATTGAAAACATTTTTTTAATTGGGCTTAAAACTTTTATCATTTATACAATCCTATTTTAAAAAGATATTTATTGTAAGAGTGTTTATCATATTCTTATGCTTACTACTTGTGCATAATCATAATTGTCTATTTTTTCAACAAGTGATAAAATATGTTGAAACAAGTGATATTTTCTTACTCTTTACTATTTTATTCAATCATGCATACATTTTGTCAACAAGTGGTAAAGTGGTATCTAAGATCATACATATTGCATCATATTTTTCTATACAAAGATCTCATTAAATTTATATTACAAACTCTCTCCTCTACCCACTTTTGATACTACCAAAAAGGGGAAGAACATATTTCATAAATTTCATAATTTATGGAGAGTATATTCAAAAATTTTATAAGAATCATCTATGTGGAGGGAGTATTCATTAGAGGTGCATACTTTATTTTTTTGCTTGATCATGAAAACCATTCACAAAGTGTCCCCAACTTAAACTCATAACTCTCACTCATCCCTGCCCACTTTTGCAGATAACAAAAGGGAGAGAAAAAATTGAGAAATCTAGTAGAATTGTAATAGATAAATATTTTTATGGGAAGCAAAATATATAGGGAATGCTTATATAGAGGTAGTATTCATATTATATGCATATTATTTAAATATATCACGCAACAAACCTGTTATCCATGCATATCTTTATTTGCACTTATGTATAAGCACAAATATGTTAAAATTCACTAATTTCTCATACAAGTATTTGTTATTATCAAAAAGGAGAGATTATTGGAGCATGCGTTCCGCATCTATTAGTTTGAGAATAATAAATACAGTGATTTATTTGATCTAGCCATTTGTGTATTTATAGTGTGGAGGTCATACAAATACAAGCAAAGATTAAAATTGGAGACGAGCCCTCTGTCATGGGTGTGCACACTTAAGAATCGGCAAAAAGATTAACATACACCTGAATACTAAAACGGTCATAACTTTCAATGCGGGAAGAGTTACAGGGCGTGACACCCCATTCCCGAAAGAAGAAGACGACATCTACATGCTGGAAAAGGTTTAGCTAATGCCAGCGGTAGTAGCTAACGTTGGTGGTAGAACTAACATCGACGGTAGCAATTTCGATGTGACAGTAAAGGAAGGTTGGGCTGAGCCAGATTTAGCAAGTGCTAACGCCAGCGGTAGTCCAATACCGTCAGGCGGTAGTTTTTGGAAAATTTGTTTTTGAAAGAAAAGGGTACCAAAAAGACTAGATTCCAAAGTTCAAAAGTTTCCTAAAATGGCATAGAAAAGTTTCCTAAAATGGCAATGGAAGGTTGTCAAATCTGCTAATTTTCAAAGAGAGAAGAAAAGATGCCTAAAGTAGTTACACCAGACAGTAGAGCTATAGTTGGCGGTAGCATCCGAGGCCTATTTAAAAGGCGGCTCCTCTCCTTGATGATCAATTCATTTGCTCTCCAAGCCACAACTCTAAATTAGTTGCGAGAGCCTCGTCTCCAGAGATCAAGAGAAATCCCTTGGGCAAACTTGAAGATCGAAAGGAGATTTTGAAAGGGAAGTGCTACCACGCTTATTTAACACGAACGACGAACGCACCAAGAATGCCAACGTCAACATCGCATTCGTCTTCACCTTCAGAAATCCTTGGGGAGTTTTTTTTGCTTATTTTATTATTGTAGAGAATGATGTATGTGAGAGAAAATCACACAGCAATTTTACTAATTGTCAAATACATGAGTACATGCACTTATATAGAGAGGAAGAGCGGGAGATTATTTTACATGTACAATGTGGGACTAAATAAACTATACATGTGCTTGTACATGGGCTTCCTCATTATCTCTTAACACTCCCCCTCAAGCTGGAGCGTACAAGTTGTAGGCACCAAGCTTGGATAAGAACTGATGATATAATGTCCGAGAGAGAGCTTTGGTAAATATATCAGCAACTTGTCCTGATGCAGAGACGTACTCTAACTTCAACTTCTTTGATGGAACTTTTTCCCGAATGAAGTGACAGTCAACTTCAATATGCCTTGTCCGCTCATGAAATACAGGATTCTTGGCAATATGTATGGCGGCTTGACTGTCACAGAATAGGGTTGCTGGAGAAGAGAGTATGAGGCCCAAATCACCGAGTAGACTCTCCAGCCAGATGAGCTCAGATACAATCGTTGTCATAGCACGGTACTCAGCCTCAGCAGATGAACGAGCCATAACTGACCGTTTTGCTACGTCGGGTAATAAGGTGTCCACCAAGATAAGTGCAAAAACCAGTCGTGCAACACATATCATCAAGGGAACCCGCGTACTCAACATCAGAATATACAACAAGAGATAGAGAGGAGGATGGCTTATAAACAAGTTCTTGTCCTGGAGCAATCTTCAAGTATCTGAGAATCCGTTCGACCGCTTGAAGATGGGACGTCCAAGGAGCATGCATAAATCAGCTCACAACCCCAACAACAAATGAAATATTGGGTCGTGTAACCTTGAGATAGATTAGTTTCCCTACCAATCGACGGTAGTACTCTGGATTTGTAAGAACAGGATCAGTTCCAGAGTCATGTGAAGACAATTTGTGATTTACATCCATCAGAGTGTTCGTAGGTTTGCATCCTGCAGAAGATCAATACAGTACTTCCGTTGGGACAGAACAAGACCATCAGGTCTCCTTGCAACCTCGAGCCCAAGGAAGTATCGAAGATTGCTCAAGTCCTTTGTCTGAAATGTTAAGTTTAAATGTTTCTTGATGTTTCGGATCCGAGTAATGTCGTCACTCGTTATTAGGATATCATCAACATATACCAGAAGAATCACAGTGTCTGTTGCTTGATGACATGTAAAGAGAGTGAAATCAGCAGAGCTACGTGTGAAGCCCACCTCGTGAACTACCTTGCTGAATTTGTCAAACCAAGCACGAGGAGACTGTTTGAGACCATATATAAACTTCCGCAGATTGCATACACGAGACTCCCTCGTGGTCTCAAACCCGGGTGGTTGGTGCATATACAAAGTCTATTAAAGATCTCCATTGAGAAAGACATTTTTGATGTCGAGCTGAAGTAGAGGCCACTATCGATGCACAGAAAGGGAAATCAAGACTGGAACAGTATTCATCTTGGCGACCGGAGAGAATGTTTTGTCGTAATCAATGTCATGTTGTTGGGTGAAGCCCCTGGCCACAAGGCTTGCTTTGAGACATTCAATAGTGCCATTTGGAGCATATTTGATAGCAAAGACCCATTTGTAGTTAACACACGACTGTCTAGGAGGTAGAGGGACAAGGTCCCAAGTCTGGTTAGCCCAGTGAGCTGTCATTTCTTCGACCATGGCCGCACGCCATCTCGGGTGTTGGAGAGCTTCCTGCAAGGAGTTAGGGATGGAGATGGTGGAGAGAGAGAGTAAATTGGAGAAGGGGCGGAGAAAGGCGATGCAATGAGATATAATTTTCCATTGGATGAGTCGTAGAGGATGTTGTCTGATCGTCAATCTGCGGGATAGCATCAGTAGAAGGGAGCTGCTGGAGGGCCTATATCCGGGATGAGCGACAGGTGTAGACACAGGGAAGTGGAGGAGGAGGGGGTTGAGGCACTGTTGGTACTGGGAGTGGAGTAGGAGGTGCGGTGTGGGGCAACGTTGTGACGGGAACAGCCGGACGCACAATAGTGGAAGGTGGAGTCAGTACGGATGAGGTGGAGTAGAAAGGCTGATCTTCAAGAAAGGTGACATCAGCGGAGACGAACACCTTTTCATTATCAGGAAAGCAGCAAACATAGCCTTTCTGAGTGCGGGAGTAGCCAACAAACATACACTTTGTGACCCGGGGGGGAAGTTTGTCGGTTGGCGGGCCAAGAGAGTGGACATAGCAGGTACATCCAAAGACACGGGGGATGGGAGAGAATGGAGACTTAGTAGGAAAGAGAAGGTCAAACGGAGAAGCGAAATCAAGAATGGAGGAGAGCATGCGATTGATGAGATGACAAGCAGTGGAAACAGCAAAGTTCCAATATTTTGTGGGTACCTGCATTTTAAGCATGAGTGACTGAGTGACATCAAGAAGATGTCGATTTTTCCGCTCGGTCACAGCGTTCTGCTAGGGGGTATAGGCACAGGATGTCTGATGAATAATCTCAAACTCGGTGCAGAGATTGGAGGAAGTGCGACTAGTATATTCACGAGCATTATCAGTGCGAATAATCTTTAAAGTAACATATAATTGCGTACACGTCTCAGTAATAAAAGTACGGAAAACAGATGTTAGTTCAGTACGATCACGAAGAAGGTACAACCATGTAAGACGCGAATAATTATTGATAAATGTAACAAAGTTCTGATAACCAAAAACACTGGGGACTTTATAGGGGCCCCATATATCAGAATATACCACCGAAAATGGAGAATAACTCTGAGTACAAGTAGGCGAAAAAGAGACACGATATTATTCACCAAAGATACATGATTCACAAGAAAACTCATGTAGAGAGACATCAGGAAGAGCATTTTTGAGAATCGGGAGAGGAGCATGACCAAGTCGACGATGTCAGTTGACGGAGGGGATTGCAGAGAGGATAGTAGGGGAGACATCCAAGAGGTAAAGACAATTTGACAGCCGTCCTTTACCAATGATATTTCGCGTTCGACGATCCTGCACAAAAAAAGGAAGGAGAGAAGATTAGACAGCAATCAAGGTCCAGAGTAAGCCTACTCACTGAGAGTAGATTGAAGGGGGGTCCCGGAACATGAAGAACCGAGAATAATAAGAGAGTAGGAGTGAGGCGCAGGTTAGCAGATCCAAACACCAAAGTTGTGTCACCATTTGCCACAGTGTTGAACTTGGGATATTCAGAATGCATGTACTGAGGTGGCTTTTGGGAGATAATGTGGTGAGTAGCACTGGAGTCGACAATCCAGTGATAGCCGTGAGAGAGGCAGGATATACCTTCGGTGGAAAAAAAACAACCGAACCAGAGGAGCGATTAACAATGTCTTGGAGCTGCTGAAGTTGTAGACGAAGGTCATTGATATCTTGGTTTGTAGGGGTTGCGGGGGGTGGTGCAACAGTAGTAGTAGCAGTAAGAAGAGGAGGCAGGCCATGCTTGCGGTAGCAAGTGGTTTCAAGATGACCATCCCGACCACAGTGGGTACACTTGAGAGTAGAGCGTCCGGTACGGCCTCGTCCTCGAAACGTGAAGCGACCGCCTCGAGTAGAAGAGTTACGAGCCAAAGGAGCCGGAGTACGTAAAAGTGGCTGTTGGAATAGAGTTGGAGAAAAACTAGCGGGAGCCTCGGTTGGTGGGGTGACCTTGAGCACCATGGAGCAAACATCAGATAAGGAAGGCGTAACGGAAGAGGAAAGGATCTGAGTCATGACACTGTGAAGATGACTGGGAACTCAGGTCATCATCATCGCGATCCCAACAGCTTCTTTTTGTTCCCGCTGAATAGCCAGATCGGTGGAGGGGGCTGATGTTGTATCCAGGCTTCTACCAGAGATTGAGCCTTTGCGACAAAGAAAGTAAAGTCGTCCGTGGGCCCAGGGTCCAGTGATTGGAGGGCAGAGATAATATCAAACAAGTGTGGTAAGCTGTCTTTGCCGGAGTAGAGAGAATCCAGTTCATCCCACATTTCCTTGGCCGTTTCATAAAATATGGTCATGCGACAGGGCTCGGTGTGCATGAAGTTAAGCATCCATGATTGGACCCGCGCGTCATCACGGAGCCAGTCATCAGTTGGCCCAGCAGATTTTGCCCGAGTGAGATGGTGGAGAAGACCCTTGGTTTGAAGAACACGGCGGAATGAATGTACCCATTCAAAAAAATTAGTCTTCTCGCTGAGAGAGATGGTGACTATACGAAGCTCATCTCGAACCTCAGATGGTGGGGCAGCACGCGTGGGAAGAGATGGTGCTGCAGTGTCCATGGCGGCTAGGAAAGGAAGGTCACAGCGGCAAGCCCTTGCAGCCAATACAAGCCGCGCGGACACAATCAGCGAGCAGGGAGAAGCTGTCTGCGGCTAAGGAAGGCAGGTCGCATCGGGTAGCGGACAGAGGAGAAGCTATCAGCGGAAACTAAGGAGAGGTCGCAGCGGCAAGGAGAGGAGTACGCAGTGAATAGCGAAGACAAGCCGTGACGAGCAGAGAAGGCCGTCCGCGCCGAATAGAGAAGAATCCAGCAGGTCGCGGCAAGCAGGAGCCCAGGCCGCAACAATAAGAGACGGCAGTCCGCGGCGAACTGAAGAAGCAAGCCGCAGCGAGCAGAGAAAGCACCGTCGATTACGAAGAGAAGCAAATCGCGGCGGGCAGGAATGAAGTCCGCAAAGAATAGAGAATGCAGTTCGCAGCGAACAGATAAGAGGGTCCGCGGTAAATAGAGGCAAGTCGCGGCGAGCAGGAACCAAGGCCGCAATCGAACACAGGATGCAGTCTGCGGCGAACAGGGAGAAAAAGTCCGAGACAAGTAGAGAAGTCCGCGGCGAGGAGAAGCAGTTCGCAGCGGTCAGAGTGGAGAAACCGGTGGGTCCCATGGAAAATAATATAAAGGTAACACGGAGGGGGGTGGATCCACGGAAGAAGGGGTGGGGCAAAATTGCGGGTAAGTAAGAGGGAAGCCGCAGAAGAGGAGCGGACTGACTGCAGTTAAAGGGAGTCCGCATCAGACCGCAGATAGACAGGAGACCGGTAGTTAGAAGAAAGCTATCTGCTGGAAGCAGAGAAAAAACGAACCGATGGCTCTAATACCATGTAGAGAATTATGTCTGTGAGAGAAAACCACACAGCAATTTTAATAATTTTCAAATACATGAGTACATACACTTATATAGAGAGAAAGAGAGGGAGAGTCTTTTACATGTAGAATGTGGGACTAAATAAACTATACATGGGCTCCTTTTAATGGGCTTCCTCATTATCTCTTAACAATTATCTTGTAATCTTTTTTTTTATGTTTTTGTAACTTGAGTGGAGAAATCGTTCAAGGAGAACGTCGGATTCCGATAAGGATTCCGTGGGAAATTCGCCACAGGTAGAGGCGACTAGGTCTTGCAAGACTTAGGGGGCAAAATCGTCTAATGCAGACGTCAGTTTCCTGGGAGGATTCCGTGAATTCGCCACATGTGGTGGCGACTAGGTCATGGGTAGATCTAGGGGCGGTTCGAGATCTAATCTGGGAGAAATAAGTTAGAATCAACTGGTCCTTGAGGATAAGGGTTGGTATAGAAAGGGAAAAATAGTTTTTCAAATTTCGGCTCGATTTTTAGCATTATAGAAATCAAGCATTTTATAATCAATTTCATATGAAATAAAATCATGTCTTCCATTGTTTTAGTAAATTGATTTTTTTTGTGTTCTGAAATGTTTTAAAGAATATTTCTCCATGAGAGCATTAAAGAAAACATATTAAAATTTACTTTTTAAAATACACACACAAAGTTCACTTTCGGTTACTAGCGACGGGCGGTAGTGTTAATGCTGGCGGTAGTGAAGAAATATTGGAATCCGGGCTCCTTTAAAAGTAATCATCAATATAATATTTTTTGAGATATTAAAATATATTCTCTGATAAAATATTTCAAAACTTGTTTGAGTAACTCTAATATTTTAAATAAGATTCAAATTTCCAAAAAGCCTTTATTCACCGTCACCCCTCTAAAGGCGCCTAAAGATCCAACAATGCATCCTAACATGTAATATATCATCAAATTATTTTTTTGACTGTGCACATGTGGGCAGATAGAACGTGGTATTACGTTTTAGTTTGGTTCCTGAACACAATTAAACTAACCTCTAATTATTCTTAGAAATAAAGCATTCATCACAGTCACTGAGAACTCTACAATTTTGTCTACTGCATCTTCTTTCTGATTAGGAATAGAATGAGGTATCTTTGTCAGTCGGTCAACTATCACCCAAATCGCATCAAGTGACCAAGATTTCAATTAATTACTGTACTTTGCACAACATTTCAATAAATCATTTCTACTATAATAATGTAATTTACATTCATAGTTTTAGTTTTGATATTATAGAATTTATTTGGTTAAGCAGAACTTATGATATAGTTTATTTGTGAATCAAGTTTTATATTTGCCTTCACACGTTTCATTTACCTTGAACCATTTTATCTAATATCATGTTTTCATTACAATATCTTATATTAAGTGTTAATCGGGAATCCTGCGGCTGCAACAAGAGTCAGTCAACCGTAGCCAGAGAAAAGAGCCGTTTAGGCATCAAGCAGTATGAGCGGTTTCACCTAGTGACCGCACCATCTGTCTCCTCTCAGACAATCAGCTCGTGCGGCTACAACCTAGTGATCACATCTCCATAGTTTTCAAGCCAAGCTGCTAACCTCGAGTGGTTACAAGCCTCAGTGACTGCTGCCCCCTCTTGTTTTTTCTCTCATCCCTGCCCGGTTTTTTGTGCCCTTCAAGGAATCCCTTAATTTTGGCATCTGCTCGTTCGGGCAGACCTCATTTAGTATAAATATGGGATCATGGGTACCCAAAAAGGCATGTTGAACTTGAGCTAGAGCCCCCCCCCCCCCAACCCACCCATGTTGGTGAAGTCTCAAGTACACGTCATTCTTTGTTGCCTCAGCTTTTGCCATAAACTTGTAATAATTCAGCAATAGCTTTCTGAAGTAATAAAATCACACACAATTAGTGCAGTTCACGGCTGTGGGAAATATGGTGTCTGCCACTTGCTTGCGGCAATTTTCTCCTCACCCGCCTTTCTCCTCTCTCTGACTCCTTGCAGCTACTAGTTGGTCACTTGCAACTCTTGAATTGCCCCGTCTTTGGCAGTTCGTAGCTGAGCGTGGAGGTTAAGATACATTTGGCCCCAACAAAATGAACATGTGACCTTCAGATCTAAGAAGCTAATGAAATTGACGAAATAGTTGGAATAGATTAGGCGTTGTCGAGTTCACCCGAAAGCTCCCACCCAGGAGGAGGTGGTATCATCACCGGGGAGGAATTCGAACAGAAATTCAACTTGTAGTTCTAGATGGTCTCCTAGCACGCCAACAAGGAGAACCCCCCCCCCCCCCCCCCACCCAACAGGAGCCCGCACACCCTAATGTGAGACCGCCCCCTCCTGGAGCAGCTCCTAAAGCGTCGTTGCACAAAGGGGAGTTCACAGCCTAGTGAAGGGACTTCTTCAGGGAATCCGCAGTCGCCAACCCAAGAAGAGACCTGAGCTTCAAGGGGGATCATGATTCCTCAGACGAATATGAGACCACCTCACCCTTTGTCGACCACATCTGGAACGAGCCTATTACAGTCGGATTCAGAGAGCCGCGACTCTCTAGGTTTTTCGGGAGAGAAGACCCGGCTTAACATCTCCAAGCTTTCAACTCCGTGATTTTGCTTCAGACACTCTCTGATGGGATCTGTTGAAAGCTGGTTGACACCACCTTCGATGAAAAGACAAGAGAGTGGTTCTACAAATTGCCTCCTCGCACCATCAACTCTTTCAAAGAGCTGAGAAAGGAAGTCATGCGAAGGTTTGTGACCTCGAAGAAGAGGAAGAGCGGCCTAGATGGGCTCTTCCAGATCAGACAAGGTGCTACTGAAACTGTGGGGCCAGTATGTGAACAGGTTTCAGGAACAAATTCCAGCAAATAAGAATGGTGTCGCCTCCTTTCCCTTAGCTAGTTAGGAGACTGCCTCCTCCTCTAGTACCTGTTAGAAATTGGCGGCTTGACCTCAAGTCGGGCGGTTAGCAGTTCGGGCGATCTGGCGGTTTGTCCAGGCGGTCTGGTTGTCTGGCGGGTTGGTGCAGCGGTCTGATAGTGATCCTCTGCTAGCGGTCTAGTGGTTAACTGCAATTGCGGTCTGGTGGTTAACCGCAACTACGGTCTGGTGGCAATCCGCTCTTGCGGTCTGGAGGCTTACCGCAGCAGCGATCTGATGATAAGCCACAACTGCGACCTGGTGGCAACCCGCAGTTGCGGTCTGGAGGTTTGTCGCAGCAGCGGTCTGATGATTACCCGCAGATGCAGTCAGGTGGCAACCCGCAGCAACGGTCTGATGATTAGCCGCAACTGTGGTCTGGTGGCAACCCGCAGTTGCGGTCTGCCGACTTGCCCAGCGGTCTTCCCTGGCGGACTGGTGGTTTCCCTTGTTGTTGGGAGTTTTGTTATTCTTTTGTATAATGTACGGTTTGACATTATCAAACCGCATAAGCCGCGTGGATTGTATTTAGTACCACATAGTTTGTTGTAATTCACTCATCTCCCCCAGTTTCTATAAATAAGAGGGCATACATATGTAATAATTATCTTTTTGGAGCAATAAAGTTTGCCTTTATTGACCTTTTTTGTCTTCTCGCTCTTTTCTCACATGGTATCAGAGGATACCGATCTGTTGCTCCAATCAGATTGCGTCTTGTTTTTCTAATCGCGCGGTTTGCTTCCCGCGCGGCTTCTTCCGGCTTCTTCCGTCTTGATTTCCTTCCCGCCTTTGCTTCTCGTCTCTCGATGTGCTTGCGACTTGCATCCTTCCGGGCTTTTCTGTTCGCCGGCCTTCTTTGCTAGCCGTGCTTCTTTGCGACTTGTTGTGTTCGCGCGGTTACTTTTCTTGTTTGCAAGTTTCGCCTTTTGGTCGTGGATTCTTCCTTGTCGTCAGTGTGTTGTCACCTTGACCGGTCGGACTCTGCTCTTTTCTTCTTCTTTGCACGACTTCTTGGCTGTTCGGGTTTTTTCTTCTCTCCTTTCTTGCGCGGGTTGTTCCTGCGGCTTGTTTCTTCTTGCGCAGGTTCTTTTCTCTACTCGCGCGGTTTCTCCTCCTTTGGGCGTGTTTTGTTCGCGCGCCTTCTCTGTTATTCCGCATTTTGGTCGCGGCCTTTTTTCTTGTCGCTGGTGTGCTGTCACCTTGACCGTGCGGCTTCTGTTTTTTTCTTCTCGTTGTGCCTTATCTTGTTCGCTGCGCAGTTGCTTGTTTCCGGCTTCTTGACAAACCGTGCGGTTTGATTTTTTTCTGCCGGTTTCTTCTGTTTGGTCTCTTTCTCTCTGTGACTGGTTTGCCGTCTTGCTGTTGTGCGTTTTATTTCTAACCGGGCGGTTAGTTCTCCTTCTTTCCGGTTTCTTTTCCTGTGGAGATGGTTTATCTTCTCTCCTTTACAGCTTGTGCTCTTACCTACTCTGACAAATGATTTATTGACTCTTGTGTCATTTGTCACATGACCGGTAACTCTCGTTTGTTTTCTTCTTTTACGGCCCAGAACAGGCTACCTTCTGTTGTTATTGCAGATGTGTCTTCTGCTCCTGTTCATGGTAGTGGAACTGTGCATCTTTCCTCGTCTTTGCAGCTCCAGGATACTCTCTATGTCCCAACCTTTCCGTGCAATTTATTTTCTGTTCATGCTCTCTGTACTCAATTGAATTGCACGGTTACTTTTACTAACATCCTTTGTTCTTTCTCTGATTATGTATCCAAAGCTACGATCGCTACAGGGGCTACAAGTGGTGGCCTCTTTTTTCTAGATCAAGACGTTGCTTTTTCTATTTCTTCTTCTATTAAACAATGACATCGTCGTCTTGGTCATCCTCCTTCTCGCCTCATTCATCAACTTTTTTCAGAACTTCCTTCAAAAGATTTTCCTTTGCACTGTGAAAGCATGTGAGTTGGGTAAACATCATCGCTCTTCTTTCCCAGCTCAAACGGGACGTTGTTCTTCGCGTCCTTTTGAACTAGTTCACTCTGACATCAGGGGTCCTTCTCTTGTTGCTACTGTTGGCAGAGAAAGCTTATACTGTCACATTTATTGATGATTTCTCCAAATGCACTTGGTCGTATCTCTTCAAGAATCATTTTGAATTGTTATTTGTGTTCACTGCATTTTATAATGAGATCTCCACACAGTTTTGTGTGCCCATTCTGGTTATCCGTACTGATAATGCCAAAGAATATATCAGCCGTCAGTTCTCTGATTTTTGCACGAACCATGGCTTGATTCATCAAACTACTTGTCCCTATACCTCTCAACAGAATGACGTTGCTAAACGCAAAAATCGTCATCTCTTGGATGTTGCTCACAGCCTTTGCATACAAATGAAGGTTTCTCGGTCTTATTGGGGTTATGTTGTTCTTCTCTCTTACATTCTCATCAATCGTATTCCCTCCTCTATTCTTCAAGTCAAGACTCCATTTTCGATTTTATATCATGGGGCTGAGCCGTTTCCATTATCTCTGGAAATTTTTGGATGTATATCGTTTGTTCACGTACCTTTTCCTGGTCGTGACAAATTTTCTCCTCGTTCTGTTAAGTGTATCTTTCTTGGTTATTGTCCGACGTAGAAGGGTTATCGCTGTTTTGATCCTCTTCTGCGCAAACAATATGTTTCAGCTGATGTTATTTTTTTGAAGATACATCATATTTCTCCCATACTTCTTCTCTCGTGCCCGCTGATACTTTTTCTTCCTTGCCTATTCTCTCGGCACCTCCGCCAGAGCCAGTTCTTTCCACATCTACTCTTGTTGCTCCTTCTATTTCTCTGGAGCCTGATGTGTTGACCTTGGAGCCCTCTGTGCCTGTTCCAGAACATCTTCTTTCTTCTGACAGTACATTGTCGCCTCCAGCTAATCGTGATCTTGATCTTCCAATTGTCCTGCGGAAGGGCGTTCGACAATGTACTCAACATCTAATTGATGTTGTTGTCTCATATGCTCAGCTTTCCCCGAATGCCAAGCGTTTTGCTCTTGCTATTTCTTTTACTGTCATTTCGAGAACATATCAAGCTCTCGTTATTCCTCCGTGGAAAGCTGTTATGGATGAAGAAATGAACATGTTAACTTAGAGAGGGACTTGGACTCTTGTACCCTCACCTCTGGGCATTGATGTAGTTGGTTGTCGGTGGGTCACTGTGGTTAAGTATCTTTCAGATGCCTTTGTTGATCGCTATAAGGCAAGCCTTGTTGCAAAAGGGTTTACACAGACATATGAGGTGGACTTCTTAGATACTTTTTCTCCTGTTGCTCGCATCAGTACTATTCGTGTTCTCTTCCCTATGGCTGTTAATAGAGACTAGGAGATGTCTTAGTTAGATGTGAAGAATGTCTTCCATTATGGTAATTTGCAAAAGGTGGTCTACATGAAGCAACCTCCTGGGTATGTTGCTCGGGAGGAGTCTCAGGTGTGCAAGCTTCGGAAGGCGATTTATGGTTTGAAGCAGAGTCCACGAGCCTGTTTTGAAAAGTTTAGTGAAATTATTTCTCTTATTGGGTTCAGTCGAAGCTCTGCTGATCATTCTCTGTTTATACGCAAGACTACTAAAGGCCTTGTGATTCTTGTTGTCTACGTTGATGATATTCTTTTGATCGGTGATGATAAAGAGGGCGTTGATCTAGCCAAACGACATCTTTGACAACATTTTGTTACTAAAGATATGTGAACTCCGAAGTATTTTCTGGGAATTGAGATTTCACGAAAGAGGAACTCGGTGGTTCTTTCACAGCGAAAGTATGCGCTAGATCTCTTAAAGGAGACAGGTCTTCTTGGCACGAAACCTGCTCGTTGTCCGATGGCGGTTGGTGATAATAAAGGGTGGACTGATGATTCTCTTTTTCTTCCAGATTTCACTGTATACAGGCGACTTGTAGGTAAACTTATATATTTAACTATTATTAGACCAGATATCTGTTATGCAGTTGGGAAGGTCAGTCAGTTTATGCAGAATCCTAAACAGTGTCATCTTCGGTCTGCCATGAATATTCTGGAGTATGTGAAAGGGTCTCCAGGAAAGGGTTTGTTGTTTCAGAAGAATGCTCACATGAAGATTGAAGCATATTCTGATGCCAACTATGCAGATAACAAGGAGGATAAAAAGTTTACATCAGGTTTTTGCACCTTTGTAGGAGGATACCATTTTAGCTAGAAAAGCAAGACGCAGACAGTATTTTCAAGGTCAAGTGTTAAAGCAGAGTATAGGAACATGGCCTCAACTACCTACGAGTTGAAATGGCTACGGGCACTTATGTTTGACATGGGAGAAGTCTACGATCATCCTCTTTCTATGCTCTGTGATAACAAAGCCGTCATTTACATAACAAAGTATCTTGTCTTTCATGAGAGGACAAAGCACATTGAGGTGCATTGTCATTTCATTAGAGAAGAGGTATTGAAGAATCAGATTTGTACTCCCTTCGTCACTTTTGATAAAGAACTGTCAGACTTCTTCATAAAACCAGTTTTCGCTTTAGATGTTTGTAGCAATCTGTGCATGGTTGACATATACGCTCCAGCTTGAGGGGGTGTGTTAGATATTGGCGGGTTGACCTCAAGTCAAGCGGTTAGCAGTTCGGGTGGTCTGGCGGTTAGTCCTGGAGGTTTGTCCACGCGTTCTGGTTGTCTGGCGGGTTGGTGCAACGGTCTGGTAGTGATCCTCTGTTGGCGGTCTGGTAGTTAACCGCAACTGCGGTCTGGTGGCAATCTGCTCTTGCAGTCTGGAGGCTTACCGCAGCAGCGACCTGATGATAGGCCGCAACTACGACCTGGTGGCAACCCGCAGTTGCGGTTTGGAGGTTTGCCGCAGCAGCGGTCTGATGATTACCCGCGGATGCAGTCAGGTGGCAACCCACAGCAACGGTCTGATGATTAGCCGCAACTGCGGTCTGGTGGCAACCCGCAGTTGCGGTCTGGCAACTTGCCCAGCGGTCTTCCCTGGCGGACAGGCGGTTTCCCTTGGTGTTGTTGGGAGTTTTGTTATTCTTTTGTATAGTGTGCGGTTTGACATTATGTTAAACCGCGCGGATTGTATTTAGTCTCACATTGTTTGTTGTAATTCTCTCATCTCCTCCAGTTTCTATAAATAAGGGGGCATAAGTATGTAATAATTATCTTTTTGCAGCAATAAAGTTTGTCTTTATTTACCTTTTTTGTTTTCTTCTCACTCTTTTCTCACATTACCAACAACAGCACCAACTCCAGACCAACAATGAAGCACAAGAAAAATATACTGATATCGGTTTTCCCAAGGGAGAAGTAGTTAAAATCCTCCAGAAGCAACCCAGCTTCAAAAGGCCGCCACCCCTTAAAATAGGATTCGCAAGCCGGAACCAGGAGCTCTATTGTAAATACCACTGTGGCATGGGGCATGACACAGAGAACTGCAGAGATTTTTGTGAGTTGATCGAGAGGCTGTTGAAGGAGGGCAAGTTGAAAGATTTTTTATCTGGCAAGATCGATGGTGCATTCACCTCCGAGAAAAGGAAGAAGGTAGTGCGGGCTAGGGCACCCCGCTACGAGTGTGTGGATCAGGAAAGCATTGGCCTCCTCGGGAGCATAAGAGGGTCGGGATGAGTGGAAGTAAAGGATTTTCGCCAGCTTGGCCATATCAACTATATCTATGGGGGAGTCGGCCTAGAATCTTCAAAAAAAAGGGAGCATCAAGTGTCTCCGTGAAAGAGAGGTTGCTTCTACTTCTCTTTGAACGCCTCCAAGGGGAGAGGTTTCCTTCGGGGAAAAAGACCTCCCAAAGATGGCTAATCCTTTCCACGACGCAGTCATGATAAAAACAGTACTTGATAATTACTTGGTGACTAGAATTCTGATCGGCACTAGTAGTTCCGTTAATGTTCTTTTCAAGCCGGTGTTCAATGTCATAAACAACGGCAAGTCATTGGAGTGAGATTGCCCTCTACACGGCTTCTCCGGGGAAAAGAAAGAGGTCGAGGGAAGCATCGATCTCTCGGTCACTATGTGTGGAATCACGAGGTAAGAAACTTTTTTGGTAATCGATGCCCCCAACAGCTACATCGCCATCTTTGGAAGGCCTCTTTTGAAGGAGTATCAGGCAGTTGTCTCCACCTATCATCAGGCCCTGAAGTTCCTACTGGTGGGAGGCAGTTAAGGGTCTACAGCGACCCTAGAACAGCGAGGGAGTGTTACATCAACTCGGTCAACAAGATCGATGTATTTGTCCCCCCTCGCTCGACAAAGAGATGGAGGAAGATTATCTTTCGTCCAAAAAAGAAGTACAATAGATCACAGTGTAACTCGTGGAGGCTATAGCAGAAAGGCCATATCAATAACATCAGGAACTTTTCTATCAGTATCTCATCACTTGTGCAATCTCTTCTTTTCGCAGTCTTTTACATAACCTATGCCTGATTGTTTGTTTGATCAGTTATTGACACTTTTCTTTGGTATGAGGTCTCTGAATCGCGTTAGAGCGACAGGCCAGAAGAAACCCCGTTTATTGTAACATCGCTTACTTGTTCCCCCTTGATCTGTGATCTTCGGGTCCAATCATGCGGAGGAATTTAAGTCAGTAACAACTCCCTTCGAATAGTCCCGAAACTTGAACCTATTCGAATTGTGATCACCGGATCCAATCTTCCGCAGGTCTTTAAGTCTCCAACCATCTTTGTCGGCATGAGGCCGTCTCCTCTATCACTACCATAATACCATTATAATTTCCATCGTTGGAGATTCTCGTGATTGGCATATGTGGGAGGACTTGATGATTTGATTGATTGTTATAGCCTGACAAGCATCAACAAATGTATCACTACTGCTTCAGTGTATTCATGAGGACAAACTCTGAGTAATGGATGCCTTAAACCCGCCAGACGTCCTTTCGGACAAGCATCAACAAATGCATCGCTACGGCATTCTAGTGATATTTGATTTTTTTTCAGCAAAAGTGTTTTTCTGAGAGCATCATATCCAGGAGGAACAAATCCATCAATATTGTGGTTAGTAGCAAATTTATATGAAATAACATAATATGGATTTTGATGCGAAGCAGAGACGAGGATGTGCTTTGGGCCCGTTTGGGGCTGATTTGACAACTTTCCATATATGGCGTGCCCGGATCGACGATCGGACTCCGCGATTAGGTTTGTAGCGTCGTCGCGAGTCAAAATCTTATATTACTTTATGTTTTGGGGATTTTATTTCATGTATTTTGAGGCATCTACCGCCGGCCAATCATAGCCGTCGAATGGGATGCCCTAGTGAGGCTGAATTGAACATTGCAGTATTTGGAGAAGAAGTATTCTCGGATTCCAGCGATCCCTCCCCGGTGCCGACGTCGTGGAACCCTAGGTGACGACTCTTAGGCGCTCAAACTTCCCCCCAAGGTACTACCCATCCATAGTCTTCTTCCTCCCCCTCTGAAACCCTCATCCGCATACCCTACAACCCCCAAATCCCAACCTCTACCACAGAACACTGTTCACAATCACTATTTACCGTACTGTTCACTGTTACTGTTCGGCGTACTGTTCATCGTCACAGTTCACTGATACTGTTCACCTGTTACTGTTTACCAGTTACTGTTCACTCGTTATTGTTCAACCAATTGCTGCCCACCGAACCACTATTCACGCCTACCCTCCACTTCTTCCCCATCGTGGAACCACTTTCAAACAACCTTAATTCTCTAGATCCATTCAGATCTGAGAATTTCACTCCCGATCTGTTATTTTCACATCTCATACTTTCCATTTTGCCCGGATCCGGCCTTAAGTGGCGGATCTACCGCTCCCTGGCCCGGATCTACTTATTCGTGGCCGGATCCAGCATTTTATTATCCGTTTTCACCGTTTTCTGCCAAGGACAGCCACCGCCACCGTCGCCTCGCCACCGTTTCCATCTCCGATCGCCGATCTACACATTCGGCCCTCCAAATCTTCAGTGCATCGGTTCAGCCCTCTACTTCGTGAGCGTTTATAGTATTGTAGTATTTGATTCACTATTTTCACTTGGTGATTTATTATATTGTGCTGCGATTCTTGCTAGTAGAAGATTGTTTTGGTGCCCTAATAATTTGCATGAGGAACTATTCGCCGCGCGCTTTGCTTTGGCACTCCGAGCGGAGGAAAGCCATTATAAAATTGCAAAAATAAATATTTATTTTTCTATTTTTAATATCTGCGTGGTTGCTGAATTTTCAATGCTTAAACTTATTCGTTAAAATATCGACATCGCATTGTATGTAGAGTTGGATTAGCGTGTTACCCTTGCACTCACACCTAGCTTTGTAGGTTTTGTTCATAGGTAGTCTACCCCTACATCAGATTTCTAGCTAGATGAAATGACAAACCACCAGAATAGAACATCCTAGCTATGTGACTTCTTAACTCATCTCTAGTTTTATTTTGAAAAGTCATATCAATAGGTCTCCCTATTCTTTTTTTCATTTCCGCAACTAATTGAGAAGCTTGACTTGCATTATGAAACGATATTACATTGGGAGCCGGTTTGCATTTTTCTTCTGATGTAGCCACCACTTTTTGAAGCTCTTTTAAATACCTTTTAGTTACTTTTGGACATACCCTAATACCATTCCCGGATATTTTCAACAAGTGACTCTTTACTCTAGAATACGAGCCACTGAAATCTATCTCACAAAAATTGCATTTCCATTTTGTGTTTCCGCCACCAACTTCTCTACTATGGATAAGAGATACATAATCCCAAAGTGGCGCATTATCATCTCTACTTGCATCATCAGAAATAAATCTACTTGTTGCTGAGCTAGAAGTTGAATCAGTGACGCTAATAGGAGATTGTGATTGAGACATAATTGCTGTAATAAAAAAAGTTGAAAAAAATTGAAATGAACATTATTTAGTATTCACAAATTACTGAATAGGAATGAACTATATTACAGGAATGAACTAACACTCTAACAGACATGAATAATACTAAAAAAGGAAATCATTAACATATCCAACATATCCAACTACACATTCATTTAATAATACTAAAGCAGCGGGGATGATTAATTCCTTGAAGAAGAAGAAGTATGCCAAACATAACTTGAATTAAGTTGTAGAAAATGCTTGTACAAAATAATCTGCAGGCCATATAGTAATCAAACAGAGTGAATAAAGGAGGATTTGATAAAGGCAGTTACAAAAGTGGGGCATTTACAACCATGTGCAAAAGCAAAATTGATCATAATCATCACCATGAAAAATAAATGGCAAACCTCTTGCTCGATATCTTGAAGAAGAAGAACTTACAGGGATCGTTGTCGGCAGCAGGGATCGTCGTCGGCAGCAGGTATCGTCATCGGCAGCAGGGATCGTCGTCGGCAGCAGGGATCATGAGCGAGGATTGGGAGCGGGACGGGATCAGGACGGGATCAGGAGCAGCACGAGATCGGGAGCAAATGAAGCCTAATAACCTAAAATCGTGATTATACCGAACCTGGGCGTGTGGTACGCGTATCCGTACCGGAAACGTACCCGGTACGGGTACGACCCTATTTTTGATGTATCCGTGCTTTGTAGTAGAAAGGTAGATTCATTGAGTTGACTCACTAGGTGCAAGTAATTTTTGGTCATCAACAAACACCAATAGAGGAATAGATCAACATGACATCCTTCTACCTTCTACCTTCTAGGTTCAGCACAACTTTGGTTTGTCCACTTGCAAATCGACAAACCACGCATGTCTTGGGAAGAATTTAAAGGGTTCTGAAATATTTGATTTTGTCCCCCATCCAACGCAATCCTCTAAGCGCATTAACCACATTACGGCAAATATGATATGTAGATGCATATCTTGAACAATTTCAAGTGCTCATAGCCCATGTTATGTTGGTACAGCCAGTGTTGTAGATATCCTCCGACATGGCCGACATGTCGGCCGAGATAAAAGTTTTATGGACAAAACGACACGTTTATGATATTATTTTGCAAACTATCATTTTGAAATATATCTTCTGATATGTCAATTATTGACCGATATATTCGCCGATATATCGGATGATATATCCCGATATTTTATCGATTGGTTTTTTTCAATTTATTTTGATTAGTGTCTATGATCTAATAGATAATAGATCAAAATTATTTCATTGTTCAGGTTATTTTTCCATTGGGCTTTCTTCCTTGCCCAAGTGCATCATCGACGTCAATTATGTATGGCCTTTGAATTATGAACTAAAGATTTTTTATCTTCCATTGTTACGGACAACTTCCTGACATTCTACTTACTCTTGTTTTATTTTATGCATTATACCGTTATTACTTGCATAACACAAAATGATTATATTAGTTTAATAATTTAGAAGCTCAATAAATATCAAATTATTAATATATATAAAAGAAAAAATGATTAAATTTATAAATAATTACACATATAAATAATTAAATACTAAAACCTAATATATGAAATATCTCTGATATATCCCCCAACAAAGTAAAACCGACATGAAAAACATAAACCGACATGTCCCCGATATCTAAAACCTTGGTTACAGCCCGAGTAGCAGGTCACCATCTTTACAACCGGACTTCATGAATGACTGTCACTAGATGTCGAGTTTGAGGCGCCACAGTACTTAGTTAAGTCTATGGGTTTGGCTAGACTGGGAAAACGCCAACTAAATCTAGATCAAGGTGATTGTACAACGACTAACGTTGTTTCATGGAATTAGGTCGGAAGAACTGAGGGTAACCAACCCCTACAAATCAGACATCTGTCTCATGCATATATACCTGACTGACAAGCAAAAGGATATAACTGAGACAAGCATTATGCTCGTGATCATCACGGCAAATGACTATTCCACTTGGATGTTAAGGATTCTGGTGAAGTCATTGGGTGAATCTGGCACAAGAATTTGATCCATGTTGATCTCGAGGACAAACTCATTTTGAAAGGCATGCGTAATGTTTGAGCATCATGCATAGTTATCTTTCGGTTATTTTTCATGTCAATTGTTTGTATGATTATGTCAAACGGAGAGAGTGTGAATGGGCAAGTATATGGTCACCGACATTGGTGGATTCCTTTGGAGGTTGTCCCGAACCCTTGCTTTGGCAATGCATAGTTATTAAGAATCGTTAAGTGTCATTAATGCCATTTAAGCATATTCAAAGGCATAGGTTGTTTGGATGAAAGCAAGCAAGAATTAAGTCTAATTCTTATCCCTTGAATGAGAATGTGGTAGCTCTCTCTCTCTCATGAGCACATCACGCTTAGGGAACTGCGGTTCCGACTCTATAGTATCCTTTGATTCCTACCATCACCTCCACCTTTGGTCATCTCTGGCGACGCCATTGATGTTCTACGGCGAGCCCGTAACATTTTCTTTGCTGGTAATTAAGAATAAATAGAGACTATGTAGCAGTCTTCACTTGTAATTAAGACTAGCTTGAATTTGAGCCTATAAAAGCAGAGGTAGTAGTCTTTGCACGTAAGCGAGACTGGGTTGGCTCTAAATCTTTACAAGATTGAATAGTGTCCTTAGCTCATAAGTAAGGCTAGGTTGGTTGATAGTTACAGTTGTCGTCAAATGAAAATAAGTAGATTATTACGAAATAAGAGACAAGATATCGAGACAAGCTCGATACAATCTCTTGAAGGCAGGATCCCTCTGAGAGTCTCCTCTCCAAGAAATCCCAAGGATCTAATGATCCAAGAGATCTAAGAACTCACTACCACTCTCTTACATACGAGTAGTGGGATAAATGCATTTATGAAAATGTCATAAGGCTACATAGGTTGATAAGAGGAAGCCTGAATGACTCAATAAGTCGTAGCAACACTCCCTTCGTGAAAATTAGCTTTGACCTCAAGGTTGAGGCCCGTGGGGATCATTCACGAGCGTAAGTGGACCGAATATTTTTAAGTTATGTTCATCGTTTCAGTCATGATCAAAATCCGCTTTTCTCAAAGAATGAATTTATGTGTGGGCGAGTGTGGATAGTTGTAGTGAAAAATAAAGGCTTATTCGGTGAAGCTATTGAAAGCCTTTTAAGGGTAGCTAAACACCTAGATGGGGAGTGAATAGGTTTCTTTTAAGTCTTTTGAACCTTTTTAAAGATATACTTGTTGTGTTGTTATTAGGATATTAGCTTTCAAGAACACACAAGCAATTTATAGTGGTTCTTTTATCTATGGTACATCCACTTTCCCCTTTCATCTATCTAGCAGTGAGCTAGATTCGGCAAACTCCTACAAAAACTCAGATGAACAGATCTTACACCTCAGATCCTTCTCAGGATCCTACAGCTCAGAGTGTTTCTCACTCTTACAACTCAGACTGCTCACAGTCCTACCTTAGAGACAACATCAACTCTCCTACCTCAGGCTCACAAGCAAGCCCTACCTCAGCCTTTATAACACAGGCCTACCTCAGATTCTCTACACGAATCCTACCTCAGACTTTTGGAAAAAGTCCTACACTCGGCATTTATAAATCAGGCATACACTCAAATCTCATCGAGATCTTACAATAGAGATTTAATGAAAGTTACAATGACTCATGAACAAAAGTTCTGGAGTCTTCTTCTTTTGTTGGATTACCAGACAACTTCTCTTCACCACAGCAACAGGAAATGATCTTTAATATTAATACGGTAATACCAGGTTGTGTTGTGTTGAACACTTGCAGAGATCTTCTTCCTCAAACTTTTTGAAAGATTGTTTTGTAGATTGTTAAACTTGAAGACAGTGAAAATTACTTCTCTTACTGCTGGCATGGCCGGCTTTAATGGTTGAATCTTCCCAAGATTGCATGTCAAAGAAATATGGCGGTTTCCGTCTTTTAGAGCGCAATCTGCGTCGATTTGAATTTATATGACGTCAGCTAAATAGGCAAGACGCCTTTTGGCTAAAAATAATTTATGATCTTCTGTACGGGCGTTGATTGCTGGAAGCAACATGACTTACTCAAATTCTTGAACTCAGATGAAGCGTTGAGAGACAGTACTTAACTGAACGCATTTGTACTTTGATAACTTTTCCCTTTCTGCGGCAGCGTTGAGTGAAGTCTTTCTGAAGAGGTGTCGAGTGACTGTAGTTAACTCAGCGCATTCTACTTAGGCGTTGAGTCAACTCTTATGTCTCGACGCATTTGTACTCAGACAGTTTTTACTGCTTCACTGCTGAGTCTTGAGTGAATGACCTTCACTCGATGTATTTGAACTTGGAATGAAACTTAGCTTTTTTACTGAAGCGTTAAGTGAAAAACTTTCACTTGACGCATTTGTACTTGGTATTAATTTCTGCTCATTTACTGAAGCGTTGAGAGAGTAACATTCAATCAGCGCATGAGAGTCTTGAGTGTCGAGTGATGTGAGATGACTCGATGCATTGAATTTTGATCTCAGGCAAATTCTCTGCTTTTTCTTCTGAGACGCTGAGTGAAAAGCAATGAGTCAACTCTTATAGAACTCGAGCGTCGAGTGAAGTGAGATGATTTGACGCATTTGTACTTAGCAGATTTTCTTCACTTCTGGAGTGTGTTGGCTTACCCACAAGCTATTAGTCAAACAAATATTGATTTCCTGCCCATGATAACTTAGAGAAAAATCAAATACATATTTGTGTATATTATTGACTTATGGGTTTCTTCAAATCTAGGACATTGTGCACAATGTTCCCAACAATCTCCTCATATTTGAAGAAGTCAGAATTTTAATCAATGATATACACCACTTCAAAGCAGATAATAAAGAATAACTTAAAATGAGCAAACATTCAGAAAAATAATGTAGAATAATTCAGATAGCATTAATAATAAAAGATGAATAATGTCTACAATAACATTCCACATTCTATAGCCCTTAAGAAGCTAAAATTTATAACATTGCTAAGGATTAGGTTCCCTAATTACAATGACCCCCACCCAGATTTCTTTGCAGTCTTTTCCTCAGCCTCTTTCTTTTTTTGTCTTTGTCTCTCAAAGTAACTGTAGGGCTTTGGATAGTATCTGCAGGGTTCTAGGGCATCCACTGGTATAGTTCCAGCCACTTTATCCTTTCTGAACTTTTTCCTTCTTGTTTTTCATAATTGTCCCATTCTATATAGCAGTATAGCTTGGCTCTATCAGACTTGTTTTCTTTTATCTGATTCCAGACAGCCAGTAAAATTGTCCTGGAGGTTGGGCTCTACAGTACATAATCAGGTCTGGCTTCCAATTTTTCTTTATGTCTCTTTTTCCTTAGCCTTACTTCATCTTTCTCATTTGCAACTTCTTTGTCCTTGTCCTTTGATATCTGTTGAGAGATGGGGCTTAATGCAATTACATCATCAGGAGCAGCAGCTATAATATTAGCTTCAACATCAGCTCCAACTCCATCATCAGGAACTGCAGGCTCATCATATAGGATGGGATCTAGGCCCAGAGCTTCCCTGATAACAGTGGAAGTCCAGATGGCACGGTCTCCACTTGCTCTTATCATTGACCTCTCGCCCTTTATGACTTCTTCACTAACTAGATTGGTCAGGGAGTGCTTGGAGGAGGATATCTTGTTAGTCAAGTGATTGACACCATCTGTTACGTGATTCTTAACTTCCAACATGCGATCATCAAGGATTTGAGTGCAGGCATCCATTCTTCTTTCAACAATCTTTTCGTGCTCTTCCATGTGGGATTTTGTCACATTATGCACCATCTGCATGTTTTCAGATCTAGAACACTAATTTTGGATGATATTACTTTGGCGTTGCTGAATTTGTTGAAGTTGAAGTGCAGTATAACCTACCACTGAAGCAGCTCTCAGAAAGAATTTAATTGTTTTTTCTCTCGGCTGGTTGACCTCAAATCTGATGGAAGTGATTTCAGTTGAGAAATCCTTCCTCAGTTCTTTGACTGAATCATCCACACACATCTCAATCTTTCTTCTTTGCTCATCCAAGAGCCCTCTTAGTTGTGACAAAAAGGAGGTGGGAATCTCCTCATTCAGCTGAGTAGATGTTGGATAGTCAACCTCTTCATGTATCTCCCTTATGTCTCCTCCCATTTCAAAGTCAGCAATTTCATATTCAGAGGAGTGGTCTGGAATATTAACAGTAGGGATAGGCTCCTCTTTCTTATGCTCTTCAGCAAGAGACATGACCTCATCTCCTTTGTTTTCTTTTGCAAATACTTCCACCTTCGGTTCAACTTCTTGAGCAGGGAGCTCATTATGAGTCTCCCCCTCAACTGCAGCACTAACTGTGTTGATCTTCCACTCAACAGCAGCACTTAGAATGGTGTTCTCCCCCTCAACATGATCATCCTTTTCTAGGATCTCCCCCTCAGTATCAGTACAGATCTTGTCCACAACTGTTGTTACTAGATTTTCAACATTCTTCATAGTTGTGCCTCCTTCAACATCAGTAGGAGGCACTCTGCTTGGAACATCCTTGGCAGCAAGCTCAGAGGAAATTGAGACTTGTGCACTCACATCCCTCCTGTCAGAATCACTTGAACTGGACAAGTGAGGGTTGTGGGGTTCAGTACTCCTGTTATCTGAAGAGCTACTGCTTGAGCTTTCTACTGCAACTGATTCAGCTACCTTTTTTTTCTTTTCAGCCTGCTGAGGGTGATTGACCAGCACCATGTCTCATATTTCAAACATCTTGATGTTCATCTTTCTCATGTGGTGGATCTTTGCACCTAGTCTCATATTCAGAATACCTTGAACAGTATTGAGGAGAAATAGAGACAGAATTCTTCCAATATTTGGCTCAAGGATGCACTCAATGATCTTATCAAACACCGCCTTGCCCCAATCAGTTTTCTTGGAGAGAATTACTCTAGTCATTAGGTCAAACATCTTCCTTGAAATCCTGTCATGAGATCCAATTTTGCAAATTAAGGCTTTTCAAATGATGTCTGCCAAAAATTTTCCCTTCAAGTTCATGTCTTTTCTGAGTACAGATCCTCTGGTATGTTTGGACAGATCACACCATTTGAAGGCAGACTTTATATCTTCCTGAAACAGCTCATATTCTTCCTCACTAGGGTTGAGCTTGGGGAGCTTCAGTGCCTTGCAAATCTTTCTAACTGTGAATTTAAACTTTTCTCCATTGATGGTTGTCTTGATTTTTATGGAGAAAGAGTCCACCTTGGCATTTGAATACAGTTCTAATATTTCTCTTTTCCAGATAGCACACGATTGTGACAGCAAAAATGCCAGTTCTGCGACTGATATGAGATGAATGACTGGTAGAATTTCTTCTGGAGCATCTCTGACTCCATTTCGAACAACTTCACAGCCCTCGAACAGGAAGTCAACACCCTTGCGAGCCATTGAATCCAAGATATTGAGCGAGGAGGAGAAGATGGTGCGAGAAATCTAAGGTATGAGAAAGAATTTCGGAAGGGCAATAAAATGATAGAGTTTATTCTAGGCACGATTTTTATTTATACCCTACTCTCTTCGAGAAGGTGGAGAGGCAATAGAATGTTTGCGTCGAGTCCATTCGACGTCTGAGGTGTTCACTCGACGCCTGAATGTCTCACTCGACGACTGGTGTTGACACAACGCCTGAACGTTTCACTCGACGCCTAGTGTTGACTCAACACTTGACACTTCATTCAGCGCCAAGTCAGTTGACCTTTTACTTCTTTAAGTTCTCCTGCAAAAGGTTAGCCTCCAAATGTACCTATATGACAGTAATGCTTATAGTCAAAAAATTAAAACTACTTCAAGTTTAATATTCTCAATTCAAACTTGAAAATATTAAACTTGGTTTCATCAAAAGACTTAGTGAAGATGTCAGACACCTGTCTGTCTGTGGGGACAAATTCAAGGTTGATATCTTCTTTCTCAATATGCTTTCTTATGAAGTGATATCTAATTTCAAAATGTTTGGTCTTGTTGTGTGATACAGGATTCTTAGTTATTAAAATAGCACTAGAAGAATCACAAAATATAGGGGTTTCACTTAGTTGGATATTGTAAACCTAAAGTTGATATTGTATCCACAGGAGCTGTGCACAGTAACTCCCCAGCTGAAATGTATTCAGATTCTGCAGTGGAGATTGCTACACTAGTTTGTTTTTTGCTGCTCTAGGATATCAGCCTTCTCCCTAGAAATGGCAAGTACCAGAAGTACTCTCCATATTGTCGTTACAACCTGCAAAATCTGCATTTGAATAGCAGGTTAGTTCAAAATCATCATTCCTAGGATACCAAAGACCAAGATCTGGAGTGCCCTTCAGATATCTCAGAATTCACTTTGCAGCAGAGTAGTGAGAATCTTTAGGGCAAGTTTGGTACCTAGCACAAACACATGTAACAAACATAATGTCTGGTCAACTAGCAGTCAAATATAGGAGGGAGTTAATTATGCCTCTATACAAGATTTCATCAACTGGCTTACCATTCTCATCCTTATCTAGTGACATACTTGAACTCATAGAAGTTTTCATGGTGGAGGCACTCTTCATTCCAAATTTCTTGATTAACTTTTTGGTGAACTTATACTGAGAGATAAATAAGACATCTTCAGATTACTTAACTTGGAGACCCAAGAAATATTTGAGTTCACTCATACTGCTCATTTCAAATTGCTTTTGCAGAAGTTCAGCAAACTTACGGCATAGGCTATTATTAGTAGACTCAAAAATTATGTCATCAACATAAATTTGGACTAGGATAATCTTATCATTGACTTCCCTTAGGAATAATATTTTATCTATCTTTTCCTTTGAGAATTTTTTCTCAATAAGAAAGCAAGACAGGATTTCATACCAATCTGTTAGGGCTTGTTTTAACTCATACAAAGTCTTTCTTAAATGAAAAACATGATCGGGAAAAGAATGATTGATAAACCCTGATATTTGCTCAACATAGACGTCTTTTAAGTCACCATTCAGGAAAGCTGACTTCACATCTATTTGGTAAACCTTAAATCCTTTGTAAGCAGCATATACAAGAAATAACCTTATGACTTCAAGTATAGCTACTGGTACAAAAGTTTGATCAAAGTCAATACCTTCCTCTTACATGTACCAGTCTAGTTTTATTCTTGATTATAACACAATTTTCATCTAACTTGTTTCTGTATATTCATTTGGTTCATATGATGTTATGTCTTTGAGATTTGGGAAGCAGCTTCCAGACATTACACTTTTTGAACTGGTTCAATTCTTCTTGCATAGTCACTATCCAGAATGGGTCTATGTTGGCTTTTTCAAAACTTCTTGGGTTCTATCTGAGACAGGAAGCTAGAGTATATAGCAATATTGTGATTTTTGCTCTTTGTGGTTACACTTTGGCTTGCATCCTCAATTATCAGATCTCTGGGATGGTCTCTTAAATGTCTAACAACTCCTGGTAGCCTCTCTCCAGCTCCTTGAATTCCATCTTCAGTGGCCTGAGGTTCATCTTCCATCTGCATTCCAGTTGGTACTTCTTCTAGTATGAGCACACCATGATTCATTTCTTGTTCAACTGGAAGTGTGTCTTCAATGCTCAGTTTGTTCATTCTCAATTCTGCACCTACAACACTAGAAGAGTTTGGCAGCTTATTGTGAATCATAAAAGTTTCATCAAATACAATATTTATAGACTCTTCTACAACCTGATTTTTCAAGTTGTAGATCATATAGGCTTTGTTATGGCTGTTATACCCAACAAAAATACCCTCATACGATTTTTCAGCAAATTTGGTCAGGTAAGATTTCTCATTGTTCAGCACAAAGCACATACTTCCAAAAATTCTGAAATATGCTAGATTTGATTTTCTGCCCTTCATTAGCTCATAGGGAGTGTTCTTGTGATACTTGTTGATAGAGACCCTATTTTTTTATATGACATGTTGTGTTTGCTGGCTCAGTCCGGAAATATTCTGGGAGAGAAGTGTCACTCAGCATGCTCCTTCCAGCCTCAATAAGAGTTTTGTTTTTATTCTCAATAATTCCATTTTCCTGCGGTGTTGTTGGAGATGAGAATTCTTGAAAGATACCTTGCTCTTTGCAAAAGTTATTCATGCTTTTGGACTGAAATTCTGTGTCATGATCACTTCTGATTTTGATCACAGTGCAGCCCTTTTTATTCTGAATTTGTTTGACAAAATTCATAAAGCTATCTAAAGTATCAGACTTTCTCTTAAGAAATAATACCCAAGTAAATCTGGGATAGTCATCAACTATCACAAAGGTATAGACTCTCTTACCTAGACTATGAATTGGCATAGGACCAAATAAGTCCATATGAAGGAGGTAGTGACACCTCTAAGAATCCTTGGACCCAATGTTTTTTAAGGAAGCCTTTGTTTGTTTGTCGTTTTGCCATGCAGAACAAATGTTCTATTTGGTGCATTTCAAATTGGGTTCATTTCTGACCAACCCTTCACTGAAGAGCTTGTTGATAGACTTGTAGTTCAAGTGAGCAAACCTCTTGTATCATTGCACACAATAAGAGTCTTTCTCATTTGCTACAAGTTAAACTGGAAAATTAGAATCTATACAAAAAAAAAATTAAGACAATAAATATTTCCACTTCTACTGTCAGTCAGAATGATCTTTTGGTCAGTTGACTTTTTGATTAGGCACTTATCCTTGTGGAAAACAATGACATATCTTAGATCACAGAGTTGGCTTATGCAAATTATATTGTGTTGCAATTTCTTCACATAAGTCACTTGTGTGATGGTGATTATGTCATTGGTGATCATACCATATCCTTTTGTCACTCCTGTCTGAACCACCAAATATAACTTTGGGTCCATTACTCACTGGAGTGAAATCTTTCAGATGACTCCTTGTTTCAGTCATGTGTCTGGAATATTCACTGTCCAAGTACCAGATAAGCATCTGATTGGAGCTTGGACATACCTATAAAATAGATTTAGTTTACCTTAGGGACCCAAAGAAATTTGTGTCATTGGTTCTTATTAGCCTTTAGTGTACTCAGACTAACATGGATAGACTTTGTTGGTTTTGATTTCACAGCATGGAATGTTGTTGGATTAAAACAGCAATCTATGGCAAAGTGTCCTAATTTGTCACAGCACCAGCATTCATGCGTGTTATACCTTATCATCTGAACATTCCTAGAAGTGGATGGAGCATTAAAATGCTTTTGTTTAGCAAAGAAGACAACAGTCTTCTTCTTGTTTCTTTCAGCTAGAATCTGGCTAAATGTTAGACGGCAAGCAGGTTCTCTTGACTAATTCTATTTGACAGCAACATGTGTCTGCTTTGCTGCTGACATATTGTTGATGGCATCAAAAATGGTCAAGTGAGAATCGATTGCGGTCTTGTCATTTGTCTACTTCTTTTTCTTTGCTGGGTGATTTTGGGAAGAGACAATTGTCTTATCTTTGAGTGTAGGAGCTGTAGCACCAAATATAAATTGTTCATGATAGGTCATTTGAATTTCTTCATGATGGGCTTTCAAAGCACTCAACCTCATGTCCTTTCTCCTCTCATTGTACGGTGCACTATTGCCCTTACTTGAGTAACTTTCATTCTTCCAGTGACCATACATGTTATCATGATAATACCTGTTTGAAGGGAGCACTATCCTCTGAAAGGTGATTTGAGGCACAACTGGAGCTTTATCTTTCCTCTTTGAATGAGCTGCTCCAGCATTCCACTTAAATCTCAATCCCCTTTTATTATTTTTGAAGAAGAAGGTACCAATGAGTGGCAACAATGTTTTGGGTTGTAGAATTTTTCCACTAGATTCCTCTCTTTGAGGAGATTCTCTTCAAGATCCTTAATGATCTTGCTCTTCTAGCTGATGGTGCTCACTTGGATAATGGTGATTGTTTTCAGCTGACTTCTCTCTTTGCTCATCTGAGCTAACTGGGAAGCTAACTCAGATTACATATATTTTGTCTGCTGTAGAGATGTAATCTCTTCAGCTTGTCTCTTGGCAAGCTTTTTGCTCTTTTTTAGAGCTTTCAGGAGAACATCATATTTGCCAATCAATTGATTGATATCCTCTTCAAGTTCTAATTCATCCTCCTCATTGGATGAAGAGGATGCATCAGAATCTGGAGCAGTTTCATAATCAAATTCTGAAGAATACATAGTTAAAATAAGGTGATTGCTATCATCACTACAGTTTTGGCTAGTCGCACAACATTTTCTCCTAATTTCTCGCGTCTTTTAGAACTACGTCTTTTATATGCATTTTTAGGAAAAGTGTTCAACATGAAAGTTGTATATCTCGATGAGATCTACAACTTTTGTGTTGGACACTTTTCCTAAAAAATGTATGTACAATGCGTATTTATAAAAAGCGCAAAATATGGGTGTATATTTCAAAGTACGCCTTGTACATGCATTTTTAGGAAAAATATTCAACGCGAAAGTTGTAGATCTCGACGAGATCTACAACTTTCGCGTTGAATACTTTTCCTAAAAATGCATGTACAAGACGTATTTCTAAAAGGCACGAGAAATTAGGAGAAAACGTTGTGCGACTAGCCAAAACTGTAGTGCTAATAACAATCACCTAAAATAATTACCTCATCAGGATCAGATTTATCCTGATTTTCTTCAGTCATGGCGATGAGGTTGTAGTCTTCTTCATCTTCATAGTCACTGTCAGTAGAGGACAGTGGTGCCCTTATGCCCACCTTGGCAGATGGGTGATCTGTATCCTCTTCCATAAAGAATAGACCAATGTAGGCATTTTCATCCTCAGATTCTGAAGTCTCAGAATCACTGTCAGTGAGGCTAGATTTCTTTTTAGCCAAGAAACTTTTATTAACCTTTTTATCTTTTTGATATTTCTTATCATCAGACCTCCTACTCTCTTTCCTTTTAACAGGACAGTCAACAATGGCATGTCCTGACCTGTTGCAACAGTAGCAAACAATATCAGTTTTAATTTATTTTTTTTTGTTTATACACATACCTTTCCTCAGTGGGTTCCTTTCTGGATCTGTCATGATTAGTTTGGGGCTTCCTTGAGCTGGAGCATGTAGTGGCCTTGTTCTTTCATTGTCTTCTTCTGCTCAACATCTTTTTAAACTGCTTGGAGAACAAGGTTAGTTCTCCATCAGACATCTCAGCTTCTGATGAGCTGGGTGCAGAGCTTTCTGATTCAACAGCCCTTCTTGGGGGAGGAGTCTTCTCTCTGCTCCTTCTAGAGAATTCAGCTTTGAAGGTCACTGACTTCTCTCTACTGAATGACTTGGTTGATTCATCTTCAGCCTTTTTGGAGTTCAGCTGAAGCTCATGTGAGTACCTTGCCAAACAGATTTTGTGGCAAAGTGTTGGCTAAGTTTCATACCTTACTTATGGTACAGATCTTGATGTCTCACTCTTTGTTGAGTGACCTCAGGAATTTGTCATTCAGTTCATAGTTGGAAAACTGTCTGTCATAAGTATTCAGATCATTCACAATTCTAAAAAACTTCTCATAGCACACAGCTATGAAATCCTTCATGTTTTGTCTGAAAGCCTCATACTGTTGATTTAGCAGGGATTTTTTGTCATCTCTCACTTCCTCAGTCCCCTCCAAGTAGACAATCAGAGAGTCCCACATTTCCTTTGCAGTCTTGCAGTGTGCAAGGTTCTAAAAGGTTGAGTCATCTATAGCACTAACTATAATATTCTGGGTCTTCTTATCCATGGTAGCCAGAACCACCTCATCCTTAGTCATTTCTGAGTATTTTTTTGAGTCATGATGTTGGCATCTATTGTTGAGACCTTCATGGGAATGAAGGGTGCCTCTTCCACTGTAATAAAGATCCTAGTGTCTGAGGCTTTCATAAAGAGCCTCACCATTTCCTTCCATATTCCAAAGTTTTCCTTCCTACAAATTGGAAGCTTCATAGAACTCAGCTCTTTGTGGTTCTCACAAGAAGTCATAATAATTAGCTTTTACAACCCTTGGAGATCTTGTTCAGACTATTAGGTCTTTATTGAACAACCTCGCTCTAACATCACCTGAAAGTTTTTTAAGGGTAGTTAAACACCTAGAGGGGGGTGAATAAGTTTCTTTTAAGCCTTTTGAATTTTTTTAAAGATATACTTGATATGTTGTTATTAGGATATTAGCTTTCAAGAACACACAAGCAATTTATAGTGGTTCCCCTATTTATGGTACATCCACTTTCCCCCTTTACATATCTAGCAGTGAGCTAGATTCGGCCAACTCCTCCAAAACTCAGATCAAAAGATCTTACACCTCAGATCCTTCCCAAGATCCTATACCTCAGAGTGCTTCCACTCCTACAACTCAGACTGCGCACAGTCCTACCTCAGAGACAACAAAAATTCTCCTACCTCAGGCTCACAAGCAAGACCTACCTCTGCCTTTATAACATAGGCCTGCCTCAGATTCTCTACACGAATCCTACCTAAGACTTTTGAAAAAAGTCTTACACTCAGCCTTTATAAATCAGGCTTACACTCAGATCTCAGTGAGATCTTACAATAGAGATTTAATGAGAGTTATAATGACTCAGAAACAAAAGTTTTTGAGTCTTCTTCTTTTGCTAGATTACCAGACAGCTTCTATTCACCATAGCAACAGGAAATGATCTTCAGTATTAGTACCAGGCTGTGCTGTGTTGAACACTTACAGAGATCTTCTTCCTCAAGTTTTTTGAAAGATTGTTCTGTAGATTTTTAAGATTGAAGACAGTGAAAATTATTTCTCTCTGTTGGCGGTGACTTTTTGCGACTAAGGGTTTCAGAAAATGTTTTCACAAAATTCTTCAAATAGTTTTTCAATAAGTCCAGAAAAAAGTATTCGTAAAAAGTCTCACGCACTTAGCTCTTATATCCCAGCAACGGCTAAATCCTGTTTATGTAAGCGGTATGACCGGCTTTAATGGTTGAATCTTCCCAAGATTACTTGTTAGGGAAATACGGCGGTTTTCGTCTTTTAGCGCGCAATCTGCGTCGATTTGAATTTGTATGACGTCAGCTAAATAGATAAGACGTTCATTGACTTAGAATAATTTTTGATATTCTGTATAGGCGTTGATTGCTGGAAGCAACATGACTTATTCAAATTCTTGAACTCAGATGAAATGTTGAGAGACAGTACTTAACTCAACATATTTGTACTTTGATAACTTTTCTCTTTTTGTTGAAGCGTTAAATGAAGTTTTTTGAGGAGGCGTCGAGTGACTGCAGTTAACTCAGCGCATTCTACTTAGGCGTTGAGTCAAGTCTTATGTCTCGATGCATTTGTACTTAGACAGTTTTATTGCTTCACTGCTGATGCGTTGAGTGAATGACCTTCACTCGACGCATTTGAACTTGTAATGAAACTCGTCTCTTTTACAGAAGCGTTGAGTGAAAGACCTTCACTCGACGCATTTGTACTTGGTATTAATTTTTGCTTTTTTACTGAAGCGTTGAGAGATTAACATTCAGTCAGCGCATGAGAGTCTTGAGCGCGAGTGATGTGAGATGACTCGACGCATTTGAACTTAGGCAGATTCTCTGTTTTTCTTCTGAGGCGTTGAGTGAATAGCAATGAGCCAACGCTTATAGACCTCGAGCGTCGAGTGAAGTGAGATGACTCGACACATTTGTACTTAGCAAATTTTCTTCACTTTTGGAGTGTGCTGACTTACTCCCAAGCTGTTAGTCAAACAAACACTGATTTCCTGCACATGATAACTTAGAAGAATATCAAATACATATTTGTGTATATTATTGAGTTATGGGGCTTCTTTAAATGTAGGACATTGTGGTCAATGTTCTCAACAACTATTGTACTCATGGTGCAATAAGAAATGGGGTGGTGCCGGTGTTTTCGGCGGTGGAGGAAGCAGACCGACCAATAGAGAAGCAACTAAGGGCAGGGCATCCAGTGGATAGAGTGTTGGATGAGGTTTCAAAGGGTAAAAGATGGTGTAGTAGCCGAGTAAAGGAGGGTAGTTGGACCATGTATAGTTCCTCGTCAAGGCAATGAGCTTACTCCATGGAGAGAGAGAGAGAGAGAGAGAGAGAAAATGAATTATGGCACGAAGGCATGCGTGGATTTGGGGATGCATGTAAGCGAGGAAGTACCCCAAATAATGATCAGGCGAGAGTCTATAGATATACATGGTAGCCCCAATGAACTCGGCGATGTAGGTCGCAACGATGTCAGACTGGCGAACGGAGTTGAGGTATTCATGGACATTGCTCGCTTGGAGTGTCATAGTGATGGAGGAGTTACTTCGATATGTATCAGGAGAGATCAGAGACATTTTGATGCATTCAATGCACCTAGTGGAGCACAGGGCTCTCCATATGATAGTCTTCATGGGGATCTTCTAGTTGGCAGAGGTAGAAAGGAGGTCAAAAAACTGCTCGAAGTGGGCCATACAACTGAGGGGGTTGGTGTCGTCAAACACCGGAATCTCAATCCAATGGAGATGGGTCGGGTGAATGTCCCCAACAGGTGTAAGAACCGCATGTACTCCATGTACGCTCGCAGGAGGTAACAGTGGAGGAGGGGCGGTGATGTCAATTGACGATTGAAGGCTGTAACAAGGAGAGTGAGATCTTCTAATAAAGCTTCCAGACAATCCAAGCAGGTCGAATTAGTGGAGACGTGCTCATCTACTCAAAGGTCCATGGAACGGATCATGGGCATGTAGTGGAGCGAAAGAAGAGAATGAAGCAAATGGTGGGTTGTGAAAGAAGAGAAGTGGTGAGCAAGGCAACTCGATGTACTCTTTGACAATGCTAGATGACGGCCTGGAGGGAATGGGGAGATGAGGTTGACCAGTAATGTGCACGAGATCAGATGGAAGTGTGAAACGCGACTGGATGTGAGTAATTAGATGTGTGTGGTGGATGGAGATCTGATGTTGTTGCGTTGATGCATGGACGATCAATGAGGCGGCAATAGTTGGGACTGGTGTGTTGTTGCTTGGAAAAGTCGCGCAGAAGTGTTGCATGACGCCAAACAGTTAGGGTTTCGAATTGGAGGCAAAGGACAAACATTATATCTAGACAAACTCAATACAATCTCTTGAGGGTAGGACCCATTAGGCTTAAGTTTTAAGATTGAAACAGGTTTTAACCCATTTGGTGTACCAAGCCTAATTTAGAAGCGATCGTGTAAAGGGACATTTAGAAAAACATACCTCCTCATTGGACATGCTAGTATTTCCGTTTTCTCTCATAGCCACTTCAGCCTGATATGTTGAAACATTGAACGAAAATTGAGAAAATGCAAAGGATATCGGCCTTTAAACACCTGAATCAAAAAAAAATAGTTACCTGCAATCTCCACTGAAACACACAATTAGGATCCTTGATCTTAATAACAATCCAAGCATCTACAAATCTTTCCCATGCAACATTGTAAGCTTCAAGGTTTCTGTTCACAATCTCAAGCTGCAAAAATGGCCTCCATAAGGTAAGAGAGATGTGAAAATAAACAAAAACGGCAGTAACCATTCATAGCAAGATACTTGCCTGTGGATCTACAGCTTTGACAACTTCACTAGGAAGAGGTTTAAACCCCAGCATCCAGCCTTCAAATAGAACAACCTACATAGGAATGACATACGAACATATCACCTCAACAGCAGAAAATAGAGGTGTCAACGGAGTTGGATAGTGTTTAAGAGCATTATGTTGTGGGCCGGAGACCTGGGAGTTGCTCCCTTTTGGATCCAGATTCCTGCCCTTACAGCCGGCACCACAACATGGGTCCGTGGGGCCCATACGCACCCCAACCCATCTCCGCACGTGTTCTCGGTGCGGCGGGGTATTAAGGAGAGGGCTCGATCCCTCCACCTCCTTGATATAAGCTCTGAACGCCAGCTCACATGACAAACTGATCCGCGGATCAGTTGGTGATGAGGGCAAGTGTTAAGTGCCTCTTATCAAGGAGGTCGATGGATCGAGCACTCGCCTCAACACCCCGCCGCACCGAGAACACGTGCGGAGATGGGTTGGGGTGTGTATGGGCCCTGCGGACCCATGTTGTTGCGCCGGCTATAAGGGCGGGACTCTGGATCCAAAAGGGAGCAGCTCCCAGGCCTCCGGCCCACAACATCAAAATGCGCAATTTGATGTTGTGGGGCAGAGGCCTGGGAGCTGCTCCCTTTTGGATCCAGAGTCCCGCCCTTACAGTCGGCGCCACAACATGGGTCCGCGGGGCCCATACGCACCCCAACCCATCTCCGCACGTGTTCTCGGTGCGGCGGGGTGTTGAGGAGAGGGCTCGATCCCTCCACATCCTTGATATAAGCTCTTAACGCCAACTCACATCACCAACTGATCCGCGTATCAGTTGGTGATGAGGGCAAGCGTTAAGCTCCTCTTATTAAGGAGGTCGAGGGATCGAGCCCTCGCCTCAACACCGCGCCGCACCGAGAACACGTGCGGAGATGGGTTGGGGTGCGTATGGGCCCCGCGGACCCATGTTGTGGCGCCGGCTATAAGGGCAGGACTCTGGATCCAAAAGGGAGCAGCTCCCAGGCCTCCAGCCCACAACATCAAAATGCGCAATTTGATGTTGTGGGGCAGAGGCCTAGGAGCTGCTCCCTTTTGGATCCAGAGTCCCGCCCTTACAGTCGGCGCCACAACATGGGTCCGTGGGGCCCATACGCACCCCAACCCATCTCCGCACGTGTTCTCGGTGCGGCGGGGTGTTGAGGAGAGGGCTCGATCCCTCCACCTCCTTAATATAAGCTCTTAACGCCAACTCACATCACCAACTGATTCGCGGATCAGTTGGTGATGAGGGCAAGCGTTAAGCGCCTCTTATTAAGGAGGTCGAGGGATCGAGCCCTCTCCTCAACACCCCGCCGCACCGAGAACACGTGCGGAGATGGGTTGGGGTGCGTATGGGCCCCGCGGACCCATGTTGTGGCGCGGGCTGTAAGGGTGGGGCTCTGGATTTAAAAGGGAGCAGCTCCCAGGCCTCCGGCCCACAACACATTATAACAGATAATTGAGTATAAAAACTAAAGAAACATAAAATCAAACAATACAAAAATTGTGGTTCCAACCAAAAAAATTGTACTTTCAAGGGAGGATGTAGATATTTGCTATGAAGATTAGGGTTACAGATAGAAGCCTGCAGTTGTGTTTGTTGAGCCTGGTTGCCAATGATTTAATATAAGCTCACTTAGCAAATCAATCAAAATTTATAGTGACATCTTGAAATTACTATAAATTCTCATAGGATGTCCATCTAATAATTCACAAACTCACTTATCCCCTGTGTTGCAAGACATTAAGAATAGATTTCTATTTTCATAAATTGAGTTGTACATGTGCATCATAAATACACTTGTATTCACCATCGTTAGAAAATGAACATATCTACGACTTGTATTTAGAAGAGATACTACATGTTCTGTCTCATCAGTCCATTGAACCGTATTCTCATTGACAGGTTGATTTTGTATAACCACATCAAGCCCAAAAGCACATCAACATGTATTCCACATATACATGAAAATACATAAAATGCATGCACAACTATATAAAATGAGAGCATATAATAATATCATATATTAAACAAAACTTCAGAAACAGCTTCAGAAGCTAAAAGTACACCAAACATAATATCACTACACAGATATTATGAGAAGAGTTTCACATAATATCACTACACCAAACAGTTTCAGATATTATGGAAATGTCTCTTGGTAGTCAAATGTCATGAGTTTGGGTGTAGCATCTTGCCACCAATCGTGTCTTGAATTTCTCCACAATACCTTCAGAGTATTGTTTTGCTGTAAAAATCCATCGACAACCAACTGTCCTCCTGCCAGGAGGGAGAACGACCAGGTCCCATGTATGGTTCTTTTTTAGAGCATGCATTTCCTCCATCATTGCCTTTGTCCATTTTGGGTGACCAAGTGTCTCTTGTCATGTACCAGGAACAAACACAGAAGAAAGAGAAGCAACGAAGGCTTTATGGGAAGAGTTTAAAGAGGCATATGACACATAGATAACGAATATTGAGTGGATGAGTGTATACCTTTTCATAGAGCAATAGGTAACTCCAGGGAAGTTGTAGACAAATCCAGTGGCAGCTATGGTATTATGGGATGCAATTGAGTGTTTGATTTTTTTGTTTTTTTGAGTGTACACAAGCAACACCTTTGCTTTGGGAATATCCACACTCTCCCCCTGAATGGTAACGTATGGAGGAGGAAGGGGAAAAAGAAGAGTAGGAGTATTAACTTCCAAGTATGAAAACTCCCCCTGAAGTGAGGACTCATAATAATAGGAAGTACTTTCATGAAAAGTAATATCCATGGAGACAAATATTTTCCTGCTAGGAGGATGATAGCATTTGTACCCTTTGTGTAGGAGAATAACCAATGAACACACAATGAAGGGCACGAGGATCAAATTTTGTTCGAGTAATGTTATAAATATGAGCAAGACATAAACATTCAAACACACGGGGTATAAGAGTAGTAGGAGGGATACCTAGGGAATGAAGAGGAGTGCGGTTGTTCAGATGACGGAACGACAAATGATTGATGAGGTAAGCTGCAGTAAGAAGGACATCACTCCAATAGTATTTTGGAAGAGACATCGTAAATAACAAGCATCGTGTCACTTCAAGAAGATGACGACTTTTTGTTTATCAATACGATTTTGTGCAGGAGAATGTACACAAGTGGTTTAATGAACGATGCTATGATCACTCAAATAATTTTCAAATTTGATATCCATATATTCACGACCAATATCACTACACAGAATTTTAATGGTGACACTAAATTGAGTAGAAATCATTTTATGGAATTTTTGGAAAAGATGGAACACTTCTTTTTTACTATGCATCAAATAAATTCACTTAGTTCGAGAAAAACAATCAATGAAAGTAACAAATCAATGATAACCAGATATCAAAGCAATAGGGTAAGGGTCTCATACATCACTATGAAAAGGTACAACAAAAGGCTTAGACACATGATTGAAAAAGAAACACTTATGTCTAACAAGTTCACAAACAACACACATAAAACTTTTAAAAACAGAAGATGAAAAACTGAAAAATAACGTCTGCATAGTAGAAATGGAGGGATGACCCAAGCGACGATGTCAGGTAGCCAACTGAGGAAGCTGGTGAGCAAGAAAGGCCTGAGGAACAGCAAAATCGAACACGTTCAATCCATCACGCATCCTACCAGAGCCAATCACCTTCTTCATCTGCAGGTTCTGGAAGACAGCAGAAAGGAAAGAAAGTGACGAAACAGTTCATGGAGTTTGTAATTTGACTAACATATAAGAGGTTGCGAGTAAAAGAAGAGACGTGAAGGGTAGAAGTCAAGGTAAGATAAGAGCAAGTGATAGAGCCTTTTCCTGCAATAGAGGAAAGGGTTCCATCAACAATGCTTACCTTGTCTCTACCAGACAATGGTGAATAGAAAACAAACCCTGACGATGACCCAGTCATATGATTTGTGGCTCCAGAATCAATGATCCAATGAGTGACAGGCAGTACGGCAACAAAGGATGAGGATGGACCAGAAGTGGGCTCTGAGGATAACCTTTGCATCATGCGACGGAGGGTCATCATCTCATCAATAGAAAAGGCCCCATGAAGGGACAGAGGCTCAGAGATCTGGCCATTGGAGGTACTATCATCAATGAATTTAGTCATGTGAGCAGAGCGAGGAGAGAAGAAATTGGACCGGCCACAACCACGTCCACCACGCCCCCCCCCCCCCCCCCCTCCCACCCACGAGGAACCATTCCACCTCTTGATGGATGGATACCAAGCAATTTGAAGCAAGTGTCGTGAGTATGCCGACTCCGACCACAATAATCACACATCAAGTGGTCTTTGTTTGTGGGCCATGGCTTAAAGTCCCGAGGATTGGTGCCTCAGAATGAGAAGCTGCAAGAGCAGGACAACTAGAAAGAACCTCTGAACTCCAAGACTGACGGAGGTCATATTACTGCTAGACAATACTATAGGTCTCTGACAATGAAGAGACTGGAATGCGACCAAGGATCTGAACAATAATCTGATCAGAGTCCCGGTGTAAACTACGTAGAAACTCAAACACTCTATTCTGATCTTCATGAGCACGAACAAGGATAGTATCAACAGTGCGGATAAGGTCGAGGGAGTTAAAATGGTCATACTCTTGATATAGCTGAGTGAACACCAAATAATAGGCAGACGGTGCTCGATCACCCAGCTGAAGGAGAAAGATCTTCCTTTGTAGCTGAAAGATCTGAGCAATGTTTCCTTTCAAGGAATGGGTAGATTCAGCACGACTTCAAATATCTGTAGCGGTATCCAAGAATAGGTAATTCTGTGCAATAGCCTCTTGCATGAAATTAATCAACCATGACATAACCAAAGAGTTCTTTGATTCTCATTCAGTCAGCGTAGATGCAGCCTTCTCTGGCTCCTTAATAGTCCTATTAACATAGCCAAACAAACGGCGACACTTAAGGTCCAAGGCAATAAATCGAGACCATGATAGGTAATATGTTGTATCAAGATGAATCTTGGTAATTTGAGGCGTTGTATGATCGTGCCAAACTGGGGTAGATCCATCGGTTTGAGATACATCGGGAGAATCAACCACGTCAGACATCATGAAATCAGAGAACAAAAGAACACCAAAGAATTTTGGATTAGGTCATAAAACTACCTCCAAAAGATCGCCAGCAAAAGGTGATGCCGGAAAATATGCTACACACCACCAAAAAGACCGTCTTTGATCCTAGATCAACAAATCCTTGAGTGCTGAAGTCAAAGGAGCCTTGAAGGAGTAGTTAACACCCTTTTCATTAGAGAAAGCAAAGGGAGAGGGAGATCCCTAGATCGATAATATTGGGAGATCTAGTGGGGCGATTACTTGATCCCCCTAGTATGAGATAGAAGAGGGAAAAGAGAAACGTTTTGAGAAAAACGGGCATATCAGATGGTTGCCGGAGGAGCAACCATCTGGGGCGCCGATCGGCGAGCTGCACGACGCTCAACGCCGCTGACGCGTTGGAGGGAAGCGGAGCTGCGGGGAGAAAAGAGAGGAGGAGAGAGAGAAGGGAGGTGGTTGGCCGGCGGTGGGGATGTTGGGCTATCGGACCGAGCGAAGGGAAGAGGCGTCGAGCGGCTAGGGAAAAACACGGATTAGCTTTGATAGCATGTCAAACCGTGAGCATAGATTGTAATATTGTATTATCTTGAATAATAATATCCTCTATAGTCTATATATAGAGGGTAATACATGAAGAGAAAATAAAGCAAGAAAAAATCAATAAGTACTACCAAGTATAATTATTGTTCGCTCAAGTTCTATTTTATTTGTATGTTCTTGATTCCATTATTTAATTAGAAAATATTAATCATGTTTTATTACTCCAATAGAGTAGTATCTTTTGAATAAAACGATTATGCATATTTATTGTCGCTACATTCAGTGTTTTATAATTATCCTAAATTTTTTTGATAATACAATTTCCGTAGCGACACATTTTATTTTTGTTCGAACAGAAAAAGTGAGTCCGGAAATTGGACAAACAGAAATTTTTGTATTCCAAAAAAGGTATCAATTGCATGGTATAGCCTCCCTTTTATACAATGCAGGAGATGAGAGAGATTACAAATAAATAATGTGTGATTAAAAAATATCATGTACAAGCGGTTTAACATAAATACAAGCCGACCAAGTCGCGCGGTTTGATGAATGGGCAAACCGCCCGGCAACCACCAGATGGAGACACCAAGCCGACACAATAGACCGTCAGGTCGCCCGGTCTCCAAGTCGTCAGGGACTGATTGACAAACCGCCAGAGCACCAACAGCAACAGGTCTGCAACCAAACCGCAGGAGAGAAACGGACAGACCGCCCAGACTGCAACCCGCCAGAGTCAGATCGCCAGACCGCCCGGTCTCTATTCTGCAACACTCCCCCTCAAGCTGGAGCATATATATCGATCATGCCCAGTTTGTCGCAAATGTGATGAAAAGAGGCGGATACCGGCTTGGTGAAAATATCAGTCAACTTTTTATCGGAGGTGACAAACGGAGTACAAATTTGTTCCTTCAGAATCTCCTCCCGAATAAAATGGCAGTCAACTTCAATGTGCTTGGTTCTCTCATGGAAGACCGGATTTTTAGAGATGTATATGGTGGCTTTGTTGTCACAAAACATAGGTAGAGGATGATTGTAGATCTCTCCTAAGTCAATCATGAGAGCACGTAACCACTTCAACTCACATGTGGTCGATGTCATACTTCGATATTCTGTTTCTGCACTGGACCTGTAGACGACCGACTGTTTCTTGCTGTTCCACCTCACAAGGTTCCCCCCCCCCCACAAAGGTGCAAAACCTGATGTTGACTTGCGGTCTCATTTGTCATCGGCATAGCTTGAATCGGAGTACGCTTCAACCTTCAAATGTCCATTCTTCTGAAAGAGAAATCCTTTCCCAGGAGCTGATTTAATATACTTCAATATCTTCAGGGCAGACTGTAGAAGGCACTCCATAGGAGCTTGCATGAATTGGCTAACATTGCTTACAGCATAGGCAATGTCGGGTCTAGTCACTGAAAGATATATGAGTTTACCAACCAGACGTCTGCACCTCGTAACATCAGAAAGAAGAGGAGAGTCATCCGTCCATGTTTTATCTTCTCCGGTCGCCATGGGACATCGGGCAGGTTTAGCCCCAGTCAACCCTGCCTCTTTTAACAAGTCAAGAGCGTACTTCCGTTGGGAGAGGACAAGAGAAGCGGGCTTCCGAGAAATTTCTATCCCCAGAAAGTATCTTGGAGAGCCCATATCCTTTGTAACCAGGTGTTGCCGAAGGTGCTTCTTTGTCAAGATTATCCCAGCTTGGTCATCTTCAGTAAGAAGAATATCATCCACATATACTGCAAGTACCACTAGACCCAGAGAAGTTTTACGAGTAAATATGGAGTGATCAGCAGAACTTCTCGTAAAACCTACAGCCGCCACAATCCCGCTAAACTTGTCAAACCAAGCGCGAGGACTTTGTTTTAGGCCATAGATAGCCTTCTTGAGCCGGCAAACTTGTATCTCCCCCTTAGCAACATACCCTGGAGGTTGCTCCATGTAGACATCTTCCTGAAGATCCCCATAGAGAAAGGCATTATTCACATCCAACTGTGAAATGGGTCAATCTCTGTTGACAGTCACAGAGAGAAAGACCCGAATAGTGCTGAGACGAGTAACTGGAGAGAAAGTGTCAAACTAATCAACGTCATAAGTCTGGGTAAAGCCCTTGCCAACAAGCCGAGCCTTGTAACGATCCACACTGCCATCGGGGAGGAATTTCACCACAAAGACCCAGCGACAGCCAAGAACATCTGTGCCGAAAGGAGGAGGAACCAGGGTCCAGGTACCCCGTTTAGTGAGAGTAGCAATCTCTTCATCCATGCCAGCCTTCCAATATGGAATGGTAAGGGCCTCCTGATAGGAACGGGGGATGGAAGTGGAAGAGATAGCCAGCGCAAAGTTCCTGCGAGCAGGTGTCAGACGATCATAGGAAACAATGGCAGCAAGCGTATGCTTGGTACAAGCCCGAACCCCTTTGCGAAGGGCAATGGGGAGGTCCAGGTCAGCAGGTTTCTCAGTATCCGGAGCATCCGTGGTGGAGAGAGCCGGCCCGAGAGGAGAGAGCGACGACGGCGAAGAGGAGGGAGATTGCGGAGGTGGAGAGGGAGGAGAAGAGGATGGAGACGGTGGAGGAGGAAAGACCTCAATAGGAGGGGATGGGCCGGAGGGAAGAGGAAGAGGAAGACTGGATGCCACAGGGAGAGGAGAGGAGTCGTGAGAGAAATATGGAGAATTCTCGAAGAAGGTAACGTCCGCGGAGACGAACTGCTTGCGAAGAATGGGGTCAAAACAACAGTAGCCTTTCTGAGTGATAGAGTAGACCAGAAAGACACATTTGGTGGAGCGAGAGGAGAGTTTGTCGCGGGTGGCGGAGGGAGCATGCACAAAGGCTGTGCACTCAAAGATATGTAGAGGGAGAGGAAAAGGATCCTTTCCTGGATAGAGAATGGAGAAAGAGGTTTGACCGCGGAGAACAGTGGAGGGAATGCGATTGATGAGATAGCAAAAAATGAGAACAGCATAACCCCAGTAAGAGCGAGGGACATGCATTTGCGTAAGGTACGAGCAACATCAATGAGGTGATGGTTTTTGCGTTCCGCCACCCCATTTTGTTGGGAGGTGTAAACGCAACTTGTTTGATGAATAATCTCATGTTGCATACAAAAGGACGAAAAAACTTGACTAACGTACTCTTTGGCATTATCAGAGCGTAAGACTTTAATAGAAACATCAAACTGATTTTTAATTAAATGATAAAAAGATTGTCATACATCAAAAGTTCAGAGCGTTCTCGTAAGAGATACACTCAAGTACATCGAGAGAAATCATCAATGAAAGTAATAAAATAAGAGCTACCCCGACCAACGGTGAGGGTAGGAACAGGACCCCAGATGTCGGAGTGAACAAAATCAAATGGACGTGTAGAACCACGAACTTGCTTCGGCGGGAAGGAGGAACGGTGATGCTTGCCAAGCTGACAGGCATCACAGTTGAGAGGAGAACTGTGCGGAGGGAGGTGAGGCAGAAGCTGATGAAGAAGTCGTGGAGGAGGATGCCCAAGGCGGAGATGCCATTGTAGGAGATTTGTAGAAGATGAGGAGAAGGCTGACAGAGCAGAAACGTTGTCGAGGAAGTAGAGGTTGCCGCTCTCAGTCCCAGTAGCAATCGTCCGTTGGGAGCTCGGATCCTGAAAAGTGCAAGAAGTGGGAGTAAATACGACGGAGCATTGAAGTTGTTTGCACAAAGATGTAACTGACAACAAATTGCAGGGAAACTTGGGCGCATAGAGAGTGTCGGCCAAGCGAAGAGACAGAGTGACATGAACCACTCCTGTCCCATGAACCGGGGAGGGAGAGCCGTCTGCAACAAGGACCGGGGGCAACCGATCATGTGTTTCAAGGAGAGAAAAGCATTGCAGATTGTCCGTCATGTGATTAGTTGCACCAGAGTCGATGAGTCATTTAACTTGAGTAACCACGTGAGCACTATCTGAGGAAGTGACCACCGAAGCGGACGGCTTGAAAGAGGAGGTGGAAGAGTCACCAGAAGGGCGAAGATGTGGATGTTTTAGCCAGCATCGATCCACAAGATGTCTGGTGCGGCCACAGTGAGAGCAAAGGAAGCGGGAAGAACTCTGACCACCGGAATGGTGGTTGCGAATACCAGAGCCGCTCCGTTGAGTCTGGTGAGCATATTGTTCTGTAGGAGAAGACAGAAGCGGACGCTGAAGAAGAGATGTGACTGCGGCAATGCGTGCAGCATTTGTATCCAAGTTGGGAGAGTCCGCTTCACCCAAGATTTGTTGACGGATCATGTCGTAGGAATCAGGAAGCCAGAGGAGGTAGCACACAACAAGCAGTTCTTGAAAGTGCTTGTGTTGTTCGGCAAGATCCGCAGAAAAGGGGCGATGTTGAAGAATCTCAGCCCCAAGAGCTTGAACCTGTTGATAAGCGACAACAGGAGACATAGAAGAACGGGCAAAGAGGTCCGCATACAAAGTATAAATGCGGGACGTCTGAGCCCCCTTCAAGTACAGAGTAGCAAGATGAAGTCATGCCTTCTTGACCGTCTCATCATGACGGATGACAGGAAGACACTTATCGGAAAGACTGTTAGCGAGCCAAGTGCGGACAAGCGTATCGCAAGCATCCCAGTCGTCAAATTCAGCGGAAGTGGTAGGAGGAGGGCCATCGGTAAGGTGGTGGCGTTTGCGTTGTGAGCGGAGGAGGAAGGTGAAGGACACGCTCCAATCCGGGTAGTTGGAACCAACAAGCTTGAAGACGGTGCCAAGATTCTCGGAAAGAATTGGAGGAGGAGGCGGAGTTATCACAGGAGTAGCGTTGGTGGTAGAAGAGCTGGAAGGGCCATGGAAGAAGCCGCGCGGGTAGAGGGAAGAGAGAAATGTCGCACGGAAAGAAAGAGGTCGGGGCGGATAAAAGGCCGCGCGGGAGAGAGAAGACCACAGCGGACGCAATTAAAGGTCTTGCAGCGGATAGAACAAGAACCCACAGCAGACAAAAGGAAAGAAGTCGCGCGGGAAGAGAGCAGGCCGCGCGAACAGAAGACCGAGAAGCCGCGAAAGCAGTCCGCGGAGAAAGAGCGAGAAGAAGGTCGCGCAAACAAAGAGCAACGACAAAGGAGGAGAGGCCGCGCGAACAAGAGGTAAGAAGGAGATCAAGTCGCGCGGACAGAGGAAGGCACTGAATCAGGAGGACAAGATCGCAGGCTCTGATATCATGTGCAAACAGAAAAAGAGAGTCCGGAAATTGGACAAACAGAAATTTTTGTATTTCAAAAAAAGTATCAATTACATAATATAACCTCCATTTTATAGAATGGAGAAGATGGGAGAGATTACAAATAAACAATGTGTGACTAAAAAATATCATGTACACGCGGTTTAACATAAATACAAGCCGACCAAGCCGCGCGGTTTGATGAATGGGCAAACCGTCCGGCAACCACCAGATGGAGACACCAAGCCGCCACAATAGACCGTCAGGTCGCCCGGTCTCCAAGTCGTCAGGGACTGATTGACAAACCGTCAGAGCACCAACAGCAACAGGTCTGCAACCAAACCACAGGAGAGAAACCGACAGACCGCCCGGATTGAAACCCGCCAGAGTCAGACCGTCAAACCGCCCGGTCTCTATTCTGCAACAATTTTTCCAATAGATATCTTATATTAGAAAATTTAAGAAGAAATCTGAAATAAAATACACCGCTAGATATACCACACATTAATGATTGGCTGCAAAGGAAATAAACTAAAGGAGGGTCTATTGAATTAGCTTCAAGAATATTGTTCAAGACATCTCAACAAGAACAAATCATGAACTAGATAATTAACTGTATTTATTAATTAAGCCAAATACCACAAGAATCAGCTCAAAATTGTTCTGCTATATAAGAAATTGTGCAAATTTTCAAGATAGAAAGAGTTAATATTTACATGTGTATTTACTACTAAAAAGAAAAAGTCATTAAATATACTCTAAGATAGTGTACACTACATGGTTCATACTTTACAGTGCTTACGCTGTGAATTCGTGAACTATTTTCCTTATTATTGCGAGACATATATCAAAAACTTTCTGAAACTGTTGATAACCATCAAATTAACAAAAGTTTGGCATTCGGCTAGATAGTGAGCTGAACAATGAACCAAATTTTAAACTCATTAATGATTCTAAGCCTGCTCGGGTTTTGCAAGATAGTTAACAAACCAAAACGAACGAACGTCAACTTGTTCAAATTTAGCTCCTTTACTCCCTTATTATAATGCAATTCATCCTAGTCTAAGCATTACACCATCAAACTCATATCTGTTCAATTATTCAATTAGTACTATTATTTTAAAATTAAAAAATTTTAAAAACTCTTAAATGAGAGGAGACTCTGCGTCGACGGAATATGCCACTACCGCAGAATTAACCAATGACTGAAGTTTCACTGATGTGTATTGGGGTACTTTCATTGTCAGAACACTATTCACAAAAAAAATTATAGTAGTTGAATACCACATTGCCCCTACCGCTAATTTTATCACAAGTAGAAATACAATTTCTTTGAGTTTGCAAGGAATTACCGTGAGAGGGCCTTTAACCTCTGGCCATGTAGAAGGGTCAGCTCTATCACCTCGCCCTCCATGAGCAGACTATAAATAAGTAACAGAAGACCAAATCAATAGAAACAATAAGCCAAGCAGAAGAAGGGGAATTATCTATGCCCACCTTCTCATACCGTGGCAGTTTCATCTTCATGCCTAAACAGCACAACAGGATATTAGTTTTCAGAGTGCTCCAACGGACACTTAACTCCTGAAGGCTCTAAAGTTCAAGAAAGATATACCTTCTTTTGTCAGTTTTTTTAGAGCTGTTAGTGTATTCAGAGAAAATTGCAAGTCATGGGTTCCAGCATTCCCGCGGAACTGAAATGAAAGGAAGACAGAGTTTATATCCACAGACTTTCAAATAAATCAAAGCCCTGAAGAGAAAGAATAATCATAAACACAGGTAAAATGCACATGAATAACTCATTCAGCATAATGTTCAAGATCAATAGAAAGTTTTCAAGACCTCCAAGAGAGTGTTTCCAGGGTTTTCACGCCTTAATTTGGCCTGTGATGACCAATTCTGCATTAGTGGAAATGAGGGAAAACACAAAAAATACAAAGAAGTAGAGAGTAGAAAAGTAATGAAACCTGCTCATCAGCTGTCAAATAGAAATCGTCAATTGACAGAGTTGCAGCATTCCTGACCAAATATTTTGTTAGACTTAGTATACCATCGTAGTTGCACATATGAACTGATGGAAGCATTGTACCTGCCAGTTTGACGGAAAAGGAACTCTAGGGCAAAAACTAAAGTTGTTTTGCCACTACCCTGAGGAGCACTAACGCCAATCTGCAACATTGGTGAGGTTATATCTTTTTCTTAAGCTCAAATATACTCATTGCCTTTGATAAGTGAAATGTTTATTTAAAATCAAAAGTAGAAATTGAACTAATAGATAAGATATTAATAATGGTGGGAATGTTGTGCACCTCAATGCATTAATAGATCATAAGAAGCAGAAAGTTCAGGTACAGAACAAGGAAGAAACTAAAGGCAAGCAAGACAACTAGATTTAATGAGATTAAAAGCATCAAATTAGTTTAATGATATTCAAAAGATCAAATTAGTTTTATTCATTCACAACAAGAAACTCATGTATCATCGTGCACTTAATATAAATTCTAGGCCCCTCCACCTAAAACAATTGGTTTTGGATCGAATCTATGGATTTGGTATCAAAGCACGCTTGACATGATAGCTCACTTTAATGTCACTCGATTAAAAAACTTTATTTATATGAGGAAAAAGTTCATACATGTTGGGTGGCTTGTTGAGAACATAGTCTTATATTTGAAAATTCATGTAGCCTTGTGTACTTAATATAGATCCTAGACCCTTCACCTACAAACAATTGGTTTTAGAATAGATATATAGGTTCCAACATAAAGAACTAAGGAGAATGGCCAGGTGGATATATCAAGAATGCAAATCTTACTCAATGCATCAAATAAGATGATCACATGCTCCGGGCCAAATTGCACATAATTGGTTTTGAGCCACAATAGCAAGGTTACATCATTGTAATTGTTTTAGATGTCCTCTGACATGTCCAACATGTCTAATGATATGTTATTTTTAGGGAAAAAAGTTTTTTCCCTAAAAAATAAAATATAGGCCAACATATCCACTTTTTACCGATATATCGGCCGACCTGACTTTTGAACATATTGTATGCTATTTTATTTTATATTATGTTAGAAGTATATTTTTAAATTACCTACATGTATTATATTATCTATGTTTAAATCAATTGAATTTATTGTTTCGTTCACATTAATATGTATTATTCTTATAATCATTTTTTTTTATTTTTTTCACTATATCTTTCTTATTTTGTATTAATACTAAAACTTTCAATTTTCAACACATTTATTACTTGATTATTTGTATATTTTTTACATAAATTTGTTAAGCATGAAAAAGACATAATCAATCAAAAATATTTAGCTTTAAAATCTATTTAATTTGTGATAAAATTTAGTGTTTTCTAAATAAATTATTGTATAATATTTAATATATGTTATAATTTTATCTAAATAAATTATTTACATTTGTTCACACAAGATAGGGCACAATGACGACAAAGAATGCATATAGCCGATCTCACTATAGCAAGGTTATTAGGATCGAGATCCTAGATGAGATCGTTTTGAGATAGGATTGGATTAGATAATAGGGTCGGATCGAGTATCGCTTTACAAAATCAGGATCGATTTACAAAATTTGGATCGTAGGATCGTAAGATTATATGATCCGGATCGCGATCCTGGCAACCATGCACTATAGTGGGATAAAGGCCTGAGTGTTGTTTAAATTATTTATATTTGTTAATAGTAGTTGTTGTAAAGAGAGCAAGAAAAGAGAGACCTCCAACCTTGTATATACTTCTTGAATTAATAATTGCAAGTATGAATACATTGATATAGGAAGAGAGGGAGAAGAGAAGATCTCGATTCAAGATGTGGGACAAATACAAGGAAACAATGGGCCTCTTAAATGGGTCTTTACAAGGGTTATTCTAACACTCCCCCGCAAGCTGGAGCGTACAAGTCGTAGGCGCCAAGCTTGGATAAAAATTGGCAGTATAGCGGTCGGAAGAGAGCTTTGGTCAGGATATCAACAACTTGATTTGTAGCAGAGACATGCTCCAGATCTACCTTCTTTAACTGTACTATTTCCCGAATAAAGTGACAGTCAACTTCAATATGCTTTGTGCGTTCGTGAAAGACCGGGTTCTTGGCAATATGTATTGTTGTTTGACTATCACAAAATAGGGTCGTCGGTGATGAGAGACAAACACCCAAGTCTCCCAGATGGCTCTCAAGCCATGTTAACTCGGAAACTACAGCAGCCATGGCCCGGTACTCAGCTTCAGCAGAAGAGCGAGCAACCACATTCTGTTTCTTGCTACGTCAGGTTATGATATGACCACCGAAGTAGGTACAGAAACCAGATGTAGAGCGCCTATCATCAATGGATCCTGCATAGTCAGCGTCCGAGTATGCAACAAGAGATAGAGACAAAAAGGGTCGAGAAGGGGATTAGGGCCGAAAAACCCTAATGAGAATTCTCAAGAAACGGGGACGAAATTACCACGAGGGCGTAGCTCTCGGCGAGAGCTTTCCGGATCTATATTCGGATGAAGATTTCGAGCATCGGAGCACCGTCGGCGGCCACCGGAAGATTCACGAAAAAGAAACTTTCTCTCGCTCGCTGCTCTGGTTCGGGAGAAAAAATAACGGAGAAGATGAAGTTTTGGTTCTAACCCTAAGTCCAAGAATATATATATATATATATATATATATATATATAAAAACACATATATATATATATATATATGTGTTTATAAAAAGTTTTGTCAAAAACGCGCTATTTATGAGCAGTTTCGGGAAAATCGATAATAGAGGTCTAAGATGGCTTCAAATCGAAAAGTGTCCACCAAGAAAGTTGTAGCTCGCGTCGAGACGAACAAATTTAATGTTAACGATTTTTCTGTACGACATTGTTTTGACCCTCAAACAAGCATCCGAACGTAAACAACAATTGACCTACTCGAGTTGCAGAATGACCTACACGAGTAGCAGAATGACCTACACGAGTAGCAGAATTGACGTACTCGAGTTGCAGAATGACCTACACGAGTAGAAGAAAGACCTACACGAGTAGCAGAATTGACCTACTCGAGTTGCAGAATGACCTACACGAGTTGCAGAATTGACGTACTCGAGTTGCAGAATGACCTACGCGAGTAGCAGAAAGACCTACACGAGTAGCAGAATGACCTAAACGAGTAGCAGAAATGACCTACTCGAGTAGCAGAAAGACCTACACGAGTAGCAGAATTGACCTACTCGAGTTGCAGAATGACCTACACGAGTAGCAGAAAGACCTACACGAGTAGCAGAATTGACCTACTCGAGTTGCAAAATGACCTACACGAGTAGCAGAAAGACCTACACGAGTAGCAAAATTGACCTACTCGAGTAGCAGAAAGACCTACACGAGTAGCAGAATTGACCTACTCGAGTTGCAGAATGACCTACACAAGTAGCAGAAAGACCTACATGAGTAGCAGAATTGACCTACTCGAGTTGCAGAATGACCTACACGAGTAGCAGAAATACCTACACGAGTACATATAGAAATCACTCGAGTAAAATTGCAGGAAAAACAATTCTTTTGCAAATACACCGTTTTGATCAAACTATATGAATGAATAGTAAAGGACATTTTTGAATAGTACTATAATATTAAAATAATCATATTTATATATTTTGAATAAGAAAACACAAGTTCAAAACGGAGGACCAAACGCGCACCGAACTGAACGAAACTCGCACCGTAGACGAACACAGACGCTACGAACACAACGGCGAAGTCAAAACCAAAATCCGACGAGCCATTCCCGAGATATTAATCTTCGAAGTATAGGACGAACATAAACAAATCCAAAACTTCAATCGCGCGCCGAGACTCCAAAAATGTTCGGATTGCGACGAAACTTGACGAGCAAGTCCAAAATTACTTAAGTTAAATTCCAAATGCAAAATTTTTCCATTACAAAAAGAATTCGGCCTACTCGACCACATGGACGCGAAAATGCCTTAACGGCATTGCGTCGTCAACTCGACGTTAAAAGTAACGTCACGATGTCATAAATATGACGTTGCACATTCAAATAAAATCATCGAAAAATCGGGGGCGTTACAGTGTTGGAGGGTCGATGCACCGACGCCAACACGTTGACTCTGCGAGTGTGGTTAGCACTTGGCCAAATAAGTCCGGTGCGGCAGCCGGCAAGAGTACGTAGGAGCTCCGCTTAGTGCAACAGCGTTGAAGCGTACGATAGGTCTGACTGTTAGTGCAATTACCGGTTTAGAGGTGAGCGAGGCCCAACCCACCGCTTCTGTTTGCCACTACGGAGGTATCCTGGGAGGTTCGGCTTTAGAAAGGGGGAACTAAAGGTCTGTGTACACAGAGTCGAGTGGGTGAGTTGCACTTACATGCTCACATCATGGCAAAATTGTGTTTCATAGCATAATCATTGCATATAACCCCGACACCTATTGTATAAGTTGTGTGGGACGCTTATAAAATAGGCCCTGCAAAACGACCCCTTGGCTTATAAGTTCGCGCGAGCGTTCTTATAAGTTAAGGTTTTTATTTATTAAATATATATATGCTTGTTAGAAAACTGACACCCTATCGTATAAATTGGTATGATACTTTTTATACGATAGGAGCACTGTAAAATATCTCTTGGCTTTTGTGTTTTCATATAAGTTAAGGTTTCTTTTCTTGTTCAGTTTTTCATACCTCTATTACTGTCATATATAATATAGAACTGCTAGGTTAGTTCCGATGTCATCTGCTTATTTGTTATTCTTCACTTTCATGTCCTCTCATATCTTTCTCCCCGCTCGGTGCCTAGGAGCCATGGGGGAAGGGGCGGGGGATGATAGGTCTTAGTCTTTTAGACTAGCGGTTTTCAAACCACATCATTTAGCGGACCGTGGAGCCCAGCATGGAGGAGCAGCCCCGGAGGTCGGCACGCTTAGAGATGGCGTAGTCTAGTACCGGATTTCATACAGCAGGGACTGTGAGTCCTGATCATTAGTAGTTAGAGTATTTTGCTTCCGTGATGAGAGATATGTAGTGAGGACTTTATGTGCTGGTCATAAGCCCATGTTTTTAGTACTTTTATTACATCTGTGGACACTACCTTTGTGGAGATTATTTACAATATATATGTGATTTCTGTGTTCTTGCTTCTCACTATTTACTATAGTTGTGATCAATTTGGCCGGCAGGATCGGCGTTTTGTAGTGATGACCTTCCCGGGTGCGAAGGTGTCACCGCAAAGCGGCGGTTCTGGGCCTAAGACCCCGGTGTTTTAAAAGTAAAAAGGGGGGGGGGGTCTTACAAGTGGTATTAGAGTTAAACCTCGATCGAACAGTTGCAGTCCACAACCCCTGGGTCACCCCCGCGCGAGTTTAGTTTGGGGACAAACAAAGCAGTGGAAGTAGTGGTATGTCCATATGGGGTGATCACATGTAAATCGTCCACTTTTAATTAAGATTGAATCGACTACCGAGCACTGAACCGACTGACGATCCAGAATACCTATCCATTGCCAAGGATAGATGAGTTGTTTGATTATCTGGAGGTGGCGCATTTCTTTTCAAAATTAGATTTGAGGTCGGGCTACTATCAGCTGCGGATCCAGGAGGACATTCCGAAGACTGCCTTCAGCAGCAGATATGGGCTATTCGAGTTCACCGTGATGCCTTTCGGGCTAACTAATGCACCGTCGGCATTCATGAGCCTCATGAATCGGGTGTTTGAGGCATATCTGGATGTGTTCGTCATTGTATTTATTGATGACATCCTCATTTACTTGAGGATAGAGGAGGTGCACACACGACATCTGACGCTGACCCTAGAGAGACTGCGGGAGCACCAGCTTTACGCAAAGATCAGCAAATGCCAGTTCTGTTTGAGGGAGGTGGCTTTTCTAGGCCATATAATCAGTGGTGCTGGGTTGGCAGTGGATCCGGCCAAGATTCATGCAGTTCGGGATTGGCCGCAGCTGAAGTCAGCCACAGATGTACGGAGATTTCTAGGACTTGCCAGTTACTATCAGAAGCTTATGGAGGGATTTTCTCGTATTGCCCTTCCACTCACATCCCTGACAAGGAAGGATGTGCCCTTTGTCTGGACCACGCAGTGTGAGGTGGCTTTTCAGGAGCTGAAGGGTCGGCTCACCTCGTCTCCTATACTTGCCCTTCATTCGGGGAAAGAAGGATTCCAGGTCTACACCGACGCTTCCTACCAGGGCATGGGTGCAGTGCTGATGCAGAATTGTCACATGATAGCATACGCTTCTCTACAGCTGAATAAACATGAGCAGAACTTCCCAGTTCATGACTTAGAGATGGGAGCGGTCATATTTGCTCTGAAAGTCTGGCGACACTATATGTACGGTGTCCACTGCGACATTTACTCCGATCACAAGAACTTCAGATATGTGGACACGCAAAAAGAGCTGAACATCAGGCAGAGACGATGGGTGGAGTTTCTAGCGGATTACCAGTACGAGATGCACTGCCACCCAGGGAAGGTGAATGTGGTGGCAGATGCGCTGATCCGGAAGGCCACAAACCATGGAGCAGGAATGCAGTTGATGGCCTTACAGTTGGTCCAGATGTTAGAAAAGATGCAGATGTCCTTTGTGTTCGAGGATCACCCTAGGCTGTACCGGGAGTACCTAGCATCATTGATTGCCCCAGATGACATTTGAGACCGAGTCAGAGATGGGCATAGGCAGGATTCCCAGCTAGAGCCGATATTCCGGGCCTTAGAAGCAGGCACTGCTGGGGATTACTTGCTGAGGGATGGTCTAGTGTGTTTCAGAGGACGGATTTACATACCAGAGGGAGGCCAGGTCCGGGAGGATATTATGACGGAGGCCCACTGCAGTCGGTATTCGGTACACCCAGGGATTACAAAGTTGACTGCGGATCAGAAGAAGACCATGTACTGGCCAGGCATGAAGAAGGATATCACCTACTTCGTGCCACATTGTGAGGCATACCAGTTGGTTAAAGTGGAGTGCAAAAACACCGCAAGATTATTGCAGCCACTCCCAGTGCCGTAGTGGAAGTTCGATGAAGTCGCGATGGACTTTATACATGGGCTTCCACGATCGCGGACGGGAAACGATTCGATCTGGGTGATCGTCGATTGACTGACGAAGGTAGCCAGATTTATCCCGATCAGAAAGGATGACTCAGTTAGTATGCTACTTCGAAAATTCATGGAGCAGTACATCCGATATCATGACGTACCCAGGTCGATTTTATCGAACCGGGATGGACGGTTTACGTCTAGGGAGTGGAGATCAGTGTACACTTACTTGGGTACTCATCTAACATTCAATACAACATTTCATCCCCAGACTGATGGGCAGACGGAACGCACCAATCGGACTTTGGAAGATCTGCTGCGACTTTGCATATTGCATCGCGGTGAGCCTTGGGAGAAGCTGTTGCCACTGATCGAGCTCTCATATAATAACAGCTACCAGTCCAGCATAAGGATGGCTCCTTATGAGGCCCTATACGGACGGATGTGTAGGACTCCGCTGTCATGGATACATGACGAGGATTCAAAGGATTTGGGTTCGGAGTTTGTTGAGGACACCGAGGCTCAAGTGAGATTGATATGGGATAGGATGCTAGACGCACAGAGCCGACAGGCTAATTATTACGATGCTCGGCATCGTCAGGTGGAGTTCCGAGTGGGGGATCAGGTGTTCTTGAAGATCCGGCCAATACACGGGGTTTCACGGGTACGCGGTCGGAATAAGAAGCTCAGCCCAAGATACATGGGGCCTTATAGGATCCGGGAGTGGATGGTTTCTTTGGCATACAGGCCGGAGCTACCAACGGAGATAGCGAGTCTGCACGACGTGTTCCATGTATCCTCTCTTCAGAGGGATCTACTACGCCCGGAGCAGCAGATTACGACCACGGATGGGCCAGTAGCATCTGATCGGTTAGTTCACCTGGAACCGGTCCGGATTGACGACAAGAGGATATGAGTCTTACGCCGCAAGAAGGTACCATTGGTCAAGGTTCTGTGAAGGAATCATGGGTGAGAGGAGAACACATGGGAGCCTCAGGACTTGATGAAATGAAAGTACATAGAGCTTTTCATTCAGGTACTACTCACAACCTCTCGGGATGTTACAATTTACCTTTCATATTTGAAACCACGTAGGCCTAACTAGAATTTTGAGAACAAAATTTTTTTGTTTATATATTGGGATTTGTAACATCCCTCAGACAACTAGACTCCTAGGAGTGGTTTTGTCATGACTAGGTCATGACAAAACCCTAGGAAACCAAAGAGGGCCAAGTGAACCTAGGAATGTAAGTGAGACCACTATGGTCTGCAAATAGTAAATTTTTGAATCCTATTTTAAGATGACCATGGGGCTTTACCAAGACTTCAAGACCCCACCATGGTCTCACAAATCCATTGTAAGGTCCATTAGAGCCCTAAGGGTCCATTGGAGTCAACCCAGGGTGGCCAAGTTGACCTAGAACCACTCTAGGCTAGAATTGGGCAAGATGCATCAACTAAGTTCAGTGTGCCCTAGTAAAGCCCAACTAACCCTAATAGGGCTTCCTTGACCTAAAGTGGGGTTAATGGGTCACTAAGGACCCATGGAGGGCAGCCAAAGTGGTTAAGTTGACCAAAGTCAACACTAACCATAAATGGGTCAAACTGACCTACAATGGGTCAAACTGATCTGCACAGGGCAAATTTAAGTTCCCTTAGCCACGTGGACCACACACATACCTTCCTAACCCTAGTGAGAGTCCAATGGGTCACCAAGGACCCATTTGGGTCAACCAAAAAGGCTAAGTTTACCCAAGTCAGCTCTAGCCCTAAAATGGTCAAAGTGCCCTGATTAAGGGTCAAGTGACCTCCAAAGGGCCAAGTCAACCCCACCTAGACCTTAGGGGAGGCCAATGGGTCACCAAGGAGATGTGGATGGCTTGTACACAAGCCCTTGTCCTAGAGCGTTCTTGAGATACCGAAGAATGCGCTCGACAGCTTGAAGATGAGATGTCCGAGGAGCATGCATAAATCGACTCACGACTCCTACGGCAAAGGAGATGTCTGGTCGAGTAACTGAAAGGTAGATCAGTTTCCCAACCAAGCGTTTGTAGTATTCCGGATTCGTAAGCAGCTTATCGGAGTCAGAGCTATGAGTCGAGAGCCTGTGATTAGCGTCCATTGGAGTATCCGTAGGTTTGCATCCCGAATAGCCAGCATCATGAAGGAGGTGCATGGAATACTTCCTTTGGGATAATACAAGACCATCAGGTCGTCGTGCAACCTCAAGCCCGAGAAAATACCGTAGGTTACCAAGATCTTTGGTCTGAAAGGCGGAGTTCAACTGTTGTTTGATATGTTGTATCCCTGTAGTATGGTCGCCAGTAATGAGGATATCGTCAACATAGACAAGTAGGATCACAGTTCCGGTTGGCCGGTGTCGAGTGAAGAGAGAAAAGTCAGCCGAGCTCCGAGTGAAGCCAATATCGCGGACTACCTTGCTGAATTTGTCAAACCAAGCGCGGGGGGACTGTTTGAGACCATAAATAGATTTTCAAAGGTGACAAACCCGAGACTCCCCCGTGGTCTCAAACCCAAGAGGTTGATGCATATAAACAGTCTCCTGCAGATCACCATTGAGGAAGGCGTTCTTAACATCCAGCTGATAAAGAGGCCAATGACGGTGAACAGCCAAGGAGAGAAGAACTCGGACCGTGTTCAATTTGGCCACTGGAGATAAAGTTTCCTCATAATCAAGGCCTTGTTGCTGAGTAAAACCCCGGGCCACGAGACGGGCCTTCAGACGCTCAACGGTACCATCCGCGGCATGTTTAACAACAAAGACTCACTTGCAGCTAACACAGTGTTTGCCTGCAGGAAGGGGAACCAGATCCCAAGTCTAGTTAGCCCAAAGAGCCCTCATTTCATCCTCCATGGCCGCCCGGCACCCCGGGTGTTAAAGCGCCTCCTGCACAGTGTTGGAATAGAAATAGAGGAAAGTGAAGTGGCAAAGGCGTAGAAAGGTGGAGTGAGCCGATAGAGAGAAACGTAGTTGGCCAGGGGATGGGACGTAGAAGCAGGAGCTGGATCCGCCGGTGCCGGAGTGTCACTGTGAGCAGGGAGCTGAGGCACGGAACCATCCTTGGAGCCGCGACGAGTATAGACACGGATAACGGGCGGAGGGACTTTGGGAGCAGGAATAGAGGTGGAGTGAGATGGCAGAAAGGAGGGCGTTATAGGAACGGCAGGCCGGGGAAGAGCAGTAGAGGAAATCGAGGAGGTGGAAGGTAAGTGAAAGGGTTGATCTTCGCGAGGATATGATCTTGGCGCACAAGCCTGGCGCCGATGCGAAACAACTGAACTGATGGCGCTAAGGGGCGTGCCTGCTACCTCAGAAAGCCGTGTTGAAGGCACCATAGTCAGCCACATCCGTGAGGGCCTAGAAAAACACCCCCTTGCCAAGAGCATTCTCCGCCTTGTTGAAGAAGGCAAGACCCCGCGTTTCTGGGTGAAAGACGGTCACGAAGGGACGTCGCATGTACGTGCCAAAAGTTGGAGAACTGACGAAGACCTTACTGCATGAGTGTAATGAGACTCCCTGGGCGGGACACCCGGGCTGGCACCGCACATTAGCTCTGTTAGAGAGGAGATATTCTTGGCCAAACATGAGGAAGTATAAGAGAAGAACCTGTTTGATATGTCAGCAAGACAAGACTGAAAGGTCCAAACCAGCCGGTCTATTCGAACCTTTGCCGATTCCGGAAAGACCTTGGGAGAGCGTATCGTTGGACTTTTTCCGAAAGTGTGGGAATATGGGTCGATCCTGGTGAATGAGTGTGAATATCATTAGCTAAAGAAGAATTTGCTATGCTGCTTTCTTTCATCATATGGTTTAGAGCTAGACTCAGTTCTTCCATTAGTCAATAGTAGAGTAGTATTGGACTTTTCTAGTATATATCCCCCTAATATAGCGCTTCTACTTTCTTCTCTTATACTACAATTTTGAGATATGCCGGTTGTCGCATATCAGCTGTTAATAGCAGTTTTCCCTGCTTGATAAAGAATTGTTCTTGCCACCCCCGTATCCTTCCAAAAATCCTATCTCGTATATGCTTGAACAGTTACCTCTTCTTTCTACCAATTCTTTCTGGAAGGCCTAGTTACTTTCCATCTCCTCCAAGAAGCCGGGGCCGGGGAAAGAGATATGCCAACAAGGAATGGAGCCCGGAATTGAGCAAATCTCTATGATTTCATGGCGCTTAACGCATAAAGAGCAACAAAGCCGCTCCCATCCCTAACAAAGAGCATTGATTGGACCACCAATTGCGTTATTAAAGAAAGTAAAGTGAGAAAGAGAACTTCACTGACATACATCGACCGACAATAGGGTCCGGCCTTTCACAGGAGCTAAGAATGACAGGGATTATGGGCCACCTTTAGTTTAGGCTTTTTTTCAATGACTGAGCTGTCAGGCTTTGCACGAGCTGTGGAGATAGATCGAGATAAGGAAAAGATCACATTACTACTCAATTCCTCGCAATGCCTTATGTAGGAGAGTTCACTTCCTTACGAGGTGTAGTGGATAAATTGATTTGATTCCCCTTTTTCGACCCACCGTTGAATCACATTCGTGAAGACTTTCTTCGTGAAGAAAGATGTAATGCCGGTCAGAAGCCAAATCGAGAACAGCATATGAAGGAAAGGACTCGTCGCTTCGCTCTAGTGACCAAGCCTGGATTAGTTCTCAATACTCTTCGAAAGACAAGAGGGTTGGCAAGTAGGGGTCAGAACGGATCCAAAGGAAGGCGCGTAGCGATGCCGCTCGATTGTATGTTATAGAAGCTTTTCATGACTGAAGCAAGGACAGGACAGCTGACTGCCATTCTAATCCTACGTACTACTGGTATAGTATAGTAATGAATGAATATAGGCTCGCCTCTCCCTTTCAGTCGAGCCATTCTCCCTATCCATTTCTCTAGTTGTTCCGTCCACACCACACTACACTTGGCTTGGCTCTACACATTGAGAAAGCTAACCCCTGTCCAGTGCCCGGCAGAGCTAAGGGGGCTTCAATCCTGACTCTTTATCCCCATCTTCGCCCAGGCTAACGGGGCCTGACTTATTCAGGGAGGAGATTGTTCCATTGATTAATCATCTAGAACTTAGCCCCATAGGGATGTTGAAGATGGGTGATGTATATATTAAAGTCACTATTTGATCATATCAATCCTATAAGTAAGTAAGAGAAGATCTGAAGATCTTTAGTTGCCAAGCCCTGCGAGTGCCGATCCAGGGAAGTCGGATGTCGGCCTATCCCCGTTTTGTTGATCGGTTACCCTTAGTCCAAACCTGAATAAGGAATGGTCGGGCATCAATCCTCTTCGGGGAGTGAAACTTCGACTTCAAGCAGTAACCAGCTCGCTGCTCTCAGAATACCTTTCTCACCCGGCACGAAAAGAGAAGACGTCAGGTTGCTTCAGCCAGGTCAGATTGCCTGAAAGTCAGGGTGTGGGGAGATCCAACTTGCTTGTTGACACGTGAGGGAAAATCAGGAGTTTGAGGTGGCAGGATTGACCACTAGAGCCCTATGGTAGTGATGGTTGGTCCCACTACTCTTTCGAGTGCTGCGCTTAGCGTCGGAAAGAGGTTACAGCGAAGGTGCTAAAATCTCAAACTAGGCGAACTTACTTCGGAAACTGAAATGAATCCATTCCCACTTGGCCCATTCTTCTGACTGCGCTAGCATCATCGGATACGGCAAAAGAGATTCTTCTCACTTCGCTCTCAGGGGCGGGCGACTTGCGCTCTTACTTGGAAGTGGTCTCAGTAGCTCAAGAAGGATTTCAACCTAGCTAGGAAGTCTATATATTCATCTTACGATTTGTTTTTACTACGTATCATTAAGAACTAGAATACTAGGGCAAGCCCCGTTCCTCAATCGAAAGAAGAAAGTCAATCATTCTCTTACTAAATAAAGTAAAGGGAAGCGTGCTTCAATGTTGCCTCTGTCTTCAGGACTTAATATCCTGGAATGGAATGCCTTCTATATATAGGCTGGATCGCGTCTGCTAGCGATCGCCCTGTTTTCTATGGAATCCCGTACTGTTGTTCAATATAGCGATAATAGAACATGTTTCTGTTTCTATAGTCAATTCGTAATATGGGCCCTCCACTTTCAACTTTCAATCATCAACGAGTTCATCTATATGAATGTGATTCAACCAATCCTAAAAAGGAAGTCATATGGACTGACTGAGGGTCACCATGCCCGTATGGAAAGACTGACCAGGATGGTAATCCCAAAAGAGAGACTGAAATGCTAATTTACCTGAGATGTGAACCAAGAATGTGAGGGTGAGGGCAGCTTGGGAAGTCAGGATGTTTGTTTAGAATCCTGACCTCTTTCTTACGAGGAGTCTACTCGTATAGTTTGCGGTCAGTCTCAATATTCTAAAGAGAATATATTCTGACCCTGGGAAGCTCATGAGCAATTTCCAGTTTCAGAGTTTCAGCTACAAAAACCTCAATAGGAATCTGTTCCGCTCGCGTGCGCAAAGAGACATAGGCTTGCCTCAGGGGCGTTCTGTGCATTCCCTCGATTTCATTCCTACATTGCTAACCAAAGATCTAATCCAGATTTGCTCTAACGGTCTTCATGGCCATTTGAACGGGATTGACCGGCATTTTGTCCAGGTCCACGATAGAAAGAAACCATTACAGGGACACGAAAAGTTGGCTTTTCCGCATCTTTTTCTCGTTCTTGCCTTCCTGTTGTTTTCGTTTCTTTCTAAGGAAGACAGGTAAGAAGCAGCTACTCTTAGGACGCTCGGTTCTCCTCGAGTGAATTTCTAACTTGAACTAGGAAAACAAATAGAATATCCTTAGCCCCAGGAATCAGGATCTAGTCTAGCGGCTTCAACTCATAGCTGATAGAAAGAAGATTGGAGCAGTTTCTTCTCTCTTTCGTCTCATGAAGCTAGTGGCCAAAGAAGCTTCCTGGGGTGGGCTTTATCATCTTCACTGGCTTGAGCCTAGCTACAGCTGCAAGAGCTAGTTTCTTAAGGCTTGTTGGCGCATAAGTAAGCATGGAAGAACAAGGCTTAGATGATCGGGTAGGGGATGTGTGGATAAACACTTTGAAGTAGCTATAACACAAGCCAGCACTTCAAACTTGTGTTCTAGCAAGGGACATAGCTTGGCTTCGGTGATGAAAGCGGAGGTATTACTCATCCATACCAATTATTGAGAGAATGTTCTCGAAAAGAGGGTGGCTTTGGCTTGCAAGTCTTGAGACCAGAACCTATCGCATGGGGCCCAGCAAACTTGTTGGCTTACTTCGCTAGGAGTTCTCGTTATCCTATAATATTAGTATTTTAGTATTGCGGTATTGCGCCGCAGGATGCAGCGCTGGAAGAGCCAGATACGTAAGAGATACAGAGTGATTCTACTCGCTTTGAAGCGATGGAGCCCTTCCTCGGTCTCTGTTAACAGCTTTCTTTGGCCGAAGCCATAACATATAATAAAGAGATAGCAGGGGTGCTAACGATTTGCTAGCGACAAGACCAATTCAGAAGGAAACCAAACAATCTAGTAGCAAGGGAATGATCTATCTTCCCCTTCATAACGGGGAAGAGGTTGTGCAATTAGATTAGCATGCCACCGGTTAGGCGGGGAACTATTGAGGTTTCTAGGGCATGTATATCGCCATAGGAAAGCGAGGTGCTAGAATGTGCTAAATTGGTTGGTAAGAGCGCAATTCTTCCTACGGGGGTACACATTACTACAGGGTACCCATACGAAAGAAGGTGTCCACCGGATGGTACTCTTCCTTTGGAACAGCAGAGCTCAACTCAAGAGCTCAAGAACAAAGCAAGGGAACGAGGGAACTGTATGAAATGGTTCAAGGCCAAGAATAGGAATCTCTCCAATGACCGAAGACAAAATAGAGTACTCCTTCATCTCACCATCTCCTCTCCCGCCGCTTATAATAGAAACGATAGACTTCGGCTTCGCTCCTCTCACTATCGTTCGTTTTGAGCGCCTCCTTGTTTGGTATTGAATAACTCCCTATAGTAATAGTATTGGAAGTAGTAGTGCTTTGCTGTTGGGCCAGCTTATCCAATTTTGCTTTTTTGTGCTTCAATATAGATGCATTTCTTTCTCTTTGCGAGCCAATTACAGGCGAATTCTCTAAACATTAAGAAAACTAGTCTCAAGTACCACTTAGCCAGCAGGAGAGCGAGGAAGAAGGGGGGAACCATTTAGAACCCTACTTACTTGGGCTTGATGAAAGCGGAGGTATTACTAATTGAATCAAGCTAGTCGAGAGGCCAAAAGCAGGAAAAAACACACCTTAGCATTGCTTAGTTCCAGATCCATAGTTTGCATACTTCCCTTTGAGCGTTAACCGAAGCCCTTGCACCCACTGCATCTTCGGATACCATTTCGAACGAGAACCCGCGATTGATCATATAGGGTCGCCCTTTCTGTCTCTTCAGAAGGGGTGAAAGAGGGGGATTGTGCTCCGTGTCTTCGGTCTTCGATGAGAGAGATCGTTCACTGCTCGAGTTCGGCGGGGGGAATTGCTCCCTTCAGTTAAGCCGGTGGGACCGGTCACGCGACCCGGGATGCCTGACTTCAAGGAAATGAAGAAGTAGAGGCAATGGTGAACGGGAAAGAGCAGGAACTGCATGCGTTCATCAGCTGCTGCAAGATTATGCTTAGATGCCTTCTCCTCGACGCCCCGCGGGACAGCTTAAACCACTTATGTAGAATAGGAGAGCTGGAAGAAACCAAAGAAGAAGACGCAGAGCGAGCCTAGCCAGTGACATACCAGGAAGAAGGAAGTCGAATGATGAACCTGTCGAAGCTGCTGCGAAGCAAACTCAACTAGCCACGGAAATTGTTAACATAAGAATAACCCCTTTTCGAGCTTTCTCCTGCTCAAACCCTCTCGCTATCGCTCGAGCATATCTAAGATCACCTCTCCTTTTAGCTTATGTTAACAATTCAAGTCACAATTGAATGCATATACTAAAGAAACCCCTTTCTTATGAACTTCGCGAATGACACGGGCGAGCCTCTCCAGGAAAGCAAGCGAAGTTCCATGCTTATATCAGACCTTCACTATGAACTTGTTGAAGAACACGAACTCATCTATCGAGTCACATACCAAGCGACGGACAAAGCTGCTATGCCACTTATTGAAGCGCTAGCTACCGAGCTCACCTATCCAAAGACATAAAGAAGTCTTAAGTATAGTGTGGGGCCTAGTGATCTAGTGAAAGATTTAGCCTATCCAAAGAGAAATATCGAGCCTAGACAAAGAATCAGATGCCCTAGCCAAAGAAAGGAAATCAAACAATCTACGAGTCTCGGCTCTATGCTGCCATTCGTGACGGCCTGGCAGTCAGCTGTCCTGTCCTTGCTTCAGTCATGAAAAGCTTCTATAACATACAGTCGAGCGGCATCGCTACGCGCCTTCCTTTGGATCCTCTTTGTTCCCGTAGGGATCGACCAGACGTTCCTGAATCAAAGAAAGATGTTGCAACAGGGTACAACTATGGATTAGAATTAGTACTTCAACTTCAGCAATACGACAGAACCCCATGGGTGTTTCTGAGCTGCTGGCAAGCAAAGAAAGTCAAGCCATACTAGACGTTGGCATCAGTCAGGGTGCCTCTGGTTTGGTACCGTGACTTAATTTACTTCTAGTAGATTGAGAATTCTAAGTAAGAAATTCTATGAAATAATCCAATGCAATGGTTAAAGAAAAAGACGATCAAATATACAATCCTATGTTCCCGGAAGATTTGAAGCTATAACTGCTAGCAGTTCTCATCCGGGTTGGGGGTTTGGAGTAAATTGGTTTATGCATTCATAGAAGGATGAACCTGGCTTTAATCGTCCCACTAGGGATATCTTCTTAGGTGATCTCCTTGTTAATACAAGAGGGTCCGTAGGAGATCTGGTATACGAGGTAGCGATCAGGGAGTCCTAGGCAATGAGCTAAGGTAGCATTCAACGAGCTAAGTCCCAAGTGTCGATTTCAACCAGCAGCGGTATCCGCGAAGTCCCGCGAGAAAGAGTTCGCTAGGAATCGGTAGGTCTTCTTTCTCGTCTGGGCTATTCAAAGGCTCTTATCCGTGTATATTTCTATATGACGGGCATGCCCGGCTTGCGATCTGTGTTAGGTCAGAAACCATTGGACCGCATATTCGAGAAATAGGGGTGACTTTTCTGTCAGGGTAACCCCCTATTTGGTTTAGTAGGTCATGTAGATCAGTGGCCTTCCCTTTCCCTCATAAAACGCTTTCGTGAAACATGTCCCTCAGAAAGTGGTTCAGGAAACCCCTTCCTTCAGCGCCTTAGTTAGGTCAAATAAATGCTTTAGGGAAAGCTGAAGCGAAGGAGAAGGGGCGACGCTTATATAAAAAGGCGAGCGCCACCAATATATCTAGTAGAGGAATTCAAGTTCAAATAGAACTATAGCAGCTCACAAACCAGTCAAGAACTAACCCTCACCACTCAATTTTGAAGAAAAGGAGAAGAGAGGCGAGCTACTCTATCTTCACACATGACTTTGGGCTTGAACCACTATCAAACTTCAGCTTGGGCAGAAAATCGTAGCTGAACGAACTTGGCCTGGAAGATTTTTTCAAGAAGATTTTTGAAACAAGAAAAAAGGCTCGCACGAATACCTCCTCTTAGCTGCTTTTTCCTAATTAATCAGCTTTTGTGCTCTCCGCGGAATTTGAAGAAGTCCACCAACTACTGATCTCATGAAAGGGAATATAGTGAAACAAGCACTTTCTTTCTCTTGCACCACGCCGGAACGTATGGACACTGCCTTTAAGTAAGAAGGAATCGGGGTGGCTAGCTTTCGCACCAATAGCGTCATTAGCTCCTAAGCTGCATAGGTCAGGATTGCATTAAACCCCTACCGCCTGGGCTTGTGTGATTCTTCTATTGAAGATAGTCCCTTATGGAGAAAGAGAAAGGCATACCTTGGGATTGGCTAGTGCCCTTTACTTTAAGGCTGACCCTTTCCCCCGATCCCACTCATTGTCTTCACCCGAGCGTCGATCTTCGAATTGCGTACAAAAGGAAGTTGCTGTCGGATTTCCCGATGTTGGTATGACAAGACCCGGACTTAGCCGTGACACTCATCTATGAAACCCGACCTGACCTCCTCGAATGTGATCCGCTCGTAGTCATAGTCAAAGCTCGGGCTGAGGCTTCTTCACCCGGCCGGGCTTCAAAGTCAGAGCTTTTACTTAACCTATAGGAAATTTCTGACTATTGAATTGAACCTCTTCCACTCGGGAAAGCTGCAGTCCTGACTGCCTCACTCTCTTGATTGCTGTCTGGCTTTGTTGGTTGCTTTCTTCTAGCTGGAAAGAGTGCTGGAAGAGCCCTCCCCGTCTAATGCCTTACCCCCAAAAGCCTGCTTCTCAGCGATCGAAGACCAATTCTGCCTGCTACAGATGCTTGATATGCGCTAGCCTATTCCGCATATGAGACGGATTGCTCCTTTCTCTCTCCTCTCCTTTAGTCGAGCTGCTTCGCACCTCTTTACTAGCAGGGAACGAGCTACCCGAGCTCTAGCGGGACTTGGTTAGGTTTGGACTCTTCCGCCTGCTCGCCTGAATTCCGCCTAGCAGTCTTTCCGCTAATGCCAGCTCCGCCCGAACTCTAGAAAATAGGTCCACATCGGTCTATCAGACTTTTCCTCTATTGAAGCTTTCTTCCTTAGCAACTATAGAATAGATACGAGTTAAGATAGGGTTCCCAGCAGGCCGATTAGAAATTCTGACCTCTTGTTCGGAGATGCTAACTTCTATCCATACTGAAGCTGCTATAACACTCTAACAAAGGGCCTTCCCCGTTCAGGCGAAGACTAAGTCTAAGTAGCGATCTCTGCGTGATAGCATAGCTCAGTAGCTTCTGGGGTTATACCCTCTAGAAACCTTTCGGACGGCTTTGTAGCTGCTGTAGTAGATACGGGGTTTCCACCTGTTGAGCAAGAAGATGAGATGGATCGTGATCTACCTGACGACGCTCTTTTCCACATCTCCACGAGGATGTACTTTGATGGAGCTTCAAACCGAAAAGGATATGGGGCTGGAGTTGTGCTTGTGGCTCCTGATGGTGAGCACATACCTATTTCAAGCCCGTCAACCAATAATGTAGCCGAATACGTGCCTCTTAGGGCTCAATGCCTTAGCCGAGTTGGGAGGTTGGGCAGTCGAGGTGTATGGAGACTCATTCTTGGTGATAGCTCAAACTCAAGGCAAATGGAAGACGAAGGATGAAACTCTGCTAATGTATCAAGCACTCCTTGATAGCTCAACCTCAGAGCATGCCCAAGGCGGAGATGCCAATCAACAGTAGAGACGGCGGATAGAAGAGTGGGTTGGGTATCCAAGATGTAAAGTCCATTCAACAGCTGACGCTAACAATGATACTCTGGGTGCGACGATCCTGCATAAGAAAGGAAGAGGGAAAGAAGGTTATTGAACAATCAAGATCGCTTGTCAGACGACTAACAGAAAGTAAATTGAAAGGAGATCCCAGAACGGGAAGAATCGAGAAAAGAGAAAGGGTCGGGGTAAGCTGGAGAGCAACGGCGCCAGAGACCGGAAGAGTGTCACCATTGGCCACAGTGATACACGGGGGATGAGCCATCTGAAGATATTAGGAGGGCTTCTGGGAAGTAATATGGTGAGTAGCACAGGAATCAACGATCCAGTGAGGGCTAGGAGAGAGATAGGTTATACCTTCCGCAGAAAAGGACGCAACCGAGCCGGAGGAGCGGCTGAGGGCACCCTGTAGCTGATGGAGTTGGGTGCGGAGCTCATCGATATCGTGTCGGGTAGTGGAGGCCGGATCCTGGGCGGAAGCCCCAGTGGGAGCAGGAGTAGTAGAGGAAGTGGCAGCGAGGTGGGGAGGGAACCCATGCTTGCTGTAACAGGTGGCCTCAAGATGGCCACCCCGGGCACAATATGTGCATTTGAGAGACGAACGTCCACCACGTCCGCGTCCCCGAGACGGAGGTCTGCCCCCCCCCCCCCCCGAGTGGAAGAGCCACGAGAAGGAGGGCGGGTCGGAAGGAGAGGCTATTGAAGAAGAGCATGTGCGAAGCTGGGAGGGGCCTCCGTAGGAGGCGTAACCCAAAGTAGCATGGAGCAGACAGTGACGGAGTCGTCGTGGAAGAGAGGATCTGGGCCCGAACACTATGCAAGTGGGGCGGAACGCGGGACATCATCATCGCGATGGTAACCGCCTCTTTTTGGGCCCGTTAAGTAGCAAGATCCGTAGTAGGAGGCTGATGTTGAATCCAAGCCTCGGCTAGTGTCTTGGCCTGGGCAACAAAAGAAATCATGTCGTCGGGAGCCCCAGGAGCAAGATTCTGAAGGTCGGAGATAATATCATAGAGGTGTTGAAGACTGTTTTGGCCGAAGTAAAAAAGAGTGGAGCTCCTCCCACATTGCCTTGGTCGTATCATGATACATGGCCATCCGGTAGGGTTCGGTGTCCATAGAGTTGAGGAGCCAAGACTGGACCCGACCGTCATCGTGAAACCAATCATCGGAGGGAGCAACAGGAGTAGCACGAGTCAGGTGGTGGAGAAGACCCTTCGTCTGCAGAACACGACGAACAGACTGAACTCATTCGACAAAATTGCGTTTGTCAGTCAGAGAGATGGTAGTAATCCGCAGTTCATCACGGAGTTCAGAAGTCGTAGTAGCCTCACGGGCTGGCGGGGCAGAAGTAGTAGCAGATGCGTCGGAAGCCATGCGGCTAATAGACGAGGCCGGTTGGCAAGAAGATAAGTCGTGCGGCTCGCAGGATGATGGGTCGGGCGGCTTGGCAAGGAAGGTCGGGCGGCTGGGTAGAGAAGGCGGCACAGGGGTAGTTGCACGGTCACGGCGGATACACCAGCGACCAAGCAAGTCGCGACCAGGATGCAACGAAGAGGAGAGGATAAACCGCTAGCGACAAGACAGGTCGCAACGAGTAGCAGTTGGCGAGTAGAGAAGAAGGCCGCACGGTCAAGGTAGAACGACCAGCGACAAAGAAATTCGTGACCAGGATGCGGCTAAGGGAGAATGAAAGAGGCCGCGAGCAAGAAGACGCAGCGACTAGCAGGGTGCGGGTGGGGAGGGAAGGCCGCACGGTCAAGGTAATTCTACCAGCGACCAGGAAGGTCGCGACCAAGATGCGGCTAAGGGAGAAGGAGAGGGCGCAAGCGACTGGACAGGTCGCTGCGATAAGAGGGGAGAAGGATAAAAGGGAAGACTGCACGGTCAAGTGGAGTTCACCAGCGGCAGGGAGAGAGACCGCGACCTAAATGCGGACAGCAACAAGAACTGAAGGAGAGGAGGAACCCGCAGCGTCTTGAGAGAGAAGTCGCGAGAAGCGGGAAGGGAGAGGTAGCGCGGAAAGCAGAGGCTAGAGGCCGCACGGTCAGAAAAGAAGGTCGGGCAGGAAAAGAAGGCAGAGAAGGTGGACCCTACATGTGAGAGAAGGGTATAAAAGAGGGAGAGATTGGAAGAGGAGGAGCAGGTCACAACAGAAGTGGAGGTACAGGAACAGCGGGTAGAGAAAGACTAGCCACCCGATACTGCGGCTAAGCAGGAGAAGAACAGGCCGCGCGGTCAGCCGGGTGACTAGGCGGTTTGCACACAGACAAGCCGGCTAGAAAGAGACCGGTGGCTCTGATACCATGTAAAGAGAGCAAGAAAAAAGAGACCTCCAACCTTGTATATACCTCTTGAATTAATAATTACAAGTATGAATACATTTATATAGGAAGAGACGGAGAAGAGAAGATCCCAATCCAAGATGTGGGACAGATACAAGGAAAAAATGGGCCTCTTAAATGGGCCTTTACAAGGACTTTTCTAACAGTTGTAATGTGTTCCTAATATTTTACTTTGGATATTCTATGAATTTATTTTAGGATATACATGACTCAATGTTTGTCAACATGTTATGCTAATTTTTAATTTTAGAACATGCAAGTATAATATATAAAAAATATATTTTTTTTATTTAGAAGATCGGAAATTCCGATATTTTAAAATATATATCGTATTTCTCCGACTTCCAGTATCCGACATTTAAAAACTCAATCTGACATATCGCCGACATCCGATATTTACAACCTTGATTTGTAACAAGTGGCAATTGTTGAAAATTATTACTTGTCTCCTAGTGCAGCTTGTAAAATGGCTATTTCAAAAACGAAGAGGAATTCTAGTCGATGACCATTATATATAGTGTTTCATTTCAAACAGTATAAAGATTGACCACTCTTATGCCACAACTAAAAGACTGGAAGCTAGACAAAACTGCAGGTAGCAACAAGCATTCGACATCCTAATAATTTCAAGTTCTCTCAACAAACCAGAAGGATAAAAGCCATAAATGCACTAATGCGTCACTATCAAATGACAATGGCATCATCAGTGTTCCCTCACACATTCACTCCACCATTTATCCCACTATAGTGGGGTTGGCTATATGGATCCTTTGTCACCATTAGGCTCTATATTTAGAATTGATCTCACTAATGCCTAAGTACATCATGTCTTTCTTTATAGTTTCACTCCACCTAAAGGAAGAAATTTCATCACGTATATCACATGTAAATTAGTATGACGTGGGTTTATAAAGAACCATAGGAGGGAGCATTCCTCTATGCAACAAAGAAAGTTATAAATGCCTTGGAAAAGAAGGGAGAGGAGGAATCTATACAGCTAGAGGTCCTTGACTACTATGAGATATTCAACCACGTCACTGAACTGTCAACCATTCGCTTAATCCTAGGCCTGACATTATCTCAAGGTTCTTATAGTCCATCCTCTCAATCTATGTATCAAGCATGTGATGCCTCGAACCATCATGCTAAGTTTGACTCCTCGTGATGCAATCACTATGCTACTATATTATTGTTTCGCAAGCATCACACCCTTCATGATGGTGGTATGCTTTTGGCGCTAACACTTATGGCAACATAGTTTGTGGTTTGAAATATTTGACTCTCAAATCTCATAAGAACAGATATTTTCTTTGTTGTGAATCAAGTTTCTCAATACATATATGCACTTTGCAGTTCTAATCTTCAGATGATCCAACAATTTTTTGTGATATAAAATGGTGTCATCGCTCAACAGACTCTCTCTTGCCAAATCTTTAGATCTTCGCACTGTTTTGGACAGTGGTGATACTTGAGGTGGCGATGTAAAATTGTTGAAAGAAATAATAGAGAAGGGAAATAAAACTAATGTATATTATTCATCCTCATAGGGGGTATATTAAGCATTACAAGAAGGCATATAACACTGATAGCCGATGTGGTCCTAAACACTGGATCTAATACATAGATACTAATAGACCGACAAATTACTATAAAATTCATAAACTCCAACACTCTCGCTCGAGCTGAAGGGGAAAACTACAGCTTGGAAATATCAAATAAAGGCAATGAAGGTAGGCAATGTGGGACAAAACAACAGACGAGCCATCGAGGAATCAATTCGGGGACATAGTCATGCACAGCGTAGATCATCAAATAACGCAGGACCCACACACGACGTTGACTCGTTGGAATCAGAACAACCAACAAGCGAAAGAGAACGAAAGATGCGGAGCAAATCAGCAAATGGGCAACCGGGGATAATCTGGCAGGGATAATCCATCGAGGATAATCCGCACAAAGGGTGGTCCCATAAAACACAGTGTCGCACGACACGATCCCACGCAGCACAACCCTCTGAGATTAGAATACCAACATCAGTCGTGTCTCAACATACGACAACTGAAAGAAATATGGAAAGACGCATAACAACATATGACATAATCCTACAGGTTGTGTGGAACGAAGGCGAAAGGTCGGGAAAGATCATCTGAGTCGCCTTCGTACCAATCACTCCCCCTCATGTGGAAAGCACGTGCATGAAGGCAGAACACAAACAGGAATCAAATACAATAAGAACAAGACAGACAAATGACTAAAAAGTAATACAAACAACGTCATTGATGGGACATTACCATCCTAAAAAGGGGGGAACAGTGACTGGAAGCCATCGTAATCGTCGGAAAGAAGCGGCAAGAGATTAGAATAGGAGCCAACGGAAAGAAGCACAGCAACATGTAAGCATGAACATCTTCTGTCGGAAGAGGCAAGTGACAGGAACGATTGAAGCAACGGAGTGGATAGGCAGGAGAAGCTAGACACGGCAGGACAAGCACGGGCAGCTGGCCCAATGCCAGGCGGGAGCAACGACTGGATTAGGATCGTTGGAGGGAGCAGCATACGGGATCGACAGCAGAATCTCCAGCAAGATTGACGGGAAGAACCATCAGCACAGGCGGAGAACGAGAGGGAATAAGAAATCGCAGTCGGAGTAGACGAGTCACGGGGGGACGAGATCCACAGGAAACAGACGACGTCGATGGGAGCGAAAGAAACGTCCAAAGCGGAAGGAGCGACAAAAACAGAGGTTAGGTCGGATCGAGCGAAGAAGCTCCATGTGGGAAAGATCATAGAGGAGCACGCAAACGGGAGAGAAAAATCAAAAGAAATTGAGAGAGGAAGTCGCCGTGAAATGTACGTTGTCCAGAATTAGAGTAACCAAATTTCAGGGAGAAGTCAATTATGCCTCTGACATCATGTTGAAAGAAATAATAGAGAAGAGAAATAAAACTAATGCATATTATTCATCCTCATAGGGGGTATATAAAGCATTACAAGGAGACAAATAACAACGATAGCTGATGTGGAACTAAATAGCGAATCTAATCCATAAATATTAATAGACCGACATATTACTATAAAACTCATAAACTCCAACAAAAATTATGGTAGTAAATGCAATGGTGGTATTTTATGTTGTGGGTAAACCCATAGGATGTTGATTACTTCGTAGGACGATGGTCGAAGGCGGGGATGACGGAGGAGGAGGATACTATGGAGCCCAAACAACAACTGCCTAGACGAGGTGTGCTCAGGAGAGATCTACCACAAGGTCCACAATCTCATAACTAGACAAGGAGAAATGGACTTAATTCTCGATTCTCATCATTCCACATCTAATGTCTTTAAATAGGCTTATATGATAGTAATGAAAATAACTAATAACTCTTAACATCTAACACCATCTTAATGATTCTTAACTCTTAACATGACAACTCATAACTCTTAACACTCATAAAAACTCATCATTTATAGACATAATAAAGACACGACATGACATTAATAAAGATACATAATTAATAGAATAATAGAGTGACCAGCCCATGCCAAGAACTTTGGAGCACGAATAACTAATAATAGTGAATTTTTGATATCATGACATAAAATATTTGGGCATGCTAGTCTGAAGATCCTGAAGTCTGTTTGTCCAACTCATTTTGCAGAGTTTACTAAGAGGATTGAATATCGATCATGTGATCTTGGGAAACATTGAAGAACTACTTACCCTTCTAGCTATAGTTAGAGTGCTAAATGTTACAATCTAATTCATTTTGATGTTTGCATCTCTTTTGTTTGTGCTTGGATGAGTGGAATTTAGGACTGCTCACTAAGCTTACTCCTCTAACATAATCCTTTTCTTCTCCCTCGCCACTGTCGGCCCTCCCCCTCACCGGATTCCTCTCCGAGATCGTATCAATTTGGTCTAACCTGCCTCATCGCCTGCCATCCGGATGTTGGTGCCCGTTTCTGTGCTTCGTCCGCGAATCGTTTTTGGGCCGACTCCCAATCTCGTCTGTGATCTTCTATCGCGTGCGCTTCTGCCTGCATCACGAGATCACGCCAAATTTTGTCTATCGCGTGAGCTTCCGCGTCGTTCGTCGCTCCTCCATCGTGTGAGCTTCCACGGCATCGCATGTTTCCGGCTCAAGTCCGCCTGCCTACTGCGTCCGTTGGTCTCAAACCGAGGCAGTTAGTTGCTCCGCCTGGATCCACCTTCCAACTGCTCTGGACTACCTTCCGCTATGCTTAGATCCACCCCCTTGCATCCGTCGTCTGCCAACTCCAGTCCAAGGCTCCAAACACTCGCTCTGCTGGTGATCTTCCTCCAGATGTGGCCACCGAAACCCTGAGCCGTCGCGTGGAGGCTTAAGAGCAACTCGTTACCTCCATGCATGATTCTCTCCTTTCCCTCCACTCCAAGATCGACTCCCTCCAAGCGTCGGTCGTCGTCTCCTCCGCTTTTGGCTACGGTTTGCCCGCGGATGGGGGATCGTTCCTCGACATGGCTCTGCCGCACCCCGGCCCTGAGACCGTCCATCTGCACGTTTCGAGCCATTCCGCCCTTTCCTTGAACATTCCCTATTTCGCCAACATCGATCCGATGGGATGGATCGCCAAGGCGGAGCAATACTTTGACCTCAACTTCACGATAGAACAAAACAGGGTGTCCACAGTTCTTGTCGTCCTTGACGGCTCTGCGCTTCATTGGGCTCGGTGGCTTCGCCAATCGAACCAATTCCTCACCTGGCGCGAGGTCAAACATGAGATGATTCGGCAGAATGATACCTACTACTCCAGCTCCTCCGTTATCGAGCGTCTTAGCGGAATCCGCCAGATAGCCGGCCTGTATGACTATATTGATGAGTTTGTCACCCTGGTCACCAACGTCCTCGGGCTGTCACTCGACCATTACCTGTGCATCTTTATACAGGATCTACTGCCACATATCCGCTCTCGTCTCCACACGCACCACCCCCAGACCGTCTCCAACTCCCTGGAATTGGCGTGTATGGTGGAGGAAAACCTCTCCCCTCGACCACTTGCTCCTGCGGACGACCACCACCAGCCTCGGCCGCCTTGGAGACCATCGGCCACGGCTCCTCTGCTATGGCCACCACCTGGGGGAAACTGGTTGGGCCACTCATCGGCCCCTCAGCGCCTCTCAAACAGTGATTACAATGAGTTTCGCAGTAAGGGTCTATGTTTTTGGTTCCGCCAACCCTACTCCCCCACCCATGAGTGCTCCGTGAAGAAGTTCCACGCCATCATCGGCAACGTCAATCCTAATGTTACCCTAGCCGACTTTCAGGTCCCGGAGCATTCAGCGGAGGATACCCCTTTCGACCCCACCATGGCTACGTTCTATCACCTGGAGTTATCCTATTCCTCGAAGGGCAGGATCTCCGGCTAGCAGACCATGCAGCTCTTGGGCACACTACGGGATCGCCCAATCATCATCATGGTGGAAAACGGCGCAAGCAACAACCTCATCTCTAAGCGTATGGTGCAACAACTCCGTCTTCCCTTGATTCCTACCCGGGATTTTGCGGTCCGCCTTGGCGATGGGCGGCGCCGACCCACTCAGGGCCGTTGCACTAGTGTGTCGCTCATCGTGGGGTCTTGTTTCGTGACCGCGGACTTATATGCATTCGGCCTCGGCGGTATCGATTCCATTTTGGAGGTGGCTTGGCTCCGCAAGCTCGACGATGTGCGCGTCAATTGGGCGACTATGACCATGCAGCTCCTCCACAGGGCCGGCCATGTCGCATCGACGGTGACTCCGCTCTCAATTCTCTGTCAGCATGATCCAGCGGACCACGGACGTCGGCGTCTCCGTGGGGTTGTGGCCCCTCTCGGGCCCGTCTGATGTGTCTTTTCCTTCCCCGCCGAATCTCCTAGAGCTTCCTACTACGCTCGGCAACGTCATCCAGTCACCGGTAGGATTGCAACCAGTCCTGTCGGAGGCTGGATGACGTCGGCGAGCATAATAGAAAGCTCTTGGTGGTCAATCGGGGAAGGGAAAGACACCTGAGACGAGCCCAAGAGGGCCCACAGCCCTGCGGAGAGGCCAACGTTCGAGGTCCGTTGGATCATGTCGAACAAGACCAGGGAGCGGAGGAGAGCAGAGTCACCGTCAAGGCGACATGGTTGGCCCCTGTGGAGAAACTGCGTGGCCGTGGTCATCCAATTAACTCGTGCGGAGCCAAGCCACCCCCAAAATGGTGTTGATACCTCTTAGGCCGAATGCATATAAGTCCGCAGTCACGGAACAGGACCCCGTAGAGATAGGCACGACAGTGCAGCCATGAGTCGATCGGTGGTTCCCATCGCCCAGGTGGACCGCAACATCCAGAGAGGGAACCGAGGGAAGACGGATTTGCTGCACCAGGCGCTCAGAGATGAGGTTGTACCTTGCACCTCTATCCACTATGATAATGATTGGGCGATCTCGTAGCGCGCCCAAGAGCTGTATAATCTGTTGGTCTGAAATCCCGCACGTCGAGACATGTGACAACTCCAAGCGGTGGAACATAGCTGTGGTGGGGTCAAGAGGTGTATCCCCTCCAGAGAGCCCTAGGGCCTCAAAGTCGGTCAGGGTAACCTCAAGGTTGACGTCGACGATGATGGCATGCAACTCCTTCACGGAGCACTCGTGGTTGGGGTGCACGGTTGGCGGCACCGAAAACATAGACCATTATTGTGAAGCTCATTGTAATCATTGTTCGAAATGCACTGAGGGTCGGTGGGAGGCCCAGCCGGTTTCCCGAAGGCGGCGGCCGCGGAGGAGCCGTGGTTGGAAGTTGTCAAGGCGGCCAGGGCTGGTGGTGGTCGGTCGTAGGAGTTGGTCAGGGGGGAGAGATCAGCTTCCACCAGACGTGCCAAGTCCATGGCGTCAGAGACTGTGTGGGAGTGTGTGTGCGGAGACGAAAGCGGATATGTGGCAGTAGACCCTGCATAAATAAGCCCAGGTAATGATCGGGCGGTAGCTCGGGAATGTGGGAGACCAGGGAGACGAACTCATCAGCATAATCGTCCAGATCGGCTATATGGCAGACGCTGCAAAGAAGCTCGATAGTGGAGGAGACAAACTAGCGGGTGTCATATCGCCAGATCATCTCCTGCTTGAGCTAGGCCAAGAGAGGCACAAGTTAGATTGGCGGATCCACCGATCCCAGTGGAGGATCGAGCCGTCCAGGCCAACCACAGTCGTAGACACCTTATCGTGCTTCAGTGTGTAGTTGAGAACGAAATATTGTTGTTTTGATGATCCAAACAATCGGGTCAAAGCCGACGAAGGAGGGAATGTCGAGGGAGAGAGTGATCCAGCCCGAAATGGGTGGAAGAGTGGTCCCGGAGGGAATGGGCGACAACCCGGCGTCGAAGAAAGAATTGTTATCTGCGGGTGAGCCGAAGCCGGACATGGAGGAAACGGGAGCGTAAGATGCTTGAAGGTGTTGGATCTTGAGACGCTCTTAAAGGGGGGTGAATAAGGGCTAACGTAAATTTTTTATGAAAATCAAAGACTTAGACAAATTAATAAAAAAACTTCAGCAAAATTTTCTTACAAACAATTATATGAAACAAATACTTATAATGTCAAGGAAAAAAACAAGATAATGATTGTATTCCACCAATGATGAAAACATTAACAATGACTTCAATAGAACTTGAAATTGAGGCTACAATTAAAAATTCTTTTTTTGTGAATTCACCGGTCATTCTCTCAAGGATCGACCGGTTATAGTCTATCTCTCCCTAGATACAGCATCTAGTTTTCTATTAGATCTCTCCATGACCTAGTCGTTGCAAACAAGGCGCCAAATTCCCCCTAAACCACACAAGGGTATAGTCGTCGCTCACAAGGCAGTGAGTTTTCTACCGATTACAAAGAACAATGGAAAAATTACAAGAATAAAAACTGAAAAATAAAAACTCTCTAGTTTTGAGCGCTGAAGAAGACGGTGAAGCCTTGCAAAAAATCGTCAAAGTTGAAGTACATGAAAGGTCTCTTTTTCACCCTTGAACCTTTTTTGGGAACTTGGGAGTTTTTTTTTTGTTTCAGAGTTATCTAGCTGAGAATGCACGTAAATGAAAGCTCCAGGAGGTGTGTAATAAAAATTTTTTGAAATCCAACTTTTATATAAATTTTGAGCTTTCGTCCGACGATAGGTAGATATCACATGTGAAAACTCCTTCAGCTGGCACGTGCCCCACTCTGCGATAACCGTTTCGGGAAGATGGAGATCGTGAACGGACGTTGGGCTATCGCGCGGCGATATCAATATCTCCTGACGATATCGCGGGATGGTGCCCGTCGTGTCTGGATCATGTGAGATATAGTCATCATCATGCTTACATCATCAAGTGATATCGTCTGGCGATACTAAGCTATCGTCAACGATATCTATTTTTCAGAATTCAGTTGCTCGTCTCCAAGTCAAATCCATCAAAGTAAAGATAGTGTAAACAATGTAGAGAAATGGAGATTCAAATGAACAAAAATATTGTAAAAGTCATGTTGAGATATCTATTATAAGTACTAGTCGAGATAGTAATGATAGAGCTATTTTTGGTGCAATTTTCATGAGAAGAAGTTTTATATGAGATAATGATGCGTGCAGAGTGTGTGCTTTAATAAAGAATACAAACATATAAATTAAAAACACATGAAAATATGAAATGTATAAACATAACTTTGAATATACATATAGAACTTGTCTTTCATAAAAGAATTCATTGCACATAAATTTTGAAGAAAATGGTCATACAAGTTTACACAAGGTGCTTTACAATTCTTTTCAAGATGTTCAACCTCACAATGTTTATTAAGACTTATCAAGAGCGTGAGTAGTGCTTGGTGGAGCAGTGTTGTGGATATCGGTCGACATGTCTGACATTTATGCCGACATGAAGGTTTGGGAGTTAAAACGCCATGAAACTATTTTAAAATTTGGTCGTGGCAATTTGAAAATAACGGGGCGAAATGTCGGTTTTAACCGGCATATCGGCCCCAAAAAACGGGCATATCGCCCGTTTTTTAATTAATTTTTTATTATTATTAAACATGGTCATTGTTTTAACTCCCCTTGACCCCGCTCATTTCATTTCACTCCGCCGCTCCTTCCATAGCTCTCCCTCGCGCTCTATGCCGGTGTTCTCGTTCGCTCTCTCGTGTGTTGTCGGCACTCTATCTCTCTGGTTCTTTTTTCTCCTTGCTCGTTGGTGCTCTCTAGCTCTCTGGTTTTCTGTTTCTCTGGTGCTCTCTAGCTCGCTAGTGCTCTCCCTCGCTCTCATGCCCGCTGTCTGGATTCTATCTTTCTGGTTCTTTCTTTTCCCTGCACGCTGGTGTTCTCTAGCTCTCTGGTTCGCTGGTCCTCTCCCTCTCTCACGCGCTGTCGGTACTCTATCTCTTCGATTCTTTCTTCTCTTTGCTCGTTGGTGCTCTCTAGCTCTTGGGTTATCTGGTGCTCTCTATCTCTCTGGTTTTCGGGTTCTCTGGTGCTCTCTAGCTCGCTGGTGCTTTCGATCTCAGCACTCTCTCGGCTAGTACATTCTTCTCCTTACCTCCCCCCCCCCCTCATTCTCTCGCTCTGCATTTTTGTTTTTTTGTGTGTTGGTTATTGTACTAGCTGCTGTCATACAACCTTGTTGTCTTGCGCCCTGCTGCCTTATTTGTCGGCTGACTTGCTGGTTCTATAGGACGGGGCTGTCTTGTGGGTTATTTCCTTATTGATTGCTCCATATTGTCTTATTAGTTGCTGGCTTATTTTTATTTTGCTTGTTTATTAGTCAACAAATGATATGAAATACCCCTATTGCTAGTTATTTATTCAACTTCATTTTGCAATTGATGATGCATGTATATCCAATCTCATTTTTAGTTATCTTGCTGCTTGTGCTTTTTGATAATAAAATATGAGATGCTTTGAATGTTTTAATGATATTTGAATGTTTTGTTTCTTTTGTTAGATACTTTGAAAGTTTGAATGATAACAGTACACTACTGATGATTAATAAAATGTGGGATACTAATGATAAATAAAATGTGGGATACTTTGAAAGTTTGAATGATACTAGTATACTATTGATGATGTAAAATATTGTTTGATAAATAAAATATTACGTAGATAATATGAAAGATGACTGAAGATCTAACAATCTAATGAAGTTATGAGGTTTTTCTGATGTTGATTTTTTTAACTAATATTTTATCTTGTGATATAGTTATGTTATTTTATTTCATCTAACTAATATTACTTTCAATTCATATAGCATAGAATGGCTTCTTCTGCTAGATCAAGTGAGGTGCTTGTATCACTGGTACCAACCGGTAGAAATCCGTTCTGGGAATTTGGTGAGAAGATGGTTGCAAACAACACCAATTGAATCAAATGCAACTACTGTAAGCAGACAGTGAATGGTGGAATTACACATTTCTAGCATGACTTGGCAAAGTGGAAGGATAATGTTAAGTCTTGCCCTCAAGTTCCCGCAGACGTTAAGGTGAAGGCGGAGTCGACTCTAAACTCAAATTTAGAGAGCAAGGGAGCTAAGAGTGCAAAGTTTCAAACTGCCTTGAATGAGGTGGTTGTTTGAGGAGTCCGTGATGATGAATTAGAGGAGACTGACATATGTAGGAGCACAGGTTCCAAGGGTCCAATGGATCAATTCGTTCATTCAGCTGCCGTTTAATGTCATATGTAATTCATCCTTCAAGCAGATGGCTCATGTCATTGGGTTATGCGGACCTGTGATGAAGATCCCAACATTTTATGAGTTGAGAGACAAAATTTTACGAGCGGACGTGGAGAGGACGAATGAGATGTTGGGCACATTCACGCAGACCTGCAAATTAAATGGGTGCACCATCATGACTAATGCGTGGACAGATTGAAAGAGTAGGAGCGTGATAAATATCATGATACATTGTAGTTCCAGAGTGTCATTCTGGCTTCCGAAGAATGTCTCCTCCTCCACACATGATGGAAAATTCATCTTTGACTTCTTGGATGAGGCGATTGATAGCCCTGAGAGCCCAGGAGAGGATAGTATCTTACAGATTGTGACGGATAGCGCGTCCAATAATATGGTTGCTCCAAAGCTTATATCTTTGAAAAGGCTTAAACTTTTTTGGACTAGTTGTGCAGCTGACAATATTAATCTACTGTTACAAGATATAGGAAAATAGAAGCCAATAAAGAGTGTTATCTCCTTGGACCGTCAACTTTTATCTTCATCTATGGTCACACCATCTCTCTTGACATGTTTAGAGAGTCAACAAATGGCATAGACTCTCATGAGCTTATTTGACCAAATGTGACTATATTTGCTACAGTGTTTCTATTTTTAGAGAGTATATTAGAGAAGAAGAATCAATTGAGCGGCCTATTCATATCTGCAAAGTAAAGTGGGCTGCAACAAAATTGGTCAGTAGTGTCGGGGGAAAACATGTAAAAATATTGCATTTTTATTCATTTCATTTAAAATATATGTTTGCAACTGACGCTTTATAGTATTTTCTTAATAATTTATTTTGTGTTAGAAAGGCCCATGTAAAGAGCTCATTATTGGGCCCAATTTTATTATATTTCCTTCTACTCTTCTTAGTCTCACATCTTGTATAGGATTTCTTTCTCATCTTCTCCCTCCTATATATTTGTATTCTCTCATTGTATTTAGTAACACAAGCAATACATACAAGATTTTGAACTCTTTCAACATGGTATCAGAGGAACTCGGTCTCTTCTTGCGGCTAGCACTCTGCTAACCGCCCGGTCTCTCCCTACGGCTAGCATCTGGTAACCGCCCGGCCTTCCCTTCCCGCACCAGGCGCGGTTTGTTTTTTTTCTACCCGCTACCTGCGGCTAGAACTTTCTACCCGCTTCTCTTCCCCTCCATCTCGTGGCCTCCACCTCTGCTTCCTTCTTATTTTTATAGGATTCTCTCTGGCAAGTGGGGCCTTCTCCCACTTCCTTCTACCCGTGCGGCTTCTTCTCTAACCGCTGCGAGCTCTACCCTCTCTTTCTTCTACCCGCTGCGAACTCTACCCGCTACAAGTTCTCCTACTCACGGCCTATTCTTCTCGCGGCTTCTCCTAGCCGCTGCCAGGTCTTGCCGCTCGAGTTCTCCTTCTCGCGGCCTAGTCTTCTCCCGGCTACTCCTAGCCGTTGTCTTCTCTACGCCGCTCGCGTTCTCCTCTCGCGGCCTCTCCTTGTCGCTCGTGTGCCTTCTCCCTTTGTCTTCCTGTGCGGTCTCTCCTTCACCGCTGCGACCTCTCCCCTTTTCTGTTCGAGTCGACCTCTCTTGTCGCTCCTTCTCTGGTCGCTAGTATGTTCACTGTGACCGTGCGGTCTGTTTCTCCGTACTCAGGTCGCGGCCTCCCTCTCTCTCTCTCTTGCTCTCTGCTTCTCTTGTCGCTTTGACTACCTGCTGCGGCCTCTTGTGTAACCGCGCGGGCTTGTCGTGCAAGAGTGCATTCCCGCGGCGACCTCTTCAACCCGCAGCGACCTCATCAACCCGCGGCAACCTCTTCAACCCGCGGCGACCTCATCAACCCGCAGCGACCTCTTCAACTCGCGGCGACCTCTTCAACCCGCATCGCCCTCTCCTGCTCGTTGCGGCCTCTCCGGTCTCTATGAGCTCGTCCGTTGACTCCGCCGGCCTAGCTAATAACTTTTATGCAGACCGCCCGGCTCCTTCTGCAGACCGCCCGGCTCCTCCTGAACTCCGCGATGAGCTACGGATCATCATTATTTCCTTGTTTGGGAAGAAGAATTTCATCCCATGGGTGCACTCGGTTCGCTGAGTTCTTCAGGTCAAGGGCCTTGTGCTTCATCTCACTCAGGGATCTCCATCTCCTCCTACCAACGACTGGCTGTGAAATTACGGTCGCGTTCATACATGGCTCCTCAATTCCCTGGAGGGTGAGCCCTACCAGATGGTCATGTATCATGAGACGGCGAACGCTATGTGAGCTGAGCTCCACGCCTTATACTCAGGCAAGGACAGCCTCCAGCACCTTTATGACATTATTACCGACCTTCAGGCTCTCAACGCTGGCGGAACTGTGAACATGACCTCGTTTGTTGCTCGTGCTAGGACACTTACGGAGGCATGTATCCAGCATCATCCATCTACCACTGATTTTGCATATGGTATGCAGTAATGATAGTGATGAGCGCTAGATTTTAGGTGAATGTCGAGCTAGCTGTTAGTATATTCACACCATTTGTGAATGTTTTGAGAAGAGTTGACGGGGATACACCATTCATGTAGTGATTATATGTGAATATTAAAAAAACTAGAGAAGAGGTTGTTGTTGTTCTCGATCACCAAGAGAACAAATATCTTCTCATATGAAAGTTTATTGATAGCAGATGGGAGAATAAGATGAGCAGCCTACTGCACCTTGCAGTTATTACTAAAACCCAAATTTTTATTATTCTCGTCGAGTAGAGATTGAACAGCACTCTGCACCTTGCAGGTTATTACTTAAACCCATATTTTTATTATTCTCGTCGAGTAGATATTGGGGCTGACGGAAGGTTTATGAGTGATTTTGTTGAGTGTCTCTCGAGAATATATAGGAAAGGTCTTTATATACAGGATCACATCAGTGCTGAGCTTGATGTTTATCAATACCAACAAAAGTTATTTGGTAAAAATATGGCAAATAGGCAGCTTCAAAATCTCAACTTAAATCTAGGTACATTTTAATATATATTTTTATTAACTTTAATGATTTATTATGTATTTATGCATAATACATTATGTTGGCATTTTAATTTTCACAGTACATTGGTGGAGGCTTAACAGTACTGATACGTCATACCTTAAAACTATGTCTATAAAGATTTTAAGTCTGATTACTTCATCCTCTGGCTATAAGAGAAACTGGAGCACCTTCGAGATGATATGCATTAATTTAATTATTTAGTTAAATATAAGTATCTTATTATAAGATTGTATGTATTATTTAAATTTTTAAAAAATTTTGTATATACATTTTAAAAAGAGGAATAAACTCGATAACAAAAGATTGAACGATTTAGTATTTGTAAAGTTCAATGCATTGCCGAAGTCAAAATATTCAGAGACATCTCGAGATCCATTAAGAGCTAAGAATGTTGATTCTAGAATAGTACAAGAGTGGATGGTGAATGTTGATCTGAGGAGGATGAAAATGAAGATGGCGATGATGAAGTCTTTCCTAGAGAGGGGCTGACATGGGCGCAAATTGTCAATATAGTCGACGTTGATCATGGTGAAAGGAGGCATCCAAGACTACTTACAAGCAAAGAAGTGAGAATTAGTTATCAAAGAAGGGGAAAGAAAAAAGCATCTGAGGTGGACGAGGGAGATCTAGAGGGTTCATCAGATGAAGATCAGATTTTATCTACTTTATCGACTATTGTCTATAGATGAGTCTTTAATTAATGAAAAATGAGGTATGTTCGAAATTTAATTTTTGGAATTTTGATCTCATAAAAATAATATATAGTTGCAAGCATCTTAAAATCACTAGTTTTATAATTTTGTATCTTTAAAGTGTGTTAAATGTTACATATAGTTTTTAATATTAAAAAGTTTAATAGGTAGTCTGTGACACGTATAAAAATAGCAATTAATTACATATATATAATTAATTAATTATTAAAATTTGATATATGAAATAATCCCGATATATCCCCCAATATATAAAAAAACGACGTGTCCCCGACATCCGACATCTACAACATTGTGGTGGAGTATCCTTGTCAATTTATTTTACTCATTATTTTTTTATCATCATTTTTTTAGAATATCATTTTTAGTTTGTAACCAAGAACTCTGAATCCACTTGTTTCGCAAATATAGGTAAAATTTTTTAGGTCATGGTTGTTGATGCGCGAAAATGGCACCGCCTATTTAACACGGAGGGAGTGTTAGATCTCACAAGCTAGGAGAGGAAGAGGATGAAGGTTGCGGGGGAAGAGGAAGCTTCTGAGTGCTCGAGAGTGGAGCAAGCGCTTGTCTGAGGGTTGCGGACATAGAGGAGAGGTTTGTTGAGAGCAGCGGAGGAGGTTGATCAGGAGCTGTCGAGCAGACGGTTACTATGACGGTTGTGCTTGCAGGTTGAGGCCGAGAGAGCTAGGCTGAGCTGAAAGGAAGAGAGGGGGCCGCTAGCAGCGGCAACAGCAGACTTCGCCCGCCGCGGCTTAAATGTCACTCTTGCGACGGGCTTTCCTTTGATTAAGATTGAGAGTTACAGCTTGCTAATATACCTTTACAAGAGAAAGCAATAAAAGGGTACAAAGAGGAAGCTGGCGGCTAAGGAAGCAGTGCCAGAAGAGGCCGCGCGGACTGAGGAGCCAGGTCGGCAGGCCGCGCGGTTAAGGGAAAAACGGAGACCGCGCGGACTGGGAACTGAGACAGGCAGGCCGCGCACGGCTAAGAGAAGAGAAGGTTCGGACTAGGAAAAGGAGTCCGCATGGGTTGCTGGCTTGAGCTTGTTTTGGGGTGTCTTTGAGCGTGAGCACCTTGGCGATGATGAGACCTCTGGGGTGTCTCCACCCTGCTCTCCATGAGAGATCTGGGGGTCTATTTATACGCACGAGGAGGTAACGGTTTGCGGTGACGTTACCCCGGGGAGTCGGTAACTTTAGCGAGAAGAGGAAGGAGTCCGCCGAGTCCGCAACAGGTCGGGCGGACAGGGGCTTCCTTCTGGAGCTGGTGCTGCTGATGGCGAACTGGGAGAATAAGTGGCGGACTGCGAAGAGAGCCCGCGGAGTCCGCCGCTGCTAAGCTGATAATGCGCTATGGGTGCGAGCTTGTGAGTGTCAGCTGAGTCCGCAGAGTCCGCACGAGGCTATGCGGTCTGGGACTGCCTTGAGGATCTGCTGCCTGGTGGACAGGGAGGAGTCTGCCACTACTGATCGAGCCCGCGCCAAACTGTGCGGGCTGAGGAGGTTGTCCGCCTGCTGGAGAAGCGGGTGGAGGCAAAGGAAAGACGGACTGCATAGCGAGTCTGCGGAGTCCGCGCCTGCTGCTAGGCGGAGTCCGCTTATGCTGGAACGAAGAGGCTTGCTGCTGGGCTGGAGCTGGGGTTCATCGATGTAGGCGGACTGGAATGCTTGACTGTACTTCGAGTCCGCCCAGATCGCGATGCACGGGACGTTGTTGCTGCATTTTGCGGGTAGCCGGGGAGTCGGAGTGTCTGCGCTCTTAAGCGGATTGATGAAGCTGGCTGCCCACGCTGCTGGGTGACAAGGGCTGAGCGACCTGCTGGACTGACTAGGCAGGCCGCGCGAGTTGGCAAGGTGGAAGCTGAGGTAGCCGGCTGGCAGCCTGGGGGCAGGTCGCCACCTTTCTTTGGCGGTTTGAGCGGATAGACATTTGAGTCCGTCAACATTGGACGTCACCTCAGGAGCGGGCTAAGTAGCGGCTTGTTGCCGGCCTCGGCGAATAGAGATACGAGTCCGGCAAAGGGGCTCCTGTCGAGATAAAGCTGCAGTTAAGCTGACAAAGGGCGCGGTCTGCAGGGGCGGACTGAAGAAACAATCTGTAGCCCCTGTCGACCAAGAGAACACCGCGCGGCCTGGGCGGTCAGACCGCTGAGACCACCCAAGCCGTGCGGTCTGAGCGGACAGAAAATTATGTCTGCCCAACCTAGGAAGCCACCTCCAGGAGGAACCTGGAGCAGGCCGCGACTAGCGAGCTGGCTGCCTTGGGAAGGATCGCCGATTTCGGGGTTAACATAATCCCCGCACTTTTTTAAGTTCAGAAGAGAACTTCGAAAAAGTTGGAGACCCGCAAAAATCGTGATCCACCCCAAAGGAAAGAGAAGGGGGCAAGGAGAGATACAACCTGATGCCTCTCCTTAGGAGTTTGCTAATGCCTGTCTATTTCCTGCAAAGGAAAAGTTAGTGTAGGCATGGAAGGTACGTCTTGCGTGTATCTGTGTTTGCCTTTGCAAAACGAAGCAGATGTGTCTTCTACTAAGTCTTGCAAGATGGAGGTGAGAGGAGAACATAGAAACATAATAACTTGCAAGTACCTGAAGGAGGCTTGCAAGCACCTGTTATCCTCTGCAAAAGGAAGAGTGAGTATACAAGAAAGAAAAACGAGTTGCAAGTACCTGAAAGGAACTTGCAAGTCTTTGCTGGTTTGTACAAAAGAGAAGTTAGAAGCAAATATGGGAGTAAAGAAAAAGCCGCAAATACCTGACGGCAACTTGCAGGTATCTGCTGGTCTCTGCAAAAGGAGAGTTAGAAGTAGACACAGTATATGAAAGTAACTTGCAAGTATCTTTGAAGAAACTTGCAAGTGTCTGCTGATATCTGCAAGAAAAGAGTTAAAAGCAAACATATATATGAAATTAACTTACAAGTACCTGTGAAGAAACATGCAAGTGTCTGCTAATCTCTGCAAGATGAGAGTTAGAAGCAAACATATATATGAAAGGAGCTTGCAAGTACCTGTGAAGAAACTTGCAAGTGCCTGCTAATCTCTGCAAGAAAAGAGTTAGAAGCAGACATATATATGAAAGGAGCTTGCAAGTACTTGGGAGGAGCTTTGCAAGTGTCTGTTAATCTCTGCAAGAAAAGAGTTAGAAGCAGACATATATATGAAAGGAGCTTGCAAGTACCTGTGAAGAAACTTGCAAGCATCTGCTGATCTATGCAAGAATAGATTTAGAAGCAGACATGGTAAAAAGACTAAGCTGCAAGTACTTGGATAAGACTTGCAGGTGTCTGCTAATCACTGCAAAGGGAAGAGTGAGCAGCAGACATATATATGAAAGAAGCTTGCAAGTACCTGGGAGGAGGTTTGCAAGTGTTAACTATTGATAAGATAAGATCGATATGACCAAATAGCAGAGTAAATGTCTGAGGAACTCTGTCAATAATTGAAGGAAGATCAAACCAGAGTAGTGATCTTGCTAGATTAGAGACATCTTTATCATGAATTCCAAATCAATAAGAAAAGATTATCTTAGTTAGACTTCGCTTGCATGGCTTGATGATCAAGGAAAGTTAGATTCTTTGATCAACGATTGATGTCGTTAGCATTTGATAAAAGTAACGAATAGCTTTGTGAATCATCATCCGATAGAGCTTAAGCACGCAATGCATATAAGATGAGCATAAGCAAAGTGAATGTTGCGAATCCTTTTGGTAGGTCGGATTAACATGTTCACCTGTGAAAAAGGCAGTTGGGAAAGAAGGAGGTCTATACTAGAGATGACCAAGAAAGACTGGATGCTGCCACAGGAGGTCACCCGTGGGCCTTATGCATCGCTTGCCTGAGAAAGGTCGTCACGAGTATAGTCCTACTAAGAGCTGGCTAGCCGCGCATCCTCTAGGAGGGCACAAAAGAGAAAAGCAAGGGAAATCCTGAGAAGGATCGCTAGATGCACTGATCTCATGCTTCGGGTTACTACGTCACTGATCAATGAGACTGGTTGCGCCAAGTGGCCTATAGCTTATCTGTGGATTGATCAGTGGATTTGAGGACCCCGCGAAAGCATGGATTGAGAGCACTGGAGAGTGTTTGGCCATCACAGTTGTTAGGTGATCGAAGAGACAAGGTTGCGCTGGGTCGTCATTGCTTGTCAAGAAAAGATCACCGTAACTGTAATGTATCCTAACGGAGCATAGCAGAGCTAACACATGGGGTCTCCCTAGCACGCACTCTTTGTCATATGCCAGCTAGGATCCGAAATCCCGTATTCCTCCATATGAGAGTTGGATAGCCCCCACTACACACATATACGAAATCTCCCCGCGATATGTGGTCATTGTGATCTTACGCCGAAATCCAATCCCGAGGGGGCCTATAGCAAGACTCGGCGATATCTCAGTGGCTCAGTGATCTCTTTGGAAAAGAGAGAAAAGGGGAAGAAGCATTACAAGAAGGGAACTGTGTCAGTATGAGATCCCTGAGGAAATCTTTATTGAAAAGCAAGAATGAACACTTAGAAGTGTTTTGTAAAGAGAATGTTTGAAAGAGTAAGTGTAGAGATAACTCATCACGGTTGTGAAAAAATTTTGAAGAACTATGAAGTCCTTTGCTGGCTTAGAACAGCCTTCCAAGCACGCCCTCGTCATCGGCGTCAAAGCATTCAACAGGATTGTTGACAACAAGGAGAGGGGGCTCTTCGATTAGGCTTACCCCTCTTGAGCCGCAAAGAATGTCTGTAACTTCTTTGTCCTTTGAGGTTGCTGGGTCAGGCCGATCTTCTTTAGGAAGCAAATCACGCATCTCACCCTGCAGGAGCATCATTTGCACTAGTCGGCGGAGTGCTCGGCAGTTCTCAGTCAGGTGGCCTGACACTTTGTGAAACTCGCAGTATGGTTCTGAGTCTCTAGACCTTTGATCAGCTGGTCGATAAGGTCTTTTGTAGTTAGCCCTATCTCTCATAACTTGGCTCACTTCTTGCATGGCCTCATCTAGTTCAGATTCATGTAAGTCATCGTCTTGTTGTTAATAAACTGCAGCTGTTTGTGAAGATGGAGCTGGTGGTAGCAATGAATTTTGACCACGATCACGGCTCGGGAAAGGGTATCGATGGTCGTGAAACCTTCTTCCTTTCCTCAAATGAGTTGGGAAATCATTGTGAGGAGACCTCGGAGGCTGCTCGTGAGCAGGATCTTTCTCTGATATGAGCTTGGAGACGAAGTCTGGGTTTCTCTTTTCGCCTCAGATGTATGAGTTGACTAAGGCAATCAACTCTTGGTAAGTTCTTGGTGCTCGGACATTGGCTTCAAACTTGAGCGGCCCTTCAACGAAAATCGTGGATAAGAGCCACTCGGTACATTTCTTGGCTAACAATCTCGATGTCCAAGATTTCTCTTTGGAATCGATCAACGAACTGAGACCAAGTTTCATTCCCACGCTGCTTGATCTCAAAGAGGGCTTCTGGACCGCCCTTTCTCTTGGTTGAGGTAGAGAACCTGAGCAAGAACTCCCTTCGCAGATCAACGAAGGAAGTGATGGAGTGAGAACGAAGACCATAGAACCAGTCCCTCACTTGTCCATCAAAGGTTGTGATAAGGAGCTTGCACTTAGTTGCATCTGAAAGAGTTTTGAGAGCAACGGCTGATTCGAAGGCTTGAAGATGCTTCACTGGATCAGTTTCTCCAGTGTAGATTGGTAACCGTGGCTCTCTGAAGTTAGCTGGAGTAGGTTCATGACGAACGTTCTCTGCAAATGGCGAATGCTCTTCTTGCTCTCCTACAGCATAAGGATAAAAAGTAGCATAAGCTGCAGCTGCAAAAGAAGCAGGAGGATAAAAGGGAAAAGTTGTTGCAGGAGGAGCAAAGGCAGGAGCTGCAGGGTAAGGATGACTTCCCTGAAAATTGAGAAATCTAGCAGGACTTCCCCGGGCTGCTTCCCGGAAGAAGTTTTGGCGAGCAACAAACTCTTCATCTTGAGGTCGCAAAGGGGTTGCAGGCCCTTGCGGGAAGGTTGTTGTATAAGGAGAAGGATAGACTGGCGGGCAAGCTGGAGGACAAGCTTGCTGATGCTCCAATGTTGGTGTTGGATTGACTGGAGCAGCTGAAGCAACTGGAGCTGCTGCAGGTTGAGAGTCTAGTCGCTGCGTGATCATAGCGAGCATTTGGTTGATCGCTTGGAATTGCTGAGCATTCTCACGGCGCGATTGCTCAAAGGCCTCCCAGAGAGGATCATCTCTAGGACTTGATTGAGCAGGGTTGTTGATGCAGTAGCCCCGAGCCGACCCCTCTCGGTTGGCCTAGCCAGAGGACCACGTTCTGGCGACCACTGCCAGGTTGCAGCCCAAGCACCCCACCCATGACTGCGCCTATTCTCAGCGCGGTGGGATGTTGGGGCGAGGTCTCGAACGCAGCCCCCTTGATAAAGAGCTTTCCTAACAGCTCTCATCACCAACTGATGCAGTAGCCCCGATCCGCCCCCTCTCGGTTGACCTAGCAAGAGGACCACGTTCTGGCGACCACTGCCGGGCTGCAGCCCAAGCACCCCACCCATGACCGCGCCTATTCTCAGCGCGGCGGGATGTTGGGGCGAGGTCTCGAACCCAGCCCCCTTGATAAAGAGCTTTCCTAACAGCTCTCATCACCAGCTCAGTTGGTGATGAGAGCTGTTAGGAAAGCTCTTTATCAAGGGGGCTGGGTTCGTGACCTCGCCCCACCATCCCGCCGCGCTGAGAATAGGCGCGGTCATGGGTGGGGTGCTTGGGCTGAAGCCCGACAGTGGTCGCCAGAACGTGGTCCTCTGGCTAGGCCTACCGAGAGGGGTCGGCTCGGGGCTACTGCATCAGTTCTCGGCTGAATGATGATCTGACATGGCTAACTGTCGCTGTTCACCGTCTGTTCGGATCTGAAGGCCGCGGGTTAAGTGTTGATACGCGAAAACGGCACAGCCTAGTTAACACGGAGGGAGTGCTTGATCTCACAAGCTAGGAGAGGAAGAGTATGAAGGTTGCGGGGAAAGAGGAAGCTTCTGAGTGCTCGAGAGTGGAGCAAGCGCTTGTCTGAGGGTTGCGGGGATAGAGGAGAGGTTTGCTGAGAGCAGCGGAGGAGGTTGATCAGGAGCTGTCGAGCAGACGGTTACTATGACGGTTGTGCTTGCAGGTTGAGGCCGAGAGAGCTAGGCTGAGCTGAGAGGAAGAGAGGGGGCCGCTAGCAGCGGCAACAGCAGACTTCGCCCGCCGCGGCGTAAATGTCACTCTTGCGACGGGCTTTCCTTTGATTAAGATTGAGAGTTACAGCTTGCTAATACACCTTTACAAGAGAAAGCAATAAAGGGGTACAAAGAGGAAGCTGGCGGCTAAAGAAGGAGTGCCGGAAGAGGCCGCGCGGACTGAGGAGTCGGGTCGGCAGGCCGCGCGGTTAAGGGAAAAACGGAGACCGCGCGGACTGGGAACGGAGACCGGCAGGCCGCGCACGGCTAAGAGAAGAGAAGGTGCGGACTAGGAAAAGGAGTCCGCAGGGGTTGCTGGCTTGAGCTTGCTCTGGGCTGTCTTCGAGCGTGAGCACCTTGGCGATGATGAGACCTCTGGGGTGCCTCCAACCTGCCCTCCATGAGAGGTTTGTGGGTCTATTTATAAGCACGAGATGGTAACGGCTTGCGGTGACGTTACCCCCGGTGAGTCGGTAACTTGAGCGAGAATAGAAAGGAGTCCGCCGAGTCCGCAACAGGCCGGGCGGACAGGGGCTTCCTTCTGGAGCTGGTGCTGCTGATGGTGAACTGGGAGACTAAGTGGCGGACTGCGAAGAGAGCCCGCGGAGTCCGCCACTGCTGATCTGAGAATGCGCTATGGGTGCGAGCTTGTGAGTGCCCGCTGAGTCCGCAGAGTCCGCACGAGGCTATGCGGTCTGGGACTGCCTTGAGGATCTGCTGCCTGGTGGACTGGGAGGAGTCCGCCACTACTGATCGAGCCCGCTCCAAACTGTGCAGGCTGAGGAGGTTGTCCGCCTGCTGGAGAAGCGGGTGGAGGCAAAGGAAAGACGGACTGCATAGCGAGTCCGCGGAGTCCGCGCCTGCTGCTAGGCGGAGTCCGCTTATGCTGGAACGAAGAGGCTTGCTGCTGGGCTGGAGCTGGGGTTCATCGCTGTAGGCGGACTGGAATGCTTGACTGCACTTCGAGTCCTCCCAGATTGCGATGCACGGGACATTGCTGCTGTACTTTGCGAGTAGCCGGGGAGTCGGAGTGTCCGCGCTCTTAAGCGGGCTGATGAAGCTGGCTACCCACGCTGCTGGGTGACAAGGGCTGAGCGACTTGCCGGACTGACTAGGCAGGCCGCGCGAGTTGGCGAGGTGGAAGCTGAGGTAGCCGGTTGGCGGCCTGGGGACAGGTCTCCACCTTTGTTTGGCGGTTTGAGCGGATAGACATTTGAGTCCGTCAACATTGGACGTCACCTCAGGAGCGGGCTAAGTAGCGGCTTGTTGTCGGCCTGGGCGGATAGAGATATGAGTCTGGCAAAGGGGCTCCTGTCGAGATAAAGCTGCGGTTAAGCTGACAAATGGCGCGGTCTGCAGGGGCGGACTGAAGAAACAATCCGCAGCCCCTGTCGACCAAGAGAACACCGTGCGGCCTGGGCGGTCAGACCGCTGAGACCGCTCAAGCCGTGCGGTCTGAGCGGACAGAAAATTCTGTCCGCCCAACCTAGGAATCCACCTCCAGGAGGAACCTGCAGCAGGCCGCGACTAGCGAGCTGGCTGCCTTGGGAAGGATCGCCGATTTCGGGGTTAACAATGACATTTAAATAACTAGGTACATGCATCATGGATGAAGCAAGTATTTGATGTAATTCATTCAAGAGGTTAAGTTATTACAAAGCACAGTCGTATAGGAAGACAATTTAAACACACATGTAGTTTATCAAATAGTGTGAGTGTTGTTTCATTATCTAATATAAAACATTATTCATACTTAGAGGCATGCAAAAAAAATCTAAATATTTGTTACTCACTATTTCATTGTATATTGAAGATATACAAGGCATGAAAAAACCAAAAACAATGTTATATGTAACTTGAAAAAAAACACATTGAATATAATTCGTAAATGATAAAGCAACTAAATCTTGAGTAGAGCATGTGTAGCACAAGCAAGAAAAGAAATGAGAAAAGAATTTTATATATAATAAGAATTATCACTATCGCGGGCGATAGCAATATCGCGCAGAGATATCAGTTTTATATAAAAACGTGGATCTGAGTCAAGATTTCACTTTAACTTAGTTTTCTTGAAACCCTATTACGCGGAGATGAAGTTTTCGCCGGCGGAACAGCAAAAACAAGGTGTTACCCTTTGATCTCTTGAAATTTGTGAAATGTTTTTGGATTTTAAGAATATTTGGAAGATTCTTTAGTCTAATGTTGATTTCATGAGAAAAAATATGGATTTGGAGAAAGGCAACATAGATCTTGAAAAAGCTTTGACAGGTTACGATTTCGTGTGGAGATTTCAATAGATCTATAGATTTAGAGGGGTGATTTAAGTGTTGATGGAATGTTTAGGTAAATAATGGTAGAGAACACAGATCTGAAATATTGAGTTGAAATTTTCATGGATACTTTTGTGATTTGAGGAAGAAGATGAATAGTGTTTTTATGTGAAATGAAGGTTTGGATTTTGAAGAATATCTTTGCATTTTGTTGAGTGTAAATCTTGTTAGAACTAATTTTACTCTTGTTAATGTTGAAAGTTACTTAAATTTTGAGATTTTCGGGTGGAAGAAGAATTTTGGATATCGCCTGGGGATAGACTGTCGCCAGCGATAATGAAAATTAACTTGTATTTTTATTTTTATTTTCAGAAAATGGCTTCTAGTTCAAGAGCAAGAAAGAGTACATACAGCAACCTGCAAGTCTTCTACCAGATCCGGCTCTTACTGAATTGAACGGAGGAGTTAGATTTAAAATCCAAGGAGGGTTAGTGGAGATTACACATGATGACTTAAGAAACGAGTTCGAACTGATAACACGAGGTGCTTGTTTTATAACCATTTTTTAACAAATATAATTTCAATCTTTCATATCAATCACGAGCCGCTTGTTTTAAAACATAAAGCATTTTTTCTAATTTATAAATATAATCAGGAACTTTTTATTTATAAAGCCCGGAGCTTGTTCTACAAAAATTTCTTTCTTAATATATCTGTTCAAAAATATAGTTTTAACATCCATTTGAAATAATTTAAATCTTTTAAAACTAGCAAATGCAAAAAAAAATCTAACTATTTCAAAACGAGCTACGTGTTCAAAAGTTTCATCAAAATCTGCTCATTCAATTTGTGCATAATCTTTCGCTATCAATCTAGCTTTGTTTTTTGTAATCCTAGATTCACTATCTAATTTATTTTAAAAAATTCATTTAGCACCTACTACAGGATGATCAGAATGCCTCTCTACAAGTTTTCAAACTTTATTGTGTTCAAATTGATTAAATTTATCATTTATAGCTAAAAACCAAGATTCATCATTTTAAGCGATTGAAACATCTTTTGGATTTATATCGGATACAAAATAAATGTTTGAAAATAAATCATGTAAAGAATAACGAGTACTAACTCATTTTGATGGTTCTTCAGTTACTAAATTCTTTAGATGATCCTTTGTAAATCTGAGTTTACTTGAAGGTACATATTCTTGCACTTCATCTTCTCTTTTCGTTTTTTTCTTCTTTGTCTTCAAATAATTCTTCATCATCATGTTCCACAAAAGGAAGGGATTATTCTTCGTTTCTTGTAGGATTAGAATCTACACAAGCAACAAACTAATCAAACTTAACATGAATTAATTCTTTAACTATTTTTATCATTTTATTATAAACTTTATAAGCTTTACTAGTTGAAAAATAAAACAATAACATTCAAGCCTTTATCCCACTATAGTGGGTTTTACTAGTTGAAGAATAACCAATAAAAATTCTTTCCTCAAATTTACCTAATGTATCTTTTGTATTTACTATATAAAATTTACAATCAAAAACTCTAAAATATGATACATTTGATTTCTTTTGAAAATATAATTCATAAGTAATTAGTTTCAAAAAAAACGAATCATTACACATTTAATAACATAACATGCAGTACTAACGGCTTCAGCCCAAAAAGATCTAGGTAATTTATATTCAGAAAGCATTGTACAAGCTAGTTCTTGAAAAGTCCTATTTTTTCTTTTCACTACATCATTTTGTTGTGGCGAGCTGCTCTTTCCCATTAAGTACATATTGGCCTCCTCGTCATTGTTGGTACTCGATCCACTTGAATCCTCAGGTAAGGAATCATCCCATGTCTTCGCCTTCAATACTTTTCTTGTCCTTCTTTGTGTGTCTTTTATACTTTTCTTTCAGATATTTTGGGCACTTATTTCGGATATGTTCAACTTTTTTTAAATGGTAACATTCCGGTAGCGAACGTTTTTCATCATCATCGACCTTTTCCTATTATTTCTTAAATCTCAACTCTTTTTTATTAAAGTACTTCTTAAATGAATTTATTATCTCTGGATTTCTCATAAATCTCTTAAACTTTTTCATAAACATACTCTACTCATCTTCTTCATCATCCTCATCAGTATCACTCTCTCTTTTTTTATAGACTTCAACGTCAACGTCTTTTTTTTCGGCTCCAAATTGTACTTTGTTGTTGAATCTTTAACTCCAATTCATGATTTTTGAGAATTTCAATGAGGCTCTTAATTTGAAGAGTTTTTATATCGTGTGACTTAAAGATGGCCTTCACGTTCAAATTGAACTTTGGAATGAGTGATCTAATAATCTTTTTAACCAAGTCGCCATTAGAGAAACTCTTTCCAAGTACTTTGGAATCATTAACGATTTTTGTAAATCTTGTGTACATGAAATCAATGTCTTTGTCAACTTTCATTCTGAACATTTCAAATTCTGACTCCAGTTGGAATAGTTTTGAATCTTTCACCTGCGAAGTACCTTCACGAGTGACTTCAAGTAAATTCCAAATATCAAATGTAATTTCGCAAACGCAAGTCCCATTAAACTCAATTCTATCTAAGGCATAAAATAATACACTCATAGCCTTAGCGTTATTTTTGTATCTCAGCTTATCTAGATCATCTTATTTATATTTCGGTTTTTTCATAGTACCACTTCCAAATACCAATATTGGCGGAGTGTACCAATGTTCTATCATATTCCAAACATCTATGTCTAAGGCAATTAGAAAACAATGCATCCTTGTTTTCCAATAATTATAATCGGTATCCGCAAACAAGGGTAGTCTACAAATTTCTTGGCCCTCAGAAAAAGCATGGTCATGGTGCGTCATTACACCCGGTGGTAAAACCTTTTTGGAGTAACCTAGCTCTGATACCGAATGTTGGACCTTGAGGTGCCCTTAGAGAGGGGTGAAAAGGGGCTAATATAAAATTTTTATGAAAATCAAAGACTTAGACAAATTAATAAAAAGACTTGAGCGAAATTTTCTTACAAACAATTATATGAAACAAATACTTAGAATATCAAAGAAAAACAAGATAATGATTTTATTCCACCAATGATGAAAACAAAAACAATGATTTTAATAGAGCTTGAAATCAAGGCTACAAGTAAAAATTCCTTTTTGTGAATTCACCGGTCCTTCTCCCAAGTACCGGTCGGCTATAGCTAGTCATGGGCAAAAAGCCCAATCGGGTCGGGCTTAGGCCGGCCCGGTCGTGCCCGGGCTTTTTGCCAAACGGGCTTGGCCCGCGCTCAGTGTGAACCGGGCCGGGCCGGGCTCGGGCTCCCTCTCAAAGAGGGGCCTGGTAAGGCCCTTCAGGCCGGGCCGGGCTTTTGTCGGGCCGACCTGAATAACTAGGCGGGATTAATCCCTCCTATTAATCAGGCGGGATTAATCATGCGTATTAATCAGGCGGGATTAATCCCTCCTATTAATCAGACGGGATTAATCCTGCCTAATCATAAAGGGAGCTGAAACTCTAGGCATGTTTTTGGCTTGACCAGAAATCTAAAGAAATACGTTGGACCCCACCCAGTCGATTTCATCTTCCTTGCTCAATTTCATACAATAAGACTGACCAACAAACTTCATCCTACATAACCCCAGGGCTTTTGACACTTTGCACCTTTTAAATACGGATTTTGGGCATTTTGCATCTTTGAAATACGGATTTTTGGCACTTCGCACTCTGGATCTTTAAAATTGGCACTTTGCACAATTAGGCCGAAATTTTAAGGGTATTTAGGTTCGAGCAGCACCAAAAATGCTGATTCAAAGATATTTAGGCCCGGACAGCATCAATAATCCAGGGTGCAAAGTGCCAAAAGGAGAATTTTGGTATTGCTCCGACCTAAATACCCTTGAAATTTCGGCATGGGGTGCAAAATGTCAGAAATCTATAATTTGGGAGTGTAATGTGTCAATTTTAAAAATTCGAAGCTCAAAATGGCAAAACTTCATATTTTGAGGGTGCAAAGTGTCAAAAATCTAACCTCAGCTAGCAAGAACAAGTAAAAACAATCAGAAGTCAGAAATCTTTTCCATACCACTAGAGGAGGGACTTCATCCGCATCCCCAAAACGCGAGGAGTGCCGCGCGACCTGCTCCTCGCACCAGAGGAACACCGGGACATAATAGTGGTAAACCCTCGCCTTCTCCGGCTCAGTCATCCGGAGCTCGTTTATTCCAAACAGCCTGCTTAGGTATCCACCGCAGAGCAACCACCTGTCGATGCCATCCGCCACCTTCCCAGCCGTGAACCCCATCCTATGCAAAAGAGGCCCCGCCAAAATGAACTTGAAGACGTCATCCACTGACGACACCAGAGCGGGACTCGATGGGAAAATCGGATTTGCCGGCGGCGCCGCAAATCGACGGAAGAGTGAATAGCGCCAGTGGGCTGCGGGTTGGGGCTGTCGACCGGATTTGGAGGCGATCGAGGGGTCCGCAGGGATGAAAAACGGAGAGTGTTGGGATCGGACGATAGGCAGAGGGGAACGGGATGTATGGGAAATCGTGCTCGGAGCCGCCATATTGTATGCCGGCGGCGAGAGGAAGAGATCGCCGGAACCCATTCCACACCTCCGCAGCTAGTCGGACTTCTTTGGGTAATGCATTGGCGGACGCAAGCTTTCCCGGGCTTTCTGTGATATTAAGGAACTTAAAAAACATCGAAACGAGTTGGCGGACGGAACAGCAGTGGCGAGAACCTTTGTCGGGCGGGTGGAGGATAGGAAGTGCTGACGTGTTGGATATTGGACAACCCGAGATTTGTGGTGGTCGCCGGGAACGGACAAAATAGTTTATGGGAGAACGCTACCTAGCCTGGGCATCCAGGCCATTCTCCGTCCAACAATAATAGTAATAATAATAATAGTAACAATAATAATAATAGTAATAACAATGCAGTCCGGGTTATTGGCGATGCCTGTTCGGGTAACTCCGTTTTTCTCCGGTTCAGAAAATCGGAACGTTTTAGTTTGGAGTTTGATCGAACGTGCAAACAGTCAATGTAAAATAACAGCAATAATAGGAGGTTTTTTTATCGTGAAAAATTCAAAAAGGGTGAAAAATAACGTGATTAGATCTGTGTCGGGTCAAAACACATTAAATTGTTTGAGGTTAAAAAAACTGGAAATCTGCTCAGAGGGTGACAGGTCACATCTTCGTTACAAGCTTTAAGCACATGACGAGTAAGAAAATAACTCAAGTCCATGGAGCTTTAACGAGTATGTCCTCTGGAGTGCTTCTATGTGCCTTCTTCTGGAGCAGAAAATTGTCTAATTCTTTGGGGCTTGGATTGGCGCGTCTTTCTCGGAGAAAATGGCCAAGTCATTGGAGCTTGGATGAGCGCGTTTTATTTTGGAGAAAATGGCCAAGTCACGGACGAAGCAGTGCAAGCATTCGGCATGAAGTATCGAGCGCTAAATGTTCAGTGTTGAGTGCTAATCATTGAGCATTGAGCGTTAAACATTGAGCGTTGAGCGTTAAGCGACTTTGAGAGGGAGCAAAGCGAATTCCAAGTGGAGGAACGATCTATGTCCCACATCCTCTTCAGAAAACCTCAAAGCACATTATAGCCTCTGGAATTCCTTGTCTTCAAATGAGGGCATGGGGGCTCTTTTATAGTTTTCTCGGGGGATATGCTGATAATTTCAAACAGACGGATTTTAAGGTGTCGAATGGCGTCGCTCCGTTCTGGCCACCCGGAAAGTCATTTCATGAAATGACAGAAGTGCTCCTCGAGCGGCTCAGGCGGCTCGGGTAAGTTGTCCGGCGGCGGTGGCGGCCGCTAGTGTAACGCCCCGAAACTCAAAAGAGCGACGGGAGGCGTTTTGGGCCAAATCTGGAATTTGACGGGGGGCACACGGCCTGGGATACGGGCGTGTCCCCGGGCGTGTCAGGCTCGAGTCGACGATTTGGCCGTGAAGTCGACTAATTTTTGGAGTCGACGATAGTCGAGCAGCGAACACGGCCTGAGACACGGGCGTGTATCAGGGCGTGTCAAGCTCGTGTCGACGATCTGCCAGGGAAGTCGACGATTTTCACTCGACATTGTGTCGAGACAAGGAACACGGCCTAGGACACGGGCGTGTCCAAGGTTGTGTCGGGTGTTCGACGAACTGCGCTCGACGAAGTGTCGAGACAGTGAACACGGCCTGGAGCGCAGGCGTGTTTGGGTTTGACACGGGCGTGTCAAATAGGACACGGGCGTGTCCAAGACCCTTGTGAGTCTCGGGTCGTTTTCGGGGCTGTGTCGATGGGGGCACACAGCCAACCACACGGTCGTGTCAGTTGGAACACGGGCGTGTCAGGTTAAACACGGGCGTGTCGGGACCCGTGTAATTTTCGTAACGCGTTGATTTTGACGGCGAATGAGGGACACGGCCCTGGACACGGGCGGGTCGCAGGCCGTGTTCGGCCCAGGTTTTACTTTTCAGCTACGAATCGTAGCCATTCGTTTCCTTATTTTGGGATCCGACGGTTGGGGGTTGTTCATACTGGAATATACCCTGGATTGGGCCTTTGAAACCCTCATTTCTCTTGAGTGGTTCTCTTTCTAAGTCTAGAGAGAGGGGAGAGCAAAGGAAGAAGAAGAAGCCTAGATCCGGTCACCGGCGGAGCTTCGGAGCTCCAAATCACGAACCGACTTCGGATCGACAGAGGCAAGGAGAGTGCGGTGCTTTTCATCCGCTTACATTTCCATGGCGCCAAGGAAGAACGCTAGGGTAACGATTCTCTACTTGAGCATGTGAAGCTCTACTTCTTTTGCATAGGGAAGCCCGCTCTCGCGAGTTTGCGGTGAGTTTGAGGCGTTCCTTCGGGTAGATATGAATAGTCCCCGTTGTGTACATGTAGAGTCTGTAATCAAGAACGGATATAGGCATGATGTGTGAAGCCTACCCGGACAAGTTGGTGTGGATCGGTGATGTTGCATTGCATAAGAGGCCGGAGAAGACTCCGTGCGAATGTTTGTTTTCGAGTTTTCTATGAGGTAGATTGCAACAGGGAGCCTTGGGGATTAACTCCAAGGTGCATCCGGAAAACTGAGCGGATGCGTGGTTCTGCCATCATGTGGGTCTGGGAGCCAACTTGAACATAACTGGGTAATGTGATGTTTGTAAATGATTTGGGACTCGGGAGAGTTTGACCCGTGCATATGTTTTAAATTAACGTTACGGTGTGAGCAACGGGTCAGGCGGAACCGTACCCGCTCTATGTCGTTCGGTTAAAGAGACCTAAAGTGACTTGGCACTTACTGTTGGCATAGATGGAGGGTCTTAGGCAGTGGCCAGAAACACCAAATGCTCTCGAGAGATTGCCGTCCCGGGGACGATGGTGAGTCGGCGGGCTTAGACCGTGATCACCGAGAATGTGCCCTAAAAGCACGGGGCGTGTGGCTGTGCGTGCCAATGCCTGTGATGCAATGTATTTATATATTGTTTGGTTGTGCTAATAAAGTGCAGGGAAGGAGCATCGCCGCCCCGAATTGGGGGCGGGATCGTTATAATTTGGTCAGCATGGCTGACCGTTGCTTTGGTTTGCCACTGTTGCGGTGGATTGTGCTTGCAGGTGCTGCGGAGCCGAGCGGTAAATAGCGGGCTAAAGCCCAAGAATCTGAGCCGGCCCTCGAAGGCCTAATTTTTGAGTGTTTTCTTTTATTCATGTATGGTCGGCATGCGTGTCGAGGTTTGGAAGACATGTAATATGAGGAGAACAATTGTAAGGCCTTAAGGCCAATACTTGTGTATTTGTACTTCATTCCTTTTGGCATATTAGTGGACATTCATGCTAGTGTTGGGTTCTTTTTCTTTTAATGCAACAATTTTAAATTGCTTCCACTAAAATGCTCTGTGTAGGACGTTGGATTGGTTGGATGATTTCCATAGAGTAACCACCCGGTCTGTATGTGGTATATGGTGTCGGGCCCTGACCGGACCTACTGCTATATGCTATGCGACGGATAGGGGGTGTTACAATTTGGTATCAGACTACTGGTTTCGGTCAGGCTTAAAATGAATTCGTGGGCGAATTCTTTTAAGCAGTGGTGAGCACATGTGTGTGCGTCATCGTTATAACAGCAAAAGAACCCATGAATGTCCACTTAGGAATGAAAAATACACGTGTTTGAGGAACTTGTGTGTTCTTATAATTGCGTTTTGCAATTTTGTTTGGTCGCTTAACGGTGTTTTGTACCACTATAGGTGACCAGAAGCGGTGTTGGGCCGTCGGAACGCCGAGTTTCTGAGGCTAGTAGTGCACCAAATGATGCTCCTGCAACATCTCCATCGGCTGAGACCATACGATTGGTGGCTGAAGCAATGTTTTCCATGATCAATGCGCAGCCTGCAAGGCAAATGCAGCAGCCCGCTCCTGCGATGGAGCAGGTACCTCTTCCAGAGGTTGAGCCGAGAAGAGTGGAGCAGGTAGTAATGGAGTCGTTGGTGCCAAGGAGGGCAACCGAGAGACAGCTCAAACATGTCATGAGCTTTAAACCTTCGGTATTTTCGGGGTTGGGAACCCCATCTCAAGCTGAAGACTAGCTCTCCCGTGTGAAGAGAGTCTTGACAGCGACGGAGACGGAGGATTGGCAGATGACCACTATAGCTACGTTCCTGTTGGATGGAGACGCTAGGCTGTGGTGGGAGGGTTTGGAGCTGCATCTATTGAGAGGTAGGAAACTTACAGACGTCTCGATGGAGGAGTTCTCGAGACTGTTCTTGGCTAGGTACTTCCCTTCGACTCAGAGGATAGCTTTGGAGAATGAGTTCCAGAGGTTGGTACAAGGAGAGAGTAGCGTGTATGAGTATCTCCACGAGTTTACTAGGTTGGGTCGGTATGCTAGCTCTACCATCGTGGATGAGGAGCGTAAGACCAACCGTTTCTACGAAGGTCTAAGAGATGACTTGAGGCTACTACTCTCGGGGCCGATGACGCACGGTTTCTTGACCTTGGTCAACACGGCCTGGTCCTTGGAGAAGTACTTGAAGAATGTTCAAGCGAAGAAGAGCCTTGGTGATAAGAAGTCTAGGTTCAAAGTGCCGACTACTTCAAAGTCCGGCTATCAAATGTTCTTTAAGAAGGCTAGGACTTCGGGTCCAGCTCCTTCTTCCGGTGCTTCTGGGGCGACTACTGGTCGGACCCCGGGTGCATGTTTTACTTGTGGGAAGTCGGGGCACTTTTCCCGTGATTGTTGGAGCGGACGTCCCTAGTCCGAGAGAAAGCCGGGAGCAACTTATGAAGAGAAGAGCAAGGCGGTGGAGTCAACCGCATCCCATTATGCTCCGGCTCAACCAAGGGTTTATAATCTTGGCCAACAGGAGGTCATCAAACAAGCGGATGTGGTGACAGGTACGGTTTAATTTGTAGCAAGTTAAATTCTTTTAAATACTTGTTATGCGTATGTTACCTTACCACTGCTTGTTTATGATTTATTTTGATTTGTGAGTTTCCGACGAAAGCACTGTTTGATACGGGAGCTTCACACTCCTTCTTGTCCGAAGGATTCATATCGCGCATCGGAGTACCTTCTTCGATGGCGAAGGACAAGTTGGATGTTTTGTTACCGAATGGGTGTTCGATGTGCGCGGATAAAATCTGCGGTGTTAAGATTCGCATTGGGAATCAAGAGTTCGATCTGCAAGCGTCGTTACTACCGTTAGTGGAGTTCGACGTTATATTTGGCATGGACTGGCTCTCGGAGCAGCAAGCCTATATTGATTGCGGTCGCAAGGAAGTCAAGTTGGGAGCAAGTCGTGAGACGACTTTTACGGGCTTGAAAGGGTCGAGCAAGACGTTGATGTCTGCTCTTCAGGTGGTGAAGGCGGTTCGTGCTGGTGCAGAGCTGTTCTTTATACTAGTGGAGGTTGCAAAGCCGAAGCATACGTTAGATAGTATTTCAGTGGTAGCTGAGTACCCTGATGTGTTCCCCGCAGATCTTACTGGAGCCCCGCCTCAACGGGAGATAGATTTCACTATTGAGCTAGTGTCAGGTGCAAAGCCTGTGTCACGATCTCTGTATCGGCTCGCGCCTAAGGAAATGGAGGAGCTGAAGGTGCAACTTCAAGAGTTGTTGGAGTAAGGGTTTGTGCGTCCAAGTTCGTCGCATTGGAGCGCACCAGTCCTCTTTGTAAAGAAGAAGGACAGGAGCTTGAGACTTTGTATTGATTATCGGGAGTTAAACAAGCTAACGGAAAAGAACAAGTACCCAATCCCAAGGATCGATGATCTTTTTGATCAGTTGGTCGGGTCGACGGTGTACTCTAAGTTGGATCTCAAGTCTGGTTACTATTAGTTGAGGATAAGGGAGAGTGATATCCCTAAGACAGTGTTCAGTACAAGATACGGGCATTACGAGTTTACGGTCATGCCGTTTGGGCTGACGAATGCGCCGTCAGTGTTCATGGATTTGATGAACAGGACCTTCAGGGAGTACTTGGACCATTTTGTGATCGTCTTCATCGACGATATTTTGGTGTACTCGCAGAGTGAGGAAGATCACTTTAGGCATCTTCATTTGGTTTTGGAGACGCTAAGGAGGAATCAATTGTATGCCAAGTTCTCGAAGTGCGAGTTTTGGTTGTCCTCAGTGGCGTTCCTCGGTCATATAGTGAGTGAGGAAGGTATTGCAGTGGATCCGGCGAAGATTATTGCGATACGAGAGTGGCCTGAGCTTTCTACGGTAGCGGAATTCCGGAGCTTTCTGGGGCTTGCCGGCTATTATAGGCGCTTCGTAGAGAACTTGTCGCGCATAGCGTTACCTCTCACTACTTTGACGAGGAAGGAGCAGAAGTTCGTTTGGACGCCGGAGTGCGCGCGAGCTTTTGAGGACTTGAAATGTCGGTTGACCACGGCGCCTGTGTTGAGTTCGTCGAGTGGGACCGAAGGTTATGAGATTTATAGTGATGCTTCGGGCAGTGATTTGGGTTTTGTGTTGTTACAGCATGGAAGCGTTATAGCATATGGCTCAAGACAGCTGAAGGGGCACGAGAGGAACTATCTGGTCCATGACTTGGAGTTAGCGGCCGTGATTTTTGTCTTGAAGCTGTGGAGACATTATTTTTATGGTGTGAAGATTGATATCTACACCGATCACAAGAGCCTGAAGTATTTGATTGATCAGAAAGATCTGAACATGCGGCAGTGTAGATGGATGAAGTTCCTGGGGGACTATACATTCAAGATTCACTACGTGTCTGGTAAAGGCAATGCGGTTGCGGACGCATTGAGTCGTCGGGCCCCAGCTCAAGCCAATTGGTTGTCGGTCCATGACGAGCGGTTGATTCGGGAGTTAGAGGCATTAGAGATCTTTTGCGTTGATAAGCAATCAAGTGCTGAAGCAGTATTGAATTGGACTAAAGTCCAATATGACCTGGCTGATCGGATTCGGCAGGCGTTGGATATGGATGTCCACATGAAGCAACTCATGATAGATGCTCTGGATGGGTCAAATTCTCAATTCATTGTGGAGGACGGATTACTTTAGAAAGACGGTCGTCTGTGCGTCCCAAGCGTGGGCAATTTGTGGGTGGAATTGTTATACAAGGCGCATTATACCAAGTACTCAATTCACCTGGGGAGCACGAAGATGTACCGCGATGTTAAGAAATTGTTCTGGTGGCTAGGACTGAAAAAGGATGTGGCGCTCTACGTGGCAAAGTGTCAAACTTGCGCCTTGGTGAAGGCGGAATGCCAAAAGCCGAGAGGATTCTTGAAATCCTTGCCTATTCTAGAGTGGAAGTTCGACGATATTACTATAGACTTTGTGCACGGGTTGCCAAGGTTGCAAAAGGGGAACGACGCCATTTGGGTGGTCGTAGATCGTCTAACGAAGGTGTCGCATTTCATTCCGCATAGGAAGGATGATCCAGTTGAGAAATTGGCAAAACTATATGTGGATAATATTGTACGGCTTCATGGTGTGCCCCGCAGCATCGTGAGTGACCGAGATGGGTGGTTCACGTCCAATGATTGGAAGCTGGTGCAGCAGATGTTGGGAACAAAGTTGAGTTTTAGCACAGCCTTTCATCCGCAAACGGATGGGCAGACTGAGAGGGTTAATAGGACAATGGAAGACATGCTTCGCATGTGTGTCCTGGACTTTGGAAAGCAATGGGAGGATCAGCTATACTTGGTGGAATTCGCTTACAACAATAGCTACCATGCGAGCATTCAAATGACGCCCTTCGAGGCCTTTTATGGTAGAAAATGTCGCACACCGTTGTCCTGGTTGGAAACGGGTGAATCAAAGTTGTATAAGCGATTAGAGATGGAGGATGCTACTTCTTTGGTGAGAACTATTCGGGAGAGGTTACTAATCGCTCAGGACCGCCAGGCTAAGTACTATAATGTCAAGCACAGGAACGTGGAGTTCGCTGTTGGCGATTGGGTGTACTTGAAGATCAAGCCGTTCAAGGGTGTCTCGCAGGTGCGTAGCTTGAAGAAGCTAAGCCCGAGATACCTTGGATCATTTGAGGTTCTGGAGCAAATTGGTGAAGCAGCGTACCGATTGAAGCTGTCTGTGGAGCTTAGTGGTCTACATGATGTATTTTATATATCGGTGCTACGGAAGGCGGTGCAACAGCCTACGCAAGTGATCGCGGTCGATCAAGTGTCGGTTGATAGTTGGTTGACGACGAAGGTCAAGCCAGTATGTATTGAAGACTCGGAAGTCAAGCGGCTACGCAATAAAGAGATCAGGATGGTCAAGGTCCGTTGGGACAATTGCGGTCGAGAGAAGCTCTCTTGGGAGCGAGAGCAGACTATGCTTGAGGAGTACCCAGAGTTGTTTCACTCAAGTACCATTTAAGTTTTATGTTTTTTTTCCTTTATGTAATTTCGAGGATGAAATTCTTTTAAGATGGGGAGAGTTGTAACGCCCCGAAACTCAAAAGAGCGACGGGAGGCGTTTTGGGCCAAATCTGGAATTTGGCAGGGGGCACACGGCCTGGGACACGGGCGTGTCCTAGGGCGTGTCAGGCTCGAGTCGACGATTTGGCCGTGAAGTCGACGAATTTTTGGAGTCGACGATCGTCGAGCAGCGAACACGGCCTGAGACACGGGCGTGTCTCAGGGTGTGTCGAGCTCGTGTCGACGATCTGCCGGGGAAGTTGACGATTTTCGCTCGACGTTGTGTCGAGACATGGAACACGACCTAGGACACGGGCGTGTCCAAGGCCGTGTCGGGTGTTCGACGAACTGCGCTCGACGAAGTGTCGAGACAGTGAACACGGCCTGGAGCCCAGGCGTGTTTGGGTTTGACACAGGCGTGTCAAATAGGACACGGGCGTGTCCAAGACCCGTGTGAGTCTCAGGTTGTTTTCGGGGTTGTGTCGATGGGGGCACACGGCCAACCACACGGCCGTGTCAGTTGGAACACGGGCGTGTCAGGTAAAACACGGGCGTGTCGGGACCCGTGTAATTTTCGTAATGCATTGATTTTGACGGCGAATGAGGGACACGGCCCTGGACACGGGCGTGTCGCAGGCCGTGTTCGGCCCAGGTTTTACTTTTCAGCTACGAATCGTAGTCATTCGTTTCCTTATTTTGGGATCCGACGGTTGGGGGTTGTTCATACTAGGATATACCCGAGATTGGGCCTTTGAAACCCTCATTCCTCTTGAGTGGTTCTCTTTCTAAGTCTAGAGAGAGGGGAGAGCAAAGGAAGAAGAAGAAGCCTAGATCCGGTCACCGGTTGAGCTTCGGAGCTCCAAATCACGAACCGACTTCGGATCAACGGAGGCAAGGAGAGTGCAGTGCTTTTCATCCGCTTACATTTCCATGGCGCCAAGGAAGAACGCTAGGGTAACGATTCTCTACTTGAGCATGTGAAGCTCTACTTCTTTTGCATAGGGAAGCCCGCTCTCGCGAGCCTGCGGTGAGTTTGAGGCGTTCCTTTGGGTAGACATGAATAGTCCTCGTTGTGTACATGTAGAGTCCGTAATCGAGAACGGATATAGGAATGATGTGTGAAGCCTACCCGGACAAGTTGGTATGAATCAGTGATGTTGCATTGCATAAGTGGCCGGAGAAGACTCCGTGCGAATGTTTGTTTTTCGGGTTTTCTACGAGGTAGATTGCAACAGGGAGCCTTGGGGATTAACTCCAAGGTGCACCCGGAAAACTGGGCGGATGCGTGGTTCTGTCATCATGTGGGCCTGGGAGCCAACTTGAACATAACTGGGTTATATGATGTTTGTAAACGATTTGGGACTCGGGAGAGTTTGACCCACGCATATGTTTTAAATTAACGTTGCAGTGTGAGCAAGGGGTCAGGCGGAAACGTACCCGCTCTATGTCGTTCGGTTAAAGAGACCTAAAGTGACTTGGCACTTACCGTTGGCATAGATGGAGGGTCTTAGGCAGTGGCCAGAAAGACCAAATGCTCACAAGAGATTGTCATCCCGGGGACGGTGGTGAGTCGGCGGGCTTAGACCGTGATCACCGAGAATGTGCCCTGAGAGCACGGGGCGTGTGGTCGTGCGTGCCAACGCCTGTGATGCAATGTATTTATATACTGCTTGGTTGTGCTAATAAAGTGCAGGCAAGGAGCATCGCCGCCCCGAATTGGGGGCGGGATCGTTATAATTTGGTCAGCATGGCTGACCGTTACTTTGGTTTGCCACCGTTGCGGTGGATTGTGCTTGCAGGTACTGCAGAGCCGAGCGGTAAATAGCGGGCTAAAGCACAAGTTGCTGAGCCGGCCCTCGAAGGCCTAATTTTTGAGTGTTTTCTTTTATTCATGTATAGCCGGCCTGCGTGTCGAGGTTTGGAAAACATGTAATATGAGAAGAACAATTGTAAGGCCTTAATGCCAATAGTTGTGTATTTGTACTTCATTCCTTTTGGCGTATTAGTGGACATTCATGCTAGTGTTGGGTTCTTTTTCTTTTAATGCAACAGTTTTAAATTGCTTCCGCTAGAATGCATTGTGTAGGACGTTGGATTGGTTGGATGGTTTCCAATGAGTAACCACCCGGTCTGTCTGTGGTATATGGCGTCGGGCCCCGGCCGGACCTACTGTTATATGCTATGCGACGGATAGGGGGTGTTACAGCTAGCGTACGCATCATGCACGCACGGGCGCCGAAAGGGGGTGTTGCGCCCACGAGCACCCAAAGGGGGCACACACGTGCTCGCCTAAAGGATGCACATGCTCTCTCGCGCGCGCGTCCAGGGCCGCACGCACGGGTGCCGAAAGCGGGGCACTGCGCCCACGAGCACCCAAAGAGGCACGCGCGTGCTCGCCTAAAGGAGCATGTCGCGCCTGCTCCTCAACGTCGCGGGGAGCACGCTCATGATTGGGTTGATTGTGCTTGTGTGTGCTTCCTCTCATGCGGTTGCTCGGCCTCCTACGACTCGATTCAAGAAAACTTAGGGGGAACCCCATCAAATGCCCAAAATTTTTGTGAAGCATGACTATTTGTCAGTCTTATGAGGTGGAGACCATGTTGCTGACGTTAGGTGGGAGATCTTGGGAGTTGTCAGCTTATGCAATGCTTTTGCGACGTAGGTGGTGGGCGTGGCCTAGCTGTTGAAACTCGGATACCGGTTAAACAGAGTTCGGACTTGAGTTACAGTTTAAGTTACTTGGCACGTCATCGAGTGCTCAAGATAGGTCAATTCGAACCCGAATTCTGTCTTCTTTCGTTTAAAGGGGTTGTCTACTCACAAACCTGGTGAGCTGCAGCGCGGAGGTCCCACCGCTCACCCAGAAGCGCGTTGTATAACCCCGTGTCCGGCAAGTGGGGTGAACCAGGAACCAGACCGGCCGGCTCAGATCACCCAGGTCCCAGGCAAGCTCGGCAGAGAAACCCGAGCCTGAGCTCGGCATTCGTCGACCGCGAGCTCGGCATTTGCCGAGCTAAGTCAAGATTCGTCGAGCTGAGCCCGACTAATAGAGGCCGACTAATAGAGGCCGACCGATGGGCGAGCTCGTCGTCCCAGCTCGCGCTCACGCAAAGGAGCTCGGCGACAGCAGGCGAGCCGGATCTTCAGGGGTGGTCGAGCTCCCCAGCTCGACCAGATCTATGAGGTACTTTTTACTATTTTGCCCCCGCTGGTCTGCCCATAGCCATTCAAAACAGCGGAGTTTGGTTGTTGGCAGACCCAGCCAAGGGTATTTTGGTAAATTCAGGTCGGTTCAGTTTGGTTATTGGCAGTTCAAATTCTGAAATCTATAAATAGGCCCAAGGGGTACCTCCGAAAGCATGCTTCCCGTCCCCTCTGGCTTCACCTCTCAAGCGTTTTCTAAGGATACCTTAGCTCGGCCTCTGGTTAAGGAGGGGAAGCGCTCTAAGATCTTTCAGGTGTGTGGTGGGTCCTCCCCGTCGAGCCCTTGGGTCTGTTTTTCCTTGTTTCGCCTGTTGTTTTGCTTGCATGAGTGAATTAAGTGCGCGATCACCCCTTCCCCGAGGGTGGACTCCACAGGAGACCGATTTTCGGTTTCAACATTTTGGTGCGGTGAGCATGGAGCGTGGTCAGCACAGAAAACCTTCAGCGAGCTCGATGACAGGAGGGAAAGGATCTGACAGGTCGGACTCGCCCCACCCCCCCCCCCCCACCCCCAACCTCTGGCCACGATGGGGATGTTTGAAGATTTCAGGAACGGGGTGCTGGGGCTCATCAAGTTCGCACTCGGCGCGCGAGCCGAGTGCTCGACTCCAGCTTTCCAGATCGCAGTCGCCCCCTCTCTGGGCGAGGACGCCCTCGGCAGGCGAGTTGGGAAGGAAGTTGCCAAGGAGGGCCGGGGGTGCGATCTCCCTAGGTGTGAGCTCTTCCCCGGCTCGGCAGGCAGAGGACGAATCGGCGAGCTGAGCCTGCGAGAAGCGCCAGCTCACCCAATAGGGGGAGGCAGCCCCTTCAGCGAGTTGGTCTCTTCAGCTCCAGTTCCAGAGGTGTTCAGGGAACCCGAGATGTCTCACTACACCGAGAAGGGAGACCCGGTCCAACATGTCCAGTGGTTTGAGGACGTGGTCTCGATCCGGCAAATGTCGGATGGGTTCACGTGTCGGCTCTTCGCCATCACCCTCAAAGAGAAGGAGAGGGAGTGGTTTCACCAGCTGTCGGCCAGCTCCATCTACTACTTCGAGGACCTGCGCCGGGGGTTCATGTTGAGGTTCACTACCTCAAAGAGGAGGAAGGAGTTAGAGTCCATGTTCCACATCAAGCAGGGGGTGAATGAGATGCTGGGGAGCTACGTGGACCGGTTCCAGGAGGAGGTCACCTAGGTCCAGGAGATGCCAGGCCACAACCTGATGATGGCCTTCACCCTGGGGCTGCAGCAGGGATTCTTCAGGATGAGCTGAAGAGAGTGCCCCCCCTCTCCTACGAGGAGATGATGAAGAGGGCGGCGAGAGAAGTTGACGGGGAGGCGTCAAATCTGGAGTTCGCCCGGAATCTGGCCAGGTGGGTCATGGAGGAAGAGAAGGAGTCAAGAGGCGGAAGAGGGCAGGAGAAGAGGAGAGTCGAGCCCCGGCAGAGGCAGCAGAGGCAGCTCCAGGGGCAGCAACATCCCAGGTAGGGTCGTTAGGAGCCCGACCGTCGGCTGGGCTGGAGGCCCGAATGGTAAGGGCAGGGGCCGCAGAGAGGGTACCAAGGAAGGGACTGCCACCAAGGGGGGCAAGATCAATTCCACTCCCCGGGTTGGAGGAGGGAGCAGAGGACTCGACTCCCCAATCAAGAAAAGGCTATGGCCATAGCCATAGGGGAGAGGAGGAGAGTAGCAAGGAGGAGGAGGAGAGAAGTTAGGGTGGAGTTGCCCTACTGCGACTTCCATCAGGAGGAAGGGCACGCCACAGCCACGTGCCCGGAGTTCCTCTAAATGAGGGGAAACAGGGAGCAGCAGCAGCAGCAGGGGCGTTAGGAAGTGAGGATCGAGCAGGTCCTGCCTCGGGCGGAGGAGGACCGTTGTGAAGACCGGGTGGACGTCGGGACCCGAGGAGGGATCGAAGTGATCCACGGGGGGTAGGGGTAGAGTCCTCCCGGAGGGCGAGCCTCCATACCTTGTATCGCCGGAGCGTTGGCTCCACATCCCAAACCCCACCCCCAGAGGAGAGGATCACCTTCTCCAGGAGCGATATGTCGGATCATGAGGATCCATTTTGCGATGCGCTGGTCATCCAGACAATCATCGAAAATTTTATCGTCTCCCGGATCCTCGTCGACAACGGAAGCTCCGTCAACGTCGCCTTTAAAAAGGCGTTTGACGCGATAAAGGTGGAGGCGAAGAGGGTGTTGGCCTCGGATGGGCCCTTGTTTGGATTTTCGGGGGAAAGGAAGGAGATCAAAGGAGGTGTGGGGCTCCATGTCACCCTGGGGGGGAAGTCCAGGAACTGCAGGTTCGTCATCGTGGATTCCCCCAACAGCTACATCGCCATCTTTGGGAGGCCCCTCATCAGCGCCTTCTGCTGCGTCCCCTCATCGTTTCATCAATGCTTGAAGTTCAATGCAGAGGGGATTCAGGTCAGGGTTAGGGGGGACCCCAAAGTGGCATGGGAGTGCTACGTCACCGCTGTGAACTCCATCTCTTGGCAAGAGGGGGTCGAGGAGATGGAGCGAAGGATGGAGGAGGCGGAGCAGGAAGCTGGCAGGGAGGAGCTAGAGGTGGAGAGCTGCGCCGAGGTTGAGGTGGCAGGAGGAGATCGAGAGGAGTCGACCGAGGCGATGGCCGTGGAAGAAGAGGTGGAGGCGGAGGTCCTCGTCCCAGAGGAGGGGGATGTTGAGGAATAGGGGGAGCAGTCCAAGCTAGAGGCTGCATAAGAGGTGGTGGAGCTGAAGGTCCTGACACATGAGGGCAGGGTAGAGAAGGTCCGCGTCAGCGGAGGCCTGACCCCAGAGAACCAAGGCAGGATGCTAGCATGCATCCAGAAGAATGTGGACATCTTTGCATGGAGCGCCGCAGAGATGTCAGGGGTTGACGCGGATGTGGCTTGCCACCGCCTCAACTTGGACTCGGGAACACGCCTCGTTCAGCAAAAGAAGAGGTCCACGGCGGACAAGCTGGCAGAGCCCATCAGGGAGGAGGTAGCCAAACTCCTCAAGGCCGGCTTCATATCTGAGATCCAATACCCCAGCTGGGTCTCAAATATAATCATGGTTAAAAAGGGGACGGCCGGTGGCGTATGTGTATCGACTTCTCTTTGCTTAATAAATCTTGTCCTAAGAACTGTTATCCCTTGCCTCGGATCGACGCGCTGGTTGACTCAGGCGTTGGTTTTTCTGTAATGAGTTTTTTAGATGCATTTTCAGGTTATCATCAAATCAGGATGCACCCCCGGACGTCAAGGATGTCTCGTTCATCACGGGGGATGGATCTACTGCTATAAAATGATGCCCTTCGGGCTGAAGAATGTAGGGGCGACCTACCAGAAGATGATGGATAGGGTCTTTAAAAAACAGAATGGGAGAAACCTGGAGGTGTACGTAGATGATCTCATGATCAAGAGTTAGGTTGTGGACTCTCACCTCCAGGACCTAGAGGAGACCTTTGCTACCCTGCGTAGGTATAAGATGCGGCTGAACCCCCTGAAGTGTGTCTTCGGGTCTAGCAGGGGAAAGTTCTTGGGGCACCTCCTCACCCCTGCAGGGGTCGAGCCGAATCCTGATAAGGTCAAGGCTATCATGGAGCTGGGGTTGCCGCAGAATACTAAGGAGGTGCAGCGGCTGACGGAGAAGCTAGCAGGGCTAAGTAGGTTCCTCTCCCGAGCTGGGGAGAAGTGCTCCCCCTTCTTCAAAACACTGAGGGGGGTGGGGGGGGGGGGTCAAAAATTCGAGTTGACCAAGGAGTGCGAGGAGGCATTCCAGGCCCTCAAGATGCAGTTGACTCGGGCTCCATTGCTCCAAGGGCCGAAGGAGGGGGAGGACCTATTTTTGTATCTCGGGGTCGGGGCGGAGGCCTTAAGCTCTGTCCTAGTTCGTGAAGAGAGAAAGAAGCAGCTCCCTATATATTACGTGAGCCGGGTCCTGAGGAAGGCCGAGCTCTGGTATCCAATCTTGGAGAAGCCGGCCTTCGCTTTGGTCGTCTCGGCCCGGAGGCTGCGGCCCTATTTCCAGGCACACTCCATCCGAGTGGTGACTGACCATCCCCTCCGTAACATCTTTGAGGGGGTGGAGCATTCCGGCAGGCTGGCCAAGTGGTCGGTGAAGTTGAGCGAGTTCGACATCTCCTTTGTCCCCCGCCTCTCGATCAAGGCTCAAGCGATGGCCGACTTCTTGGCCGATTATGTGATTGAGGTGGCGGAGGAAGAGCTCACTCGACCGACCCCATAGAAGGTAAAGGTAGATGGCGCCTCGGGGAGGCATTCCCTAGGAGTGGGGGTGATCTTGGAGAGCCCCCAAGGGACTAGAATTGAGCAGACGGTGGTGGTGCACTTCCCCATCACCAACAATCAGGCCGAGTATGAGGCTGTGATAGTAGGGCTGCGTCTGGCCAGGGAGCTGGTGTCACAACCCGCATTTCCTCAACGAGTACATCGTATCAGAGTAAGAGGAACTACGTGTTATGATGTCACGTCGTGCAGGGGATAACTGCACACGTTCAGGCAAAACCTTAACGCTTACTTGATTAGTCGAAATCCATCAGTTAAATGCAAGAAAACTGTTTAGTTTGATGGTCGTATCCCTCAGGCTTATGGATCAAAACGTGTGTTTGTCCGCGGCGGAAAATACGTTAGTTTACTTATGACGATTTCCTATATGCAATCTAGATTTACCATAATATAAGAAATCCTCTTTTTTACGTTGTTTGGAAAATACTTGATTAGTTGAACAAAACATGTTATGAATGATATACAATAGTAGGGTTTTTAGCTTAAAAATATCTAATGCAACCTAGCATAAAACAGTCCCAAGAGCAAGTAGATATCATCCCAATGATTCCTAATAGCAGTATATCATTCATATGTAGCCACTAAAGAAAACCACCAATGGGCGTCAACAAGCTGACACGAACCCACTAGGGCGTCTATATGTCTGTACAACAAAGTAAAGAACTATCTCACTAAGCAAGCTTGGCTAGCTCCAAGTAACCTCCACCAAATGCCTAGCATAGTAAACAAAGGTGCAATAGAAACAAGAAGAGTAAAGCTAACAAACTTGAAAGGGGAAACTAACTACACTTGCAAGAATCAACGAACAAAGACAAGATTGGCAAACATCGCAAAAATCATCTAACAAAAGATAAGATTAGCAAGGGCGAAGAACACCGTTTGCCTGAACCGAGACGACACTGCGACGGCTGCTCCATTTTTTCCTTTTTCTTCTCTTGCCTTAGCTTCTCTTCCTTGCTTTCTCTTTGAAATGGGGAAGAAGATGAAGAAGGGAATAAGTGAGGAGAAAAACTCTTGTCTCGGCCTTATTTCCTCCAGGACAGAGCTGGACCGTTTGATCCAGAATCAGAGAAACGAACGGCACAAAAAACTGAAAAAGTCGATTTTTGGCCTTGTCACGTCCTGTGTCACGCTCGTGTCACAGGGCGTGTACCTTAAGCGGCGCAGAATGTCGACAAATTCAAGTTTATCCACAAGGTACACGGCCGGGTACACGCCCGTGACGGGTCGGTCACGCCCGTGACCTAGGGCGTGTAACCCGTGTCTCGACATTTCGTCGACCAAAAGTGTCGACACTTAGACATAGCGGGACACGCCCTGTGACACGCCCGTGTCAAAGGCCGTGTACTCCTCTCTCGACACTCGACACCCGACACTCGACACTCAACAGTCGTCGAGCGAAATTCGTCGACCCAGCGGGACACGGCCCGTGACACTCCCGTGTCACGGGGCGTGTACCCCATTCGTCGAGCTCAACTCGACGCAAGAAAATTCGTCGAGTCAAGGAGGTCACGCCCCAGGTCACACCCTGGGTCACGCCCCGACACGCCCGTGTCGGGGGGCGTGTTCCTCCCGTAACTTCGTCGAACGAAGTTCGACGACCACAAAGCCAAAACGCATCCCGAGCTGGACACGCCCGTGTCCCAGGCCATGTCACTCAAAAAATGACTATGGAGTTCTTTCAACTCTCATCACCATGCTCGAACAACGGTCAAAGCCAACGTAACGCTCATCAAGCGTATGCAATCATTCAACGAAAAATCCGGGGCGTTACAGCTGGGGTGTTGGACGTGGCGGTCCTTATTGACTCCACGGTGGTAGCTTCCCAGATCAACGGGGAGTTCGAGGCGAGAGAGCCAACCTTGCGGCTATACTTAGCCAAAGTAAAGGGGGTCATTGACACATTTCAAACTTTTTCCATCCAGCACGTGCCCCGGGAGGAGAATGAGCAGGTTGATCAGCTAGAGAAGCATGGTCCCTGGGTGGGGGTACCATCACCGACCTATTCCGCCCTTCCATCGAAGAGGGAGAGCTCATGGAGATAGATCAGCGGTCCTCATGGATGGACTCGGTCACAACTTTCCTTTCCACGGGAGAGTATCCGGAGGGGGTGGACAGGAAGAAGCTCAGGTACAAATCGGCGTACTACCTCTTCCGGAACGGGCAGTTGTATAAAAAGACTCTCTCGGGGATGTTGGCTCGTTGCGTGGCCGAGGGGGAAGTACAAAGAATCTTGGAGGAAGTCCACTACTGGGAGTGTGGGAGTCACTCCGGGAGTCGGACCCTGGAAGGAAGGACCGTCAGGCAAGGGTATTTCTGGCCCACCCTAGGCCGCGATGCGACAGAGTTCGCAAGAAGATGCCACAAGTGCCAGCTGTTTGCCCCCCTCCAGCTACAGCCGGTTCAGCGACTCAAGAGTATCACAGCCCCCTGGCCCTTTGCCAATTGGGGGATGGATTTGGTTGGACCGTTCCCCCAGGCCAGTGGGCAGAGAAGGTTCCTACTGGTGTTGATCGATTATTTCTCCAAGTGGTTGGAGGTGAAGGCGTTGGCCAAGGTAACTTCCCAAGTCATCAGAAAGTTCGTTTGGGGGGAGATCATCTGCCGTCATGGGCTGCCCTAGGTCATTGTCACGAACAATGGGCCCCAGTTTGCCAGTGCGGAGTTTACCAGTTTCTGCGAGCAGCTTGGGATCGACCTCAGGTTCGCCTCGGTCCACCACCCCAGGAGCAACGGGCAGGTGGAGGCCGCGAACAAAATCATTGTTAACCTCCTAAAGAAGAAAGTGGAAAATCTGAAGGGAAGCTGGGTGGAGCAGCTCCCCGCGATTCTCTGGGCCTTGAGGACCACCCCCAACACAGCTACAGGAGAGACCCCCTTCAAGCTCTCCCATGGGTGCGAGGCAGTACTCCCCATAGAATTTGAAGTTCAAACACCTCGAGTTGTTGCGACCGGGGAAGGCAGGGAAGAATGGCGGGCTGAGAACGAGGAAGAGCTGCGGCTCTCCCTTGACATGGTGGAAGAGCTGCGGGACCTTTCCGCCGTCCGACAAGAATAGGTGAAGAGAAGGATGGCCAAGTACTTTGACAAGCACGTCAGAGTCAAGCAGTTTGCAGAGGGGGATTTGGTGCTGAAGAAGGTGGATGCTGCGGGAAGGTCGGCAACCGTGGGAATCTCAACCCCGACTGGGAAGGACCATTCATTGTAAAAGAGGCATTGAAATCAGGAGGGTATCGACTCCAAAATATGGAGGGCGAGACCCTAAGTCTCAACTGGAGTGGTGATGACTTGAAGCGCTTTTTTCCTTAAAACCTGTAAGTGGTACTTTGATTTTTAATAAAATTCTTTGACATGTCAATCCTGTCGCCACAGTTTATACAAAAGGACGAAGTGTATCTGGACCCCGAGCAAATCCCGCTGTCAGGCTCTCACCTAGCTGGCAGGGCTGGAAGTGACTCAGTGTCAGCCTCGGGCCCCGAGCAGATCCCGCTGTCAGGCTCTCACCTAGCTAGCAGGGCTGGAAGTCACTCGATGGTGTCAATCCTTGGACGCCGAGTAGATCCCGTTGTCAGGCACTCACCTAGCTGACAGGGCTAGAAGTCACTCGGTGTCATCCTTAGACCCCGAGAAGATCCCACTGTCAGGCTCTCAACTAGCTGACAGGGTTGGATGTCACTCGATGGTGTCAATCCTTGGACCCTGAGCAGATCCCGCTGTCAGGCTCTCACCTAGCTGATAGGGCTGGATGTCACTCGATGGTGTCAACCCTTGGACCACGAGAAGATCCCACTATCAGGCTCTCACCTGGTCGGCAGGGCTGCAAGTCAATCAGTGTCATCCTTAGACCCCGAGCAGATCCCGCTGTCAGGCTCCCACCTAGCTGGCAGGGCTGGAAGTCACTCGGTGTCATCCTTAGACCCCGAGCAGATCCTGCTGTCAGGCTCTCACCTAGCTGACAGGGCTTGATGTCACTCGATGGTGTCAACCCTTGGACCCCGAGCAGATCCCGCTGTCAGGCTCTCACCTAGCTGACAGGGCTGGATGTCACCCGATGGTGTCAACCCTTGGACCCCGAGAAAATCCCGCTGTCAGGCTCGCACCTAGCTGGCAGGGCTGGAAGTCACTCGGTGTCATCCTTAGACCCCGAGCAGATCCCGCTTTCAGGCTCCCACCTAACTGGCAGGGCTGGAAGTCACTCGGTGTCATCCTTAGACCCCGAGCAGATCACGCTGTCAGGCTCTCACCTGGCTGGCAGGGCTGGAAGTCACTCGGGGTCATCCTTAGACCCCGAGCAGATCACGTTGTCAGGCTCCCATCTCGCTGGAAGGGCTGGAAGTCACTCGGTGTCATCCTTAGAACCTGAGCAGATCCCGCTGTCAGGCTCTCACCTAGCTGACAGGGCTAGATGTTGTTGGGTACATTGGTCAAATGTACCTGATTTGAAGAAGCCTCACCCAACTCAATGATATACATCATAATGTATTTGATGTATGTTTAAGTTACTTGTGCAGGTTAAGTAAGTACTGGACTGAAGCAAAAAGTTTCTAAGTCCATGTGTCGACACCCAGAGGGAAAGTGTCGACACTCAAGAAAGCTTGTGTCGACACCCAGACAAGCAGTGTCGACACTTGGAGTCATTGTGTCGACACCTGGGATGTAGAGTCGACACCAGACAGAAAGTGTCGACACTTGGAGCTGTGTCGACACTCAGTGAAGAAAAGTGCAGACAAAAAGTGTCGACACAAGGAGCTGTGTCGACACTTAGTGAAGCTGAGTCTACACCAGAAAGTGTCGACACTTGGAGCTGTGTCGACACTCAGCAAAAGTCTGCAGAGACTAAGTTAAAGTGTAGACACCCAACACAGTGTGTCGACACTAAGCAGAAAAGTCAGTAGTTGAAGTAAGTGTCGACACCCAGCACAATATGTCGACACTCAACAGAAGAGTCAACATTTGAAGTATGTGTCGACACCCAGAACAATGTGTCGACACACAGCTGAAGACTCAACACTGGAAGAAAGTGTCGACACATGGAGCTGTGTCGACACTTAGCAAAGAACAGAAAGAACAACAAATTATTCTAAGTACAAGTGTCGACACTATGGGAATGTGTCGAAACTTAGTTGAAGTCTCAACAAGAAGAAGGTGTGTCGACACAAGGAGCTGTGTCGACACTCAACAAGTAACGACAATGAAGACTATGTGTCGACACCAAGAAGCAGTGTCGACACTTGACAGATTCAACACAAGAAGATGTGTCGACACAGAGGAGATGTGTCGACACATAGAAGAATTCAGCAAAAGCTAGAATAACAAGTACTTGTGTCGACACTCAATTTCAGTGTCGACACATGCAGAAGAATCTGTGTCGAGACATACAAGGAGTTGTGTCGACACCTTGTAGACTTGTATCGACACTTACACAACATGTGTCGACACTTGGACTATAAGTGTCGACACTTAAAGACAGAAAGTCTCGACACTATCAGACAGATAGAGATTTTCAAGAAGTGACTGGATGACTTGACAGCTGCCGTTCCAGCCGGTCTACAGCAACTGTCAGAGATGTCAGAAGTCAGTTATGAACCGGACCAGCCGGTTACCATGAAGAAGGCCTATAAATAGGCACCCACAGTTTACAGAAACTGTTGTTGAAGTTGTTGATCAGATTATTGTTAAGGTTGATCACCTTGTTGAAGTAATTATAAAAGTGGTACAAAGAGTATCAACACAAGAAGATCTAGCAGTTCAAGTGCAGATCTAAGAAGTTGGAGAGAGAGGGCTCCATCCAAGAAATCAGCCTCTGGAACTAGGCTGAGAAGAAGGATTCAGATTCAATTCTGGATCTTAAGTGGCAGAGGTCAAGGAACAACTGCAGAGGATTCAGTCTTATTCAGTTCTACTCAAGAAGCTTTGAAGAAAGCTAAGTCAGGGTGAATCCAGCTGAGTTCTTCCAAGAACTCATCAAGAATCTCTCAACTCCCCTCCTTTAATTCTGAGTTGTAGAGTTATTATTTGTAATACATTCATAACTTGTAGGATCCTTTGGATCTGAGTGATTTGTAAGCCTATAATTATAAAGGCTGAGGGTAGGGCTTGTGAGCCTGAGTGTAGGAGATTGAGATCTCTAAGTGTAGGCCTTGTTGGCTGAGTGTAGGCCTTGGATTGGCTGAGTGTAGGCCTTGATTGGCTGAGTGTAGGCTTTGGGATAAAGCTGAGTTGTAAGGCTTTGGGCCTGAGGTGTAGGAACCAATTTGGGTTCTGAGACAGTGGAGAAGTTTGGCCGAATCTAGTACACTGCTAGATAGGCGAAGGGGGAAAGTGGATGTACCCATATCTTGGGGAACCACTATAAAACACTATGTGCTGTGCTGTGGTTGTGCTGTGGATTAGCTGTGTATGTTTTGTTATTGCTGTTTGTTGTGCAAAAGTAGTTAGAAATCTGTGATATAACTGTTTGGCTGCCAACAAAGTTAGAAAAGGATTAGGTCACCTATTCACCACCCCCTCTAGGTGTTTAGGTACCATATCTTTCAAGTGGTATTAGAGGGAGGTTCCTCAAAACAAGGACTAACAGTCTGAGGAGATCCTGTTTGGCAGATTCAGTGTAAGGGAAAACACAGATTCAAGAAATTCAAGAAAATCAAGAAACATGGGTTCCTATGAGAATCACAAGGAATTGGGTTCCATGAAATTACTCATATGCAGGAAGGAGATCTTTGGGATCTGGAAAGAAAGGGTGAGGCTATTTATGGAGGCCTCAGACCCTAGAATCTACATCACAGTAAAGGAAGGGCCTTATGTGCCCATGAAGATTTCAGTTCTAGATGCAAACCAGAGAACTCCAAAGGATTTCTCTGAGATGACTAAGGATGAAATTGTCCTGGCCACCATGGACAAGAGGGCACAGAACATAATAGTGAGTGCCATTGATGATGCAACTTTTCATAACTTAATTCACTGTAAAACAACAAAAGAGATGTGGGATACTCTCATTGTCTATATGGAAGGTTCTGAATAAGTTAGGCAAGATAGGAAGTCCTTGCTAAATCAGGAGTATGAAAGCTTTAGGCAAGGAAAGGGTGATAGCATCACTGAGTGCTATAAGAAATTTTACAGAATAGTTAATGAACTCATGTCTTATGGAAGAGAGTTCAGTAACTATGAACTAAATGACAAGTTCCTAAGGTCCCTAACCAAAGATTGGGACACCAAGATTTGTGTCATAAGAGAAATGGCTAAGTTGGGGAAAATTCCTCCTCCCACACTGTTTGGCAAGCTATTGTCTTATGAAATGCAGTTAACAGTGAGAAAAGAGGAGGAGAAATCAACAAGGACTGAGCACAAAGAAAGAACTGTTGCTTTCAAGACAGAAGTTCCCAGAAAGTGCAGGAATAAGTCTTTAACTCCACCTCCAGAGGTAGTTGAATCAGAGTCTAATGAGTCTGTCAGCACAAAGTCTAAGAGCAGTGAAAGTGATGAAGACTTTGCTGCCTTCACTAGACACTTTCAGAAGTTTTTGAAAAAGAAACAGTGGAGGTCAAAGCCTTCTACATCACAAGGAAAGGAAGACTCTTATCAGAAAAAGAGGTTTTCAAAGAATGACAATATAAGGACAAAATCAAGCAAGGCAACTGGTTCAAAGATTGTTTGTTATTGCTGTAATAGACAGGGTAATGTTATTGCAGATTGTCCAGAGAAGAGAAAGGAATCTGGTGACAGAAAAAAGACTCACTACAAAGGGAAGAAAGAAAAGTCTTTTGTTGCTAAGAAGGAGAAGACTCTATCAGATATCTCTTCTTCAGAAACTGAGTCTGAGGCTGAAGCCTACATAGAGCTGTTTGCTGAAGAAGAAGAGGAAGAATTCATGCAGATCTTGGAGTCAATTTATGAACAAGAAGACAGTCATTGCCAAGGGCTAATGGCTTTGACAGAAAGTGCCAAAATCCTGGAGCAGCCAGGACCCAGTCAGGTACAAAGTTCAAGTTTAAATTCAGTTTCTTGTTCTAGTTCAGATTCATATTCTTCTTCATCAAGTGATGAGAATGTATCTGAGTCTGAGGATGATATTCATCAACTTATAGATGAATATAGAGTGCTGTTGCAAGCTTACAAGAAATGCAAGTCCCTTGCCAAAAGTCAGGCAAAGAAAATTGCTGATCTTAAAGCTGCTGCAACAGATTTTGAGAAGCAATTTGATCAAAAACTGAATGAGATAGCCAGGCTGAAACACATAACAGTGATTCAGATGGGAACTATCACTTTTAAGAATGATCAAATTAAGTGTCTGGAGAACAATCTTCAGAAGGAGAAGGACTTGGTTGCTAGGTTTTCTAAACCTAAGTCAGTGTTACCCATAATTGATGAATTTGTTCATCACAAGGGTAAAGCTGGACTGGGATTTGTTAGACCTGCAGGGACTGAGCAGTCCAAGTATAAGTCCAAGGGCAAAGCCCCAACATTCAACAAGCCTGCTGTAGTCAAGACAGCCAAGGCAGTACCTAAGCAAAGGTACAATAAATTTGAATGTTGGTGTTGTGGCAAAGTTGGCCATTTTGCAGTAGACTATTGGCACAATGTGAGTGCCAAAGTGAGTTCCAAACTACCTGTTGGAAAGCCAGTAGGTAGGTTTGTCAAATTGCAAACTAACAATCACCAAGGACCCAAGAATACTTTGGGTTCTAAGGTTCATTAATTTGTTTTGCAGGTAAGTCCAAGTGGCCATACCCCTACATGGTACTTGGACAGTGGATGTTCCAGACATATGACTGGAACTAGGGGACTACTGAAGGACTACATTCCAATCAAAAATGGTCCTAAAGTGACATTTGGTGGTTCTGAAAAAGGAATCATCAAAGGGTTTGGTAACATTTCTTCAAACCTAGTTACCATTACTCAAGTGTCTTATGTTAAAGGGTTGAAACACAACCTAATAAGTATAAGTCAATTAAGTGATGTAGGGTATGACATCTCATTTGTTAAAAATGGTTGTCATATCAAGAGGTCAAGTGATCAAGAGATCATTTTGACAGGATATAGGAAGAGGAATGTCTACTGCCTAGACATTATGATTGAGAACAATGGTTCTCCAGTTTGTCTTGTAGCTGATGAGACAGTCTCTCATTGTGTCAAATGGCACAAGAGGCTAGCCCATCTTAACTACAAGACAATTAGCAAACTCTTTAGTAAAGAGTTAGTGAGGAATGGTCCTCAAGTTAAGTGTGTTAAAGATGGCATTTGCTCAGCTTGTCAAAAGGGCAAGCAGACTAAATCCACCTTTAGAAGCATATATAACAAAGATGTTGTGAGGTGTCTATACCTCTTGCATATGGATCTTTTTGGTCCAATGCCTGTTCACAGCTTAGGTAGGAAGGTCTATACCTTTGTAGTTGTAGATGACTACTCAAGGTTTTCCTGGGTGTTCTTCTTAAGACAGAAATCTGAAACACCTAGTGTATTCTATAGCTTTGTCAAGCAAATTCAGAATGAACTAAATAGTACAGTGGTCAAAATTAGAAGTGACCATGGTACTGAGTTTCAGTCTGAAAGCATGACAAAACTATGTGAAGACTTTGGGATATTTCAAGAATTCTCTTCACCTAGAACACCTCAGCAAAATGGCATTGCTGAGAGGAAAAATAGGACCTTGATAGAGGCTGGTAGAACCCTACTAAGTGATACATCACTGCCAGAGTATTTCTGGGCTGAAGCAGTTAACACTGCATGTCATGTTATAAATAGGGCTACCATCACTAAAGGGCTAAACAAGACCCCATATGAAGTTGTGAAAGGCAGGAAACCAAACCTATCCTATTTCAGGATCTTTGGTTGTAAATGCTTCATACTTAACAATGGGAAGTCTTACATAACTAAGTTTACTGTCAAGTCCCAAGAGGGAATTTATGTTGGGTACAGCAACAATAGTAAGGCTTATAGAGTATACAACTTGACTACACAAGTTGTAGAGGAGACTGTACATGTAGTTTTTGATGAGACTAAACTTATTAATAATGAGTTGTCTAGCAATGTATGCAGCCCCACAGGTTTGACAAAGAAAATGGACAAGCTTACTATAGAAGAAGTGCCTGCTGCAAGACAGCAAGGAGAGGAGAGTAGCTGCTGTCCAGGGGGAGAACTACATGTGTCAATTGCTGAAGAAATCCAAGGTATACAGCATGATGCAGATGCTGAAGTGGTTCAACCTGAAGTGAGGATGCCTCCAGCCCACATGCATCTTAGAGATCATCCAGTAGAGCTGATTATTGGAGATCCAAGACAAGGAGTTCAAACAAGGAGCAGAAATCAGAATGCTGCAATCTATTCCAGCTTTCTGTCACAAGTTGAACCTAAGAAGTTTGAAGAAGCAATACAAGATCCACAATGGACTGAAGCAATGCAAGAAGAGCTTAATCAGTTCAAGAGGTGCAAGGTTTGGGAACTTGTTCCTAAACCTAAAGACCACAATGTAATAGGAGTTAAGTGGATCTACAGGAATAAGATGGATGAACAAGGGGTCATCATTAAGAATAAAGCTAGACTGGTTGCTAAAGGATATAGGCAAGAAGAAGGTATTGACTTTGATCAAACCTTTGCTCCAGTAGCCAGACTGGAAGCCATAAGAATGTTCTTGGCCTATGCAACCTATCAAGGATTTAAGGTATACCAAATGGATGTCAAGTCAGCATTCCTAAATGGTAATTTGAAAGAAGAAGTCTATGTGGAGCAGCCTTCAGGTTTTGTTGATCCAACTCTACCTCATTATGTCTATAGACTTAGGAAAGCTTTATATGGGTTAAAGCAAGCCCCTAGGGCTTGGTATGAAACCCTATCTAGTTTTCTCATTGAGAACAAGTTCTCAAGGGGGAAAACAGATAAGACTCTATTCCTTAGGGAATCTAGAGGCAAAGTCATACTAGTCCAAATATATGTAGATGACATTATATTTGGATCTACTGAAAGCAGCCTTTGCAAAAAGTTTGCAAAACTTATGCAAGGTCAGTTTGAGATGAGTAGTATGGGAGAGCTGAAGTTTTTCTTGGGTCTCCAAGTTAAACAGACTGAAAATGGTTTGTCCATTTGTCAGTCAAAGTTCACCCTAGAACTCATAAGGAAGTATGGTATGGATTCATCCAGTACCATGAAGACTCCTATGAGGTCAAGTATGTCTCTTAGCAAGGATGATGCAGGGAAACCTGTAGATGAAACCTTGTATAGAGGGATAGTTGGCTCCCTATTATATTTGACTGCTAGTAGACCAGACATCATGTATGCTACATGTGTTTGTGCAAGGTATCAAGCCTGCCCTAAAGAGTCTCATTTGACTGCAGTCAAAAGAATATTGAGATATCTAAAGGGCACTCCCTATCTAGGCCTCTGGTACCCTAGGAATGGAGATTTTGATCTAACAGGTTATTCAGATGCAGACTTTGCAGGATGCAAAGAGGATAGAAAGAGCACTACTGGAACCTGTCAATTCCTAGGTGGGAGACTAATTTCATGGATTAGCAAGAAGCAAACCAGTGTGGCTATCTCCACAGCTGAGTCAGAATATGTGGCTGCAAGAAGTTGCTGTGCTCAACTTCTGTGGATTCAACATCAGCTAGAGGACTATGGATTTCAGGTAAGTAGAACTCCACTTTTCTGTGATTCTACAAGTGCTATTTCAATAGCTAATAACCCTGTATCTCATAGTAGGACAAAACATATTGAGATTAAATATCATTTTCTTAGGGAGCATGTAGAAAGAGAAGATATTTTATTAGAATATGTTAAAACAGATGAACAAGTAGCTGATATGTTTACTAAGCCACTAGAAGAAGCTAAGTTCAATAGATTCAAAATTGAACTAGGAATGATAAACTTAGAGTAAGTTTACAGATTTGAAAATGACTAAGTAAAAATGTGTCGACACATAGACAAGTCTATGTCGACACAGAATAATGGTGTCGACACTTCAGGAAAAAGGTGTCGACACATCTAGGAATGTGGTGTCGACACTTCAGAATGTTAGTGTCGACACATGTCAAGTAGGTGTCGACACATCCAATATGGTGTCGACACTTAAGTTTTACTCAGAATTTTTCTAAGTAAAGTCTCGACAATGTGTCGAGTTATGTTGTGTCGACACATACCCAAGTGTCGACACATAAAATCTGTTGACTAAACTTGTGTCGACACATATGTGTCGAGACATTATAAGTCAGTGTCGACACTTATTGTCAGTGTCGACACATTTTAAGCTAGCTGTCCCGCCTGTTCATCTTCAAAATCAGAAATGTATAAATAGGGTTCTGTCTTTGTTTGTCGACACGCTTTCAAAGTTTCGAGACCAAAACTACTGTGTCGACATCTCTCTTTTCTAAAGACTAATTCTCCAAACCCTAATGGCTCCTAAGCTTGAGGAGAATGTTAACGAGGGCTATGAGCTAGTGCGAGGCGCGTTCGATGAAGCTGATCAAGAAATCAAGTCGGTGGTAACCCTAGTCGCCAATTCTGGACTAGAATACTTGGTTTCAGAACCAACAAAGATTTGGAAAAAGGAAGTTCTTGAATTCCTTAATGGAGCTGCTGTAGATGAATCTGGATACAGAATCAAATCCAGAGTTCATGGATCTAAGGTCAAGATTTCACCAAAAAATCTGAGAAAGGTACTCCAGCTACCTAAAACACAAGATGAAGAAGAAGTAACTGCATCCAAGACCAGGGAAGCTCTTACCTGGTGTGGTCTTGATCCTAAGATGAAGATAGGATCTGTATTCAACAGAAAAGGCATGAATAACCAAGGAAAGTTCATGTCTGAAATTGTGGGAAAAGTCTTACTCAGCAAGACTGGAGGGCATGACAGAGTGTCTGCCCATATGTTTGGCATCATGACTAGAATCATATTCACTCTGAAAACAGACTGGTCAATAGTGGTTTTTGACAAGATCAAGGAGAGCTTGAAGAAGCCCAATCTGGGCAGGATAATCAGTCTTTACCTGTCTGGTACCATACCAGAGGTAATGAATACTGCTGCAGGCAGCAAGATAAACCATATGAGGAAAATGGATCAAAGGATCTTTTCCAGATGGGACAGGGTGTTGTCCAAGGAAGTGGCAACCCTAGAGAAGCCAGTTACTGAGAAAGACAGTCCTCCAAAGAAGAAAAGGAAGCAAGTTCCTGTGACACAAGACTCCTCCAGCAGTTCAGGGAGTGAAGAACATGTTGTTTTCACTCCTGATGACCAAGAGGAAGTGGCTGCAGAGAAGACCCCTGCTACTCAAGAGACTGCTGAGATCCAGGGGGAGCTGCCTCCAGCTAGCCCCATCCACAGGGATCAAAGCCAGGGGGAGCTTCCAGGTGTAGAAGAACCCTCTACACTGGAGAGTGAACAAGCCACTAACATCATACAAGAGGTACTCATTGACCTAAATACATTGAATTTTTCTATAGTAGATTCTGATTTGTCTGATGTACATCAGCAAACTCAGCTAGACAGTCAAGTTTCAGATGTTGTTTTAGAAGACACATCTCCTGTAGTTCAAGATGATACTTCTCAAGTGGTTGAAGAACCAAGAACTTCTCCTGCACAGTCTCCACCTGAATATACAATGGAAGATTTGTTTCTAAATCTAGATCAAGAAGATTTTAACATGGACAAGGATGTTGCTGCTGAAGATAAGAGTGCTGCTGCTGAGAGGGAGCAACTGACAGTTCTGGAAGAGCCTATTAGGCTGGAAACTGAGAAAGCACCTGATGTGCAAACTGAGAAGCCTCAAAGCCCTAAGGACAGGGTTGATATTGCCAGCACTTCTGCCTCTGAAGATGAGGAGAGTGCTAGGGCCAAGAAGAAGAAACTCTATGTCTTCAAGAGGAGAAGCCAGAGTTATAAGAAAGCTTTGCAATCCATTGCCCCACAGCCTATAGTTCAGCAAGCTCCAACTGCTGATTATAGTGCATTAATGGTTGCCCTACAGATAAAATTGGATGAGCAAAGGCAGGCAATAGAGAAGTATGTAGATGAAGGGCAGAAATCACTTCAATTTGATCTGGCCCAGGAAATAAAGTCTATAAGGTTTGAGATGAATCTCAACAAGAAAGAGATGACAGACTGCTTCCACAAGGGTGGGAATGTAGTGGTGTATTTGGCAACACACCAGGAGAAGATCAAAGCACAGGTAGATGATATAGCATTGAAGCAAGGGTATGTACTGGAAAATCAGTTAAGGATGAATGACAACTTGAATGCTTCCCACAATGCTATAGTCACTGAATTGAAGAATAAGACTGCTGAACCTTCTACATCTGCTGCTGCAGTTAAGGCTGACTTTGATAAAGTATTCCAGGAAGAACTTACTGCTGTTAAGTCTGCAATTAAAGATTCCCAGAAAGTCATCTCTGAACAACTTACAAAGCTGAAACCATTCTTTAAAGAGGGAATCAGGTATTTGGATAGTCAAATAAGATTTCAAAAGGATGATGTCAGAGACCATATGGCTAGAGAAGTCATAAAGGGGGAGAGAGTATTAGTCAAAGCTAGCTCTAACCATGTCAAATGGATATCTAACTCCATCAGAGCTACACTGGGCTATCCTCTACTCTGTGATGATGACAATGTTGCTGAATCTGGGATTCAAACTGCATATCTTGGAGGTGAGCAACCAGAGGTAGCTCAAGTGATTTATCCACCTCCAGATTTTGACATGGTTCAAGCAGATGTAAGCACAATGTATAGCCCACCTGAGGGCAAAGACACAGTTCATATTGAGAAAGTAGTTCAACCTATTTCTAAAGCTCTACAAGAGGCTATGAACAAAGAAGAAGAGGCAAGGTTGTCAAAGAAGAGGTTTAGGGAACAAGCAGAACAAAGGCCAGACTTTGAACAGTGGAGCCCTACCTCTAGGAATATAATTTTAACTGCCTGGAAAGCTGCCAAGGACAATGCTCATGAAAGGAACAAGTGGTTCTCTGAAGCAGAATGGAGGAAACATGAAATAAGATAGGAGGCCATTGTTCAATATAGAAGGAAGGCTAAGATGGGAAAGCTACCTCCTACTGCAGTGGAGCCTAGCAAGTACTTCCCTAAGCCATATCATTATTTTGAGAGGCAGAAGATCAAGGCAGAAGAACTCAAAAAGAAAGATCTAAAAGGCAAGAAGTCTGCTGTTGCTGAAACTGCTGAAGCCACTGTCAAAGCTCAAGTCCAATCTGGCAAAGGCATTGTTATCAAAGAACCAGACCAGAAATAGATTAGGAATTGACTTGAAGATTGTTGTAATCTTTTGAATGAAAAACATTTTTGTAAACCATTGAAGATGTATTAGAAAAATGTTAGAACAATATATGATAAATATATTTCATGATTGTTCTGAGAATATGTCTATTTCTTATTTGTTCTGCAATGTTGAATGTGTATACATGTGTGAAATATTACATGTTTATGTTTACCCTGCTGTTTATAATCTGCTTTACATTATTCTGTAATTTTTAATTATGAATGGTGTATATCATTGACTAAGGGTTATGACTTCTCCAAATAGGGGGAGATTGTTGGGTACATTGGTCAAATGTACCTGATTTGAAGAAGCCTCACCCAACTCAATGATATACATCATAATGTATTTGATGTATGTTTGAGTTACTTGTGCAGGTTAAGTAAGTACTGGACTGAAGCAAAAAGTTTCTAAGTCCATGTGTCGACACCCAGAGGGAAAGTGTCGACACTCAAGAAAGCTTGTGTCGACACCCAGACAAGCAGTGTCGACACTTGGAGTCATTGTGTCGACACCTGGGATGCAGAGTCGACACCAGACAGAAAGTGTCGACACTTGGAGCTGTGTCGACACTCAGTGAAGAAAAGTGCAGACAGAAAGTGTCGACACAAGGAGATGTGTCGACACTCAGTGAAGCTGAGTCTACACCAGAAAGTGTCGACACTTGGAGCTGTGTCGACACTCAGCAAAAGTCTGCAGAGACTAAGTTAAAGTGTCGACACCCAACACAGTGTGTCGACACTAAGCAGAAAAGTCAGTACTTGAAGTAAGTGTCGACACCCAGCACAATGTGTCGACACTCAATAGAAGAGTCAACATTTGAAGTATGTGTCGACACCCAGAACAATGTGTCGACACACAGCTGAAGACTCAACACTGGAAGAAACTGTCGACACATGGAGCTGTGTCGACACTTAGCAAAGAACAGAAAGAACAACAAATTATTCTAAGTACAAGTGTCGACACTATGGGAATGTGTCGACACTTAGCTGAAGTCTCAACAAGAAGAAGGTGTGTCGACACAAGGAGCTGTGTCGACACTCAGCAAGTAACGACAATGAAGACTATGTGTCGACACCAAGAAGCAGTGTCGACACTTGACAGATTCAACACAAGAAGATGTGTCGACACAAAGGATATGTGTCGACACATAGAAGAATTCAGCAAAAGCTAGAAGAACAAGTACTTGTGTCGACACTCAATTTCAGTGTCGACACATGCAGAAGAATCTGTGTCGAGACATACAAGGAGTTGTGTCGACACCTTGTAGACTTGTGTCGACACTTACACAAAATGTGTCGACACTTGGACTATAAGTGTCGACACTTAAAGACAGAAAGTCTCGACACTATCAGACAGATAGAGATTTTCAAGAAGTGACTGGATGACTTGACAGCTGCCGTTCCAGCCGGTCTACAACAGCTGTCAGAGATGTCAGAAGTCAGTTATGAACCGGACCAGCCGGTTACCATGAAGAAGGCCTATAAATAGGCACCCACAGTTTACAGAAACTGTTGTTGAAATTGTTGATCAGATTATTGTTAAGGTTGATCACCTTGTTGAAGTAATTATAAAAGTGGTACAAATAGTATCAACACAGAAGATCTAGTAGTTCAAGTGCAGATCTAAGAAGTTGGAGTGAGAGGGCTCCATCCAAGAAATCAGCCTCTGGAACTAGGTTGAGAAGAAGGATTCAGATTCAATTCTGGATCTTAAGTGGCAGAGGTCAAGGAACAACTGCAGAGGATTCAGTCTTATTTAGTTCTACTCAAGAAGCTTTGAAGAAAGCTAAGTCAGGGTGAATCCAGCTGAGTTCTTCCAAGAACTCATCAAGAATCTCTCAACTCCCCTCCTTTAATTCTGAGTTGTAGAGTTATTATTTGTAATACATTCATAACTTGTAGGATTCTTTGAATCTGAGTGATTTGTAAGCCTATAATTATAAAAGCTGAGGGTAGGGCTTGTGAGCCTGAGTGTAGGAGATTGAGATCTCTGAGTGTAGGCCTTGTTGGCTGAGTGTAGGCCTTGGATTGGCTGAGTGTAGGCCTTGATTGGCTGAGTGTAGGCTTTAGGATAAAGATGAGTTGTAAGGCTTTGGGTCTGAGGTGTAGGAACCAATTTGGGTTCTGAGACAGTGGAGAAGTTTGGCCGAATCTAGTACACTGCTAGATAGGCGAAGGGGGAAAGTGGATGTACCCATATCTTGGGGAACCACTATAAAACACTGTGTGCTGTGCTGTGGTTGTGCTGTGGATTAGCTGTGTATGTTTTGTTATTGCTGTTTGCTGTGCAAAAGTAGTTAGAAATCTGTGATATAACTGTTTGGCTGCCAACAAAGTTAGAAAAGGATTAGGTCACCTATTCACCCCCCCTCTAGGTGTTTAGGTACCATATCTTTCAGATGTCACTTAATGGTGTCAACCCTTGGACCCCGAGCAGATCCCGCTGTCAGGCTCTCACCTAGTTGACAGGGCTGGATTTCACTCGATGGTGTCAACCCTTGGACCCCGAGCAGATCCCGCTGTCAGGCTCTCACCTGACTGACAGGGCTGGAAGTCACTCAGTGTCATCCTTAGACCCCGAGCAGATCCCGCTGTCAGGCTCCACCTAGCCGGCAGGGCTGGAAGTCACTCGGTGTCATCCTTAGACCCCGAGCAGATCCCGCTGTCAGGCTCTCACCTAGCTGACAGGGCCGAATGTCACTCGATGGTGTCAACCCTTGGACCCCGAGCAGATTCCGCTGTCAGGCTCTCACCTAGCTGACAGGGCTGGATCTCACTCAATGGTGTCAACCCTTGGACCTCGAACAGATCCCGCTGTCAGGCTCTCACCTAGCTGATAGGGCTGGATGTCACTCGATGGTGTCAACCCTTGGACCCCGAGCAGATCCCGCTGTCATGCTTTCATCTAGCTGGCAGGGCTGGAGTCTCTCGGTGTCATCCTTGGACCCTGAGTAGATCCCGCTGTCAGGCTCTCACCTAGCTGACAGGGCTGGATGTCACTCGATGGTGTCAACCCTTGGACCCCGAGCAGATCCTGCTGTCAGGCTCTCACCTAGCTGGCAGGGCTGGAAGTCACTCGGTGTCATCCTTAGACCCCGAGTAGATCCCGCTGTCAGGCTCTCACCTAGCTGACAGGGATGGATGTCACTCGATGGTGTCAGCCCCGGACCCCGAACAAATCCCGTTGTCGGGCTCTCACCTAGCTGACAGGGCTGGAAGTCACTCGGGGAAGTCCGACACTCTCCAGATAGTGTCTAACAAGCTTGACTCTTCTTCTAAGATTAAGAGAGGATAGCTCGGCATAAGTGAGTCCGGGCTCGCCAATTTAGCTCGTCCTTGGCAGAAGGGTGGCGAGCCAGGCCCTTGGACCTCGCTGAAGGGAGGCAGATCCCGCCAAAACACCTCGCCCCCCCTCCCCCACTTTAGTTTACTTGGGAAAATTTAATGAATTTGGTCTTATATTGATAAGGTTATGGGCAGCTCGCGAGCGAGCTGGGGCGAGTCCTTAGAATTGGCAAGCTCTCAAAATATGCTCTCAGGGGCGAGTCCTAACAACTGTCCTACTCGCAAAATCTATCTGCGCGAGGTCACCAAGGGAAGGGCTCGCGGGCAAGCAGAGCACAACAAAGATACCCAAAAAATAGAAAGAAAAAAAATGGACAAGGATATAATCAAAAATATATTCCATTGCAGTAATATTTACAGGTGGAGCTCGCCTCGGCGAGGAAATAAAAAGAAACAAAAATATATATACATTAACCCTTTCCCCCCTCGCCGGACTGGTGACTGTCTCCCCCTTCGCCAGACAGGTCCTGGAAACCCTTCCCGAATAGCGCATCAAGACTATCTTCCTTCTCGCTGGGCGGCATCGCCGGGAAGAGGCTCGGCATGAGGTCTCAGGCTGAGATCTCCTCACAACCCTCTACCAGCACTCATGTATCCTTCATCATCTGAAGGACACATTCAGCGGTTTGGATCGAGTTGATCTGCATCCTCTCAGCAACGTCAGCCTCACCGAAGATCCTTGGGCTCTTGTAGGGGAAGGTACGCTCCACGTCGCGAGCCGGGAGGAAGATCTCTGCCGGGCGGCGGACCTCGCGGCCGAGGCTCGCGTTCTCCTCCATCAGCTTTGCGTTCGTCCCCTCCAGCTCGACAAGGCGGGCGCGCAGCTGGCCGATCTCTTCTTCCTGCCCAGCGGTGCGAGCCCGCAACTCCGCGGCAGCCTTGGTATCCTGATAAGAAAGGAAGTGCATCAGCAACAACAGAAAATCCTAAAAAGCAAAAGGGATGGACAACAACCCAATGCTTAACAGTCCATCGGCGGCCTGGGTAAGAAGATTCTCGGCAATGTCGAGCTGCTTCGCCAAGTCGACGGTCTTGTCCTTGGCGACGTCGCGCGCTTGCTCGGCCTTTTGGAGGAGGTTGCAGAGGTTGAATCTGTGGCGGACCACCATGTGGTGGACCACCATAACCCGCATATGCGCCTGCAGGCCCTCATGGCCCAGCTGCCGCAGGGGGACGCCCTTGTAGGTCTCAACATCCTCGCGGCCACAAAGGCCGTAGCCAAGGGCGTAGGCGTGACCGGTGGCGGGCTTGCTGTCAGCCCAGGAGGGGTGGAGGGTAGATATGGAGACCCGGTGGGCCGCCTCGTCCCACTGGACCATCGGCTCGCCCGACAAGTCCTTCCACCTCCCCCCAAAGCCGAAAAGAGGGTGTTCATTCGGCGGGGCGGGCTCGCGAGCCGCCTTCTTCGCCGCGGGAGGTGCAGAGGTCGCCGCGGGAGGAGCAGAGGTCGCCGCGGGATGAGCATGCGTCTTGGCAACTTCCTTCCCCTTGCTGGTGATCTCCTTGAGCAGGCTCTCTGGCGACCGTCGGGGATGACCTCCGGCGAGCTCATGTACTTGGGGCTTTGTTGATGTTGTTGTTTTTGTTTTGCCCGCGGAGCCAGCACGGCTCTCCTCATCTTTTTTTGTAAATGTTGGCGATGGGGTGGGCTCGACCCCGCGTCCTCAGGCCGCCTCTTTCTAGAGGAGGGCTTGGAGAAAGCTGCCTCGTCGCGGCAGGCCGCCGCCGCCGCCTTCTCGCGAGCGAGAGGGTTCGCATGCAACCCCGAGTCCGCAAATGGCGGGTTCACGGGAATTAGCCGCTCCCCTCCAATAAAAAACTCGGAAAAGTTAGAAGATTTTCAACGGCAATATGGCGAGCTCGGCAATGGGGAGAGGACAATACCTTCGTCGGGCAGAACGGGGGGGGGGGGGGAGTAAGTCAAGCCCCCTTCGCAGGAAGGCGACCTCGAAGTCCTTGTGGAGGAAGAATTTGTGGAGGTCAGCGTCGTTGTCGGACACGGTCGGCGGACGGTAGATCTCCTCGCCTTTTTGCTGGGGGGAGAAGGGGATGTTGCCGAGATTGCCCTTGATGAAGGCGATCTTGGTCATCCAGTTGTGGTGTTTGTTCGCGATCTCGCAAACCTTGATCAGCGAGCCCATGAAGTAGGCAACGTCATCCGGCGTCGCCTTGTAGGAGAAGAGCTTCCTGAACACCGTCAGGTTGAACTCAATCCTCTCTCGGCGGAGGTAGCTCGCATACGCCACCATCATGGCGATGGCGTTTGAATTCAGCTACGCGGGCACCAAGCCATAATATTTCAGAATCTGGCGGATCTCCGGCCAGAGGGCAGGCGCAGCTCCACCTCAAAGTGAGAGATGGGGAAGGCGAGCTCATCATCATAGAAGGAGTTGATGGCCTCCCCCTCGCTCGGCCGGCGAGCTTCAAAGTCGGGCGGCACATGATCGCCAACAAACTCAGCGAGCTCGGCCTCGCCGGTATGCCCCTCGAAGAAGTAGTAATCTCTGAAATGTTAGGCGCATTTGGTGCGACCATCGGCGTCAGGGTTGGTCTTGCCCATGCTCGCAAAAAGGGGGTGGAGCACGAGTAGGAAAGAGGAAAAGTGCAGGAAGAGAGAGAGAGAGAGAGAGAGAGAGAGTAAGCAGTTAAGGCAGTAGTACGGGGGTTGGTGGGAGGGGGGCTATTTATAGAAAAAGTAATCTGGGGGCCAAGCTGTCCAATCGTCCCAGCTCGCCATCCCAGCTCGCCAACCCCCAGCTAGCCGACTTCCGGCGCGTTCCAACCAAGGCTAAGTCAAATAAGAAGCAATATAATTACTATTATTCAAACACAAGACACATCTAAGAATGTTTGAAGTTATTTATTATAGAAATCTAGTGCAGGAATAAAGAAGCGGGGCGCACAGGCAGGGGGGAACCAGGAGGCGAGTACCGGTCAGCTCGGCAAGGGAGCCGTCTTCTAACTACCCCGGCCTCGCATCCCCCGTCCCCCAGATTGCCATGCGCGGAGGAGCTCGCGAATCCTCCTCGAATTCCTCTGCGCCACCGAGAGGCCGTCGTCTATCTCATCTAGGAGCCGGGAAGGAGATGTCATCTCACCAGCCTGGCCGCTTCGCACCTCGTCAGCGAGATGCGCGTAGTTGCGTTGTAACGCCTCGTTGACTTCCTGCACCTCGCGCAGCCCACACACCAGTTTCTTGAAAAGCTTGACCCCCCTCCTCGTCGGCTCGCCTTGCTCCACTTCTGGGCCTAGGTAAAAGTCCAGCGAACTCTGGGAGGGGAGGCGAGAGTAATGGTCTGTCCGCAAAGACTCCTCGGCCGCGGACTGGCTTGGGGGAGCTGTGAAGACAAACATTAACGATGAGAGGCATGCTGGAAATTCACATGAAAAGAATCCAAGGGCAAGTTTACCTGACGAACTCGACACCTCCAAGAAGGTGCAGGGAGGGACAAACCGCAGGTCTTTCCCGCGGACTGGGCCACGCGTCCCCGGTGAGAGAAGCTCGAATCCCGGGATGGGGATGGTCTCCACACCATCCCCCGTGGTCACGACAGCTCGCTGAGGGGAGGGGGCGCGCACCAGCGAGCGCGGCTTCTGCGAGCCCACCCCCAAGGTCCCTAAGGGGGGTGACGGATCCCGCGGGCGATTTTTCGGAGTTCTGAATCGCGAGTCCTCAGGTGTGGTCTTGGCTCGCGGGGTGGGGTCTCGTGGCGGGGTGCCCTCCGCGCCATCCAGCTGGCAGTCCGGGTCGTCGCCAAGGTCAACAATGTTCTTGCCCTTTTCAGGGGCAGGCAAAGTGGAGGAGCCGGTCCTGTGCTCCAAGGTGGTTCTCAGGTCATCATAAATGGGTTCAGCAGCTTGAGGAAACGGTTTCACCCTCTTGGAGCTGGGCTCGGCCGAGCCGCCCTGCGGGATAGCGGGCGGAACCACAGTCAGCGCAGCTACATGAGCATCTGAGGCCTGGCGAGCTCGGTTAAGGCACTCTTGGATCTCCTTAGGGATTGACATCTAGGCAGGTTGAGAACACGGGGAATGGCAAAAGTCAGGCAGGTATGCAGGTGTATATTTATAGCCGCAGGTGGACCCACCCGAAGATTCTCTCTGGTTCATCTCGCACTCGCCGAACACTTGGGGTTGGATGTTTCTTTCCGAGCTTTGCCAAGCTCAAAAAGAGCGGGGATTGTGTACAACCCCGTATCCAGCGAGTGGGGTGAACCAGGAACCAGACAGGCCAACTCAAATCACCTAGGCCCCAGGCGAGCTCCGCAGAGAAACCCGAGCCCGAGCTCGGCATTCGTCAACCGCGAGCTCGACATTCGTCGAGCTAAGTCAGGATTCGTCGAGCGGAGGCCGATTAATGGAGGCCGACCGATGGGCGAGCTCGCTGTCCTAGCTCGTGCTCACGCAAAGGAGCTCGGCGACAGCAGGCGAGCCGGATCTTCTGGGGTGGCCGAGCTCCCCAGCTCGCCCAGATCTATAAGGTACTTTTTACTGTTTTGCCTCCGCCAGTCTGCCCATAGCCCTTCAAAACAACGAAGTTTGGCTGTTGGCAGACCCAGCCAAGGGTATTTTGGTAACTTCAGGTCGGTTCAGTTTGGTTATTGGCAGTTCAAATTCTAAAATCTATAAATAGGACCCAAGGGGTACCTCAGAAAGCATGCTTCTCGTACTCTCTGTCTTCACCTCTCAAGCTCTTTCTGAGGATACCTTAGCTCGGCCTCTGGCTAAGGAGGGGAAGTGCTCTAAGATATTCCTGATGTGTGGTGGGTCCTCCCCGCCGAGCCCTTGGGTCAGTTTTTCCTTATTTCCCCTGTTATTTTGCTTGCAGGAGCGAAGTAGGTGTGTGATCACCCCTTCCCTGAGGGTGGAATCCACAGGAGACTGATTTTCGGTTTCAACACGCGTGTCCCCCCCCCCCACCTGAAAGCCAAAAGCTGAGCTCGACACCTTGGATGGCACGAAGCATGATCTCTCTGAAATTCAGGAGCTCTGGGAGGCTGGTTATGGCTCTCTAAGGTGTCATGAGGTTTCATTTATAGGCAAATCTCAAACCAGGGGCAAAATTGTCTTTTATGACCTGCGGATAGCGGCTTACACTTTTTGGTTCTTGTTGTTGGCACCCCTGATTGGTCTGCGGATATCGCAATCCCGTTGTTTGTGATGGCTATGGGCAGACAAGGTTGAGATGCGAGTAGACAGACGTGTGAGCCGGTTCTCCTCGTCGCGACGAGTACATGAAGAGAGTTATGTCGCTTCGCCAACTTATCTAGCTCGTGGTCATTCATGCGCAAGGGGGTCACTCAGCGAGCTGACAACTATCTGTTGAGTCGCCTCGCGATCATCAAAGTCGCCTCGCCTAGCCCAATTTCTCCTGATGGGCTCACCATACCCTGGTTGGGCACAGTCTAGACTGGAGTCATTAAATTGGGGTTGTACACTAGTGTCGGGTCTCACTTTGGTGCAATTTTCATGAAGTTGTTCTTATGTTTCGAGCTTTGTGCATTGCGGTGATTCAGAAGTATATTGCGCTTCACATTCCTTACTCGTTTTGCACTGCCTTTGACGACTGTCGTCGAGTGTTAGCGTCAGAGGCTTGTCACTTTCGAGTAACAAGTAGGGTTATCTGACCCTTGCCCAATAGCATGGGTGGGCTTGGAGCCTGCTCTTTTCGGATGAAACTAGAGTATTCGGGGTCTGTCCTGGGAGGACTTCGGACTTGCCTGAAAGTCTTTGTTCAAGGGTAGCCACACACCTAGAGGGGGGTGAATAAGTTTGTTTTAGATCTTTCGAATCTTTTAAGTTTTGGTCAAGATATGTGTTAGAATTAGTTATTAGCTTTCAAGCGTCGCAACAACTCCTTTTCCCCTATCTAGGGTACATTCACTTTCTGCCTTCACCTATCTAGCAGTGTGTTAGATTCGGCGAACTCCTTTTTCTCGGCTCCTTGAGCTTACACCTCAGAGTGAATCTCACTCCTACAACTTAGAGTTAAGCAACTCATACCTCAGACACATCATCCCTACACTCAGAGATACACCAGATCTCCTACCTCAGATCTACACAAAGATCCTACAACTTAGAGATTCAGCTCCTACACTCAGAGATGCACCAGATCTCCTACCTCAGATCTACACAGAGATCCTATAACTCAGAGACTCAGCTCCTACACTAAGCCTTTATAATATTGGCTTACAACTCAGATCAAACAATGATCCTACAGATTGAAAAAAGGTTTTGTAATGATTGACTCCAAAGAAATAGTTCTCTGAGTCACTTTCTTATACTGTGTAAACACAGTCCTAACTTTTCACAACAACAAGTCTATAGATCTTCAGAGTAATTCTCCTTGTGCTGAGAAGAACTGATGCAGAACTTTGTTTCTTCAAGCTTTAATATATCTGAGTTGAATGTAATAGCCTTGAAGAAGAACAAAAACTTTCTTAAGTGCTTTAGCACTCCATCTTTTATAGAAAATTAGGTTTTTTGGTTCTTGCTGAAGACTCCTTAGATTTTTTCGGCTTTGATCACTTCAATCAGCAAGCAACTTTTTATATTCTAGAACTACTCTATAAAAGATCACGTTTCTTTTTCCTGCATGGATTATTTATATCCCGCCGCCCAATGGCTCTTTGATCTGTATGGGCAAGTCAAAATAGGCAGTTGTAAAGTTACTTTAGCTTTAAATGTTGTACAGAAAGCATACGGCGTCATTTGTCTTCTAGTGCGCAAAACCCGCTTAATTTGAATTTGGATGATGTCAGCATGACTCAGCGCTTGTGGACTTAACAATTTTCATAATCAATTTGCACAGGCATTGAGTGAAGCTTTGTGACTCAACACAAAACACTTGGCTGAAAATCTATTTTTTCAGGCGTTGAGTGAGCCTTCATATCTCAACGCTTTTGTCTCAAACATTTAAATCGATAAGATGTTGAGTGAACTTTCATCACTCAACGCATTTGTACTTGGCAGAATTTTTCTAGTTGAAGCCGTCGAGTGAATCTACTTTACTCAACGCTTCTGGACTTTGTTGAATTATAGATAAGGCGTTGAGTGAAGCTTCTTCACTCAACGCTTCTGTACTTCGACAGATTTCCATTTGAGTAGGTGTTGAGTGAATAGCCTTCACTCAACGCCTTTGGACTTAGCTAGATTTGAGTTCAGCACCACTGAGGCTTTGAATGTTTGATCTTCTATCAATGCTTTTAACCTTCTAACGTTGAGTGAAGTGTACTCACTCAACACTTCTGGACTTAGGCAAATTTCTGCTTCTCTAGTATCTTGTCTTGAGTTCAAGTAGCATTCTGACCCTGACAACTTGTCTAATCATGGAATCAGTAGACAACCTACATATTTTGAATTTGAACATATATCAAATACAAATATATGTATATTATTAACTTGCGAGCCTTTTTCAAATCTGGGGCATTGTGATCAATGGACCCAACAATCTCGCCCTATTTAAAGAAGTCAGAACCCTAGTCAATGATATACACTAACACAGAAGAGATAAATTTCACAGCATAAAGGAGCAATAAATAACACACAATCAAGATATGATTAACACATAATGTGATAATTATAAACAAAATGTGTGCTCATAATAATGTTCCATATTCCTAGGACCCTAAGGAACCTATTACATTAAATAGTTTAGGTTTCTGGTTCCTTGATGACTATACCCCTGCTTGGTCTCTTAGCAGCCTTCTCATCTGCTTCAATCATCTTTTGTCTTTGCCTTTCAAAATAGTTGTAAGGCTTTGGAAAATACTTCTTAGGCTCTGGGGCATCTGATGGCACTGCACCTGTCTTCCTACCCCTTCTGAATTTTCTCCTTATTTCTTCATTCCTTTCTAGTTTGGTCCATTCCAGGGAGCTGTATAGCTTTTCTCTATTTGTTTTATTCTCTTTGATTCGGTCCCAAGCAGACAGAATGATAGTCCTGGATTGAGAACTTCATCTCTCAAAATCAGACCTTGATTCCATTTTTTCTCTATATCTCTTCTTGCTTTGTCTGATCTATTCATCTTCTTCAGTAACAATCTTGTCTTTCACCCTTGATATTTGTTCAGTGGTGGAGCTGAAGGTAGGAACATCAGCTATAAAGAGTTCATCCCCATCATCATCAGTTAGTCCTCTAGGAGCAGGAACTTCATCATATGCATACTATTCTAGACCCAACGATTCCCTGATAATATTTGTGGTCAAGATAGCATTATCTGTATCTGTCTTGATCATTGATTTTTCTCCCTTTATGACTTCTTCATAGATGACTATTGTTAGGGATTCCTTGGTGAAGGAGATTATATCAGCCAAATAGTTTACTCATTTGGTAACTTGATTTTTGACTTCTAACATATGGTCATCTAAGAACTGTGTACATGCATACAACCTCCTCTCTAGAGTGATATTGTTTGTTTTCATGAGATGCTTTTGCATATTATGCACCATTTCCATGTTGCCTGAGGTGATGTTTTGATTCTCTATGATGTTATTCTATTTCTGTCTGATCTCCTCAAAAGTTTTTTTCAGAAAAAGTCATTACAGGAGCAACTCTTTTGAAGAATGCAACAGTGTTGGCTTTTAACATATTCACCTCAAATATAATAGACATGATCTCAATAGAAAGATCTTGTCTTAGTCCCTTGAAAGAACCATCTACATAGTGCTCTATCTGTCTCCTCTGGTCATCTAGAAATTCTTTTAGTTGAGCCAGGAAAGTAGAAGACATAACACCAACTTGAAGAGATGCCCCTTGGAAGTGGACATCCTCATCCTCTCGCCTTATATCTCGCCTAGTTTCTGAATCAGTCATCGAGAACTCAGATGAGTGACCAACAACATCAGAGCTGGCTTATCAACCTCGAATATTTCAATAATAGTTATAGTCTCTTAAGTAGGGAGCTCTTTATGAATCTCCCCCTCAACGTCAGCACTATCCAAAGCAATTTGTTGTTCTTCTGCAACTGTATTGGTCACATCTCTTTCAATTGAGACAGGAATCTACTCCCCCTCAGCTTGAGTACTGGAGGACAGCAACTGAGGTTCATCTGGAATCTGAGCTATTCTTCTCTACAGTTCAACCAAGGAGTCAAACTTGTCTTGTTTACCAATAGAAGATTGACCTTGTTCCCTATACAACCCCATATTCGTTGGGTAAAAGGACTAGGGTTGGCTCAGCCTTAGGCTAGCTTTAGCCTAGAGGCCGGGTCAACTAGTAGATGAGCGTGAGGGTTCCCGCCCATGGTAGGCGAGAGGGTTCCCGCCCATGGCGTGCGAGAGGGCTTGTGCCCGGGTAGGCATGATCCCATAAAGGTTGGTTTGGGGCAGGCGAAAAACTTACAGAGCGGCGGAAGGGCTTCCGCCCAGTGCGGTCCAAGGGTAAAATTATCAAATTGCCCTCGAGTAAAATTACCAAATTGTCCTCGGGTAAAATTACCAGAGTACCCTTGGGTCTACAGTTAGCCTTTTTGCACAGCGGAATTATGTTGTTGGCAGCCCAAATACTGAAAATCTATAAATATGACCCACAGGATACCTCAGAAGGTAAGTTTTTCATATTTTCATAAGTCCCTGTAGTGCTTTCTAAGGGAATTATGCAATTGGCTTTGGAGGGGAAGTGCTCATAAATCTTTCGGGTTCGTGGAGGGACTGTAATGATCTAGGGAGGACCCCTAGCGCCGCCCTGCCCACCAGCAGCCCATGGAGGACCCATGGCACCACGGTGGTACACCCGGAATCTACAAGGTCTGCAGGCCGTACACCCCAACCGAATCTCCGCGTCTGTTTCTCAGCAGCGGAAGGTTGTTGGCATGGGGCTTCGAACCCGCAACCCTTGATAAGCAACCTTCAATAGTTCGGTTGGTGATGAGAACTGTTGAAGGTTGCTTATTAAGGGTTACGGGTTTGAAGCCCCGTGCCAACAACCTTCCGCTGTTGAGAAACAGGCGCGGAGATTTGGTTGGGGTGTACGGCCTGCAGGCCTTGAAGATTTCGGTTGTACCACCATGGTGTCATGGGTCCTCCATGGGTTGCTGGTGGGCCGGGCGGCGCTAGGGGTCCTCCCTAGGTCGTTACAGGGACCTCCTAGATGAGGCTTAGGGTCATTTCCAGGTTCTTAGTCACTAGTCAGGGGTCAAGGTTTAGGAGAAGTAGGTGTTAGCTACACCCCAAGGTCTGAACTCTCGTTGAGGCCAGTTTTTGGCTTCAACATTTCTGGTGCGGTGAGCGTGGACCGTAGCTAATACAGGGAAATCTCAAGTCAAGTCTCATGACTGGGGGTGAAGGTGGAGGAGCTGGCTCGGGATTATATGTATGTGGATTTTTCTTCTATCTCTGCCAACATTCTTGAATTCATCACTCCTACACTCAAAAAGCTGATAGCTGATGTTGTGGCTCCTCTTGTTGCTTCCATCTCTGCTCTCTCTTCTCAGCTTGCCTCCTCCCATATTGTCCCTTCTTTTGGGGGCCTAGATTCAAGTTTTCCTGGATTTAGGCAGGGAGAGATGTCTTATGAAGAAGCTCCAATATCTAGAGTTCCAGCAGAAGCAACAGACAGCCCAGCAGCAGCAACAGATTTTTGTAAATATTCAAGATACTGAGATGTTAAGCTCAACTAAGGAAACAAAAGCAGCAGTAATTTTTCTAGAAATAATCACTGTTGGTGATGTGTCTATCCATCCCACAGTTGACCTTCATTCTTTATTATCCATTTTTGATACCCTACATAATGATTTTCCAGTTATTGAGAATAATTTTGCTAAAGTTATAGTATGTTATACTGCTCCCATCATTCATTCAATTTTAGAAGAGCTAAATAATAGTCTTACTGTTATATCCTCTCTACCTACAGTTTCTCAGATAACAGTTACAGTTGATGATACAATAAATGTCATAGAGCCAGTTTCTTCCCCTCCTACTTATGCTTGGGATGAAACTCCTATGGCTAATTTAGATGATATTATGTTTCAAGATATGGAACAAGATGATAATGTAAATATTCAAGTAACAGATATTGAAGATAAACAGCCAGTAGTTTCAATTCTTAATCAGTCAGAAATTCTTAAGCAGCTAGATGCTCTATATGATGAACCTGTAGAAGATTCTGATAATGATGAATAATCAAATGAGTCTGATGACTCAATTTCTAAGAAAAGGAAGTTTAAGAAAAAGAAGGCTCCAGCTAAGGTTGCTCCTCAACCTTCTTCTACTGCGGACATTCCATATTACATCTTGCATGTATTAACTCACTCCAGACCTTCCTCACTGGATGAGATATTCAAAGAATGAACAAAAAAGGAGGAAGAAGATGAAGAGATATCTATCACCTCCAAGGTCTAGAAGAGGACCTCCTCCTCCACCAGCAGCAGGAGCAACAAGAAGTATTTCTCAAAAGCCTACACCTTCACAACATTCTCAGGTCAGTCAGAGCAGACCCTCTAGGTCAGGATCATAAGGCAACAAGCAACATTCAGGCCAGAGTAAACAACAACAACAGTCAAGCACAGAAAGGCCTCCTTCTCCAACCTATGATCCAGAGTTGGATCCAAATTTTAGAATGTCTAGATTCAAAGAATTAATTGCTTTGTCACAGATAAAGAAAGCCAGAGACGAAGGTAAATACATATCTCAGTTCACCACTATATCCTCCTACAGGCAAAAAAAAATTTGAAAGGTATTCTAAGAAATGCTTATTTAATGTTAATGAATATATGAGCTTACATCCAGAAGCTGTAGTACCAAGAATAACATCTCTAAAGATAATTGGCTCTCAAGACTTGAAGATGACTCAAAGTGAAGCTGCAGATCCCAATAAAAAGCTGGTCTTCATAAAACCTTCATCTGATAACTCTTAGAAAAACTCTTAGTTTCTGATTTACTTTAACTGTGTTTAGATTGTTAAACTCTTAAAGCACCTACACTTTATATCTGTTGAAAGTTTATTTTTCTGCCAGATATTTTTTATTTTTTATTTTTCTATTTGTAGATAGTATCCTCACCCAAATAGGGGGACATTGTTGGAACCCTATTACTGATTTGGCTAGGATCACTATCATATATTTAGGATGATTAGCTTGACCCATTATGTATAGTAGGGTCATAGGTTATTTTTTTTAGGGTTGCTACTTCAAGAAGAACTACAGAGAAAAAGAAGTTCAACAGATGCAAAAATTCGCTCGATGAAAGCAGAGCGCGGATGACGATCGCTAAGCTTAGCTCGACAAACTCAGAGTTCTACCTCTGAGCATTGTTCGACGAAATAGCTCCGGTCGACAATCTCTGACCTCTACTCTCAAGCTCAGCTCGACGATAGCCAGCATCAGCTCGATGAAAGCCAAGCTCATGTCGACGAAATCTTTAGCCAGTTTGACTAATTCTCTGTAGTGATTTAGGCAGTTTAAATTCAAAAGTAAATTATTTTTAAATAGCTAATTCCAACTAGTTATTCTCTGGTATTTAATGTTGAATATTCTTAATGAATATGGACATTTCTGGCAACATTAAATACGGATTGATCACAGAGAATTCATTCTGATTATTCACCATGGCAGTTATGGAATAAATTTATATCCAATATTCAAATACAGCTGTTACAAATTCTCAGAGGCTCCTCAGGCTATTCAAGGAATGTTTTCAAAATTCAAATACTTGAATTTCTTCTCAGGAATATATACTCAGAAATTTTGCTCTGCTAAATAGAGATAGACAAGTGAGACATCAGACAAAAAAAATTAACACACAAAGTTCTTAAATATCTTCTACTCTTCAGGAGACAATCAATCTTTCATTTGTCTAAAAGCTTTATTGGAGAGAAATACAATTATTGAAGGCCTACACCCTAAATAGAAGTCTCCCTCACCTGATTACAATCTCTACACAAATCAGGGGGAGCTTTTAGCTTCATCATCCACTCAGTCTTCTCAGAGAAATTTGAAAGAGAAGACAATATCACTTTTAGTTTTATTTTTCTAACTGTGTATAGGGTTATAACTCCCTTCAAAAGTTGACCCCATTGGTTCTTAAGTCACCTGATCAAAAGACTTAGTTTGGTTTTTGGGCACCTGGTCAAAAACTCAAAGGGTTGATAGATCTCCAGTAGAAAATAGATCTTCTGGTGGCAAGGCACCTAATCAAAAACCTGTAGTGGATTCCTACCATGGTGGTAGAAGAATGGATGTACCTAGGTTTATTGGGGAACCACTTTAAACTCCTTGTGTCGTCTGTGATTGTTATTCTCTCTATTTGTGTGCTGTGATTGCCTTATATATATATATCACATACTTTAACTCCGCTATAAAAATAAATTAAAGTTTTAAAAATACAGTATTCACCCCCTAATGTAAAGTAGATCTATCCTTCACTTTCATCGATGCAGGTTTTATCTCGGAGATCCAGTACCTATGCTGAGTCTCCAATGTAGTAATGGTAAAAAAGGGGGATGTAAGGTGGCGTATGTAACAGCCCAAAGTCTGCACAATACACACGAGCATCTTCGCACGGGCTACGCCCGTGCTCGATGCTCTCGGGCGGCCTTCGGCCGCATCCAGGCGGGCGACGCCCGCCTCCGAACGGGCTCTTACCGTGCTCGATCCGTCATTGCGGGCTGCAACCGCATCAAAGCGGGATGTGCCCGCATCAAAGCGGATTGCACTCATATCAAGACGGACAGTGCCCGCAATATATACATATGAGTACTCAAAATGATCGCAAAAAAATATAAATTATTATTACATTTTTTTTTTATAAAAAAATTTACGTTTTGTCGTAAAAACATTAATTTCACGCAATCTGTCTCTTCCACTCGTGCTCTATGCATCGTTGCAGTCTACGCCTGCATCAAGGCAGACTGCGACCGCAACATATACATATGAGTACTCAAAATGATCGTAAAAATATATACATTAATATTATTATTTTTATTTTATATAAAAAAGCATGTTTTAATGTATAAACATTAATTTTCAATCTCTCATTTCTATTTCTCTCTCTCCATCTCCCTCTATCCGACGCCCTCTTTTCCTCTCTCCTCTCTCCTCTCTCTACCTTTCTTTCAATATATATATACGAGCATCTTCGCACGGGCTACGCCCGTGCTCGATGCTCTCGGGTGGCCTTCGGCCGCATCCAGGCGGGCTTCGCCCGCCTCGGCACGGGCTTTGCCCATGATGCTCAAAATATCTCTTGTTTTTCTTCTGGTATTATTGAATATTTGGGGGGATATTTTTATACTCCAATTCGCTCAATCAAACTGATATCCGGCAAACACGCCTCCAGCACTATGTGGGTGTAACGGCGCGGGCCTCCGGCCCTACGCAAGTGAAATGGCACAGGCCTCCGGCCCTACGTGAGTGAAACGGCACGGTTCATCTTCATTTGAGATTGCAGCCACCTTCCTTTATTTCCCACCGCTCCATCGAATATGAAAATAGGTAGATTTAATTTGATTTCCGGTAAAATATATTTCTAAGCTCTTTTTTTAACTGCTCCTGTTCATTTTTCCACTTAATAAGAATTAAGATCGATAACTGGCGGCTCATTATGTCAAAAGTATTACAGTCTGGAAGCAAGAAAATGAAGAAATAAAAAATTGTACTTGTGATGCGAGACTGGGAAGACAAAAACTTGCCATTGGAGGAAAAGCTAAAAGGTAGCAGGAAGGAGGAGGACATACCTGAAGCTATGCTTGCTGATCTGCAGAAATGGAGGATGGCAAAAGAAGGGGAGGAGTTGAGAAGAAGCCAATCGAGTAAGTCGAGTAGCTTTCAGTCGAGTAGCCTTCAGTCAAGTAGATTTGAATCAGAGATTGTGGCTTCCTTCGAAGATGGGAACATCGGTTTTGAATCAGGTAGACCCACGCGCCGGTGTGTCGAAGATGAGAACATCGGGTTTGTATTTCATGAATCAGGCCGGCAGATCGGCGTAAATGTCGTGGGATCATCGGGCGTTGGAACAGGCTGTAGTCGGAGCGGCGTTCATCAGAGCAGATCGTGAAGAGGAGTTTGAGAAGATGCATATCCCACGACAACCTAGGGAGAGAGAAGAAGCATCGGGGGTTGATAGCGGCGATGGTAAGGAGATTTTTTCTTTTATAATTTTTGTCTTTTTAAACTAATGGGACACGGAAGAGCAGGCTGCGGCACGCGGCACGCGGCAGGCGACGGGGCACGCCGCGGAGGCAGGAGGGCAAATTGGGCAGATCCAAAGTTACGGACGGGCGGACGATGGCTTCCCTTATACTATTAGTATAGATAAACACCTTCTTATGGTAATCAGAGAGAATTAACAATTTCTAAGCATAATGTGTATGATACAACCCGTACAAAACCAACACATAACAGTCCTTTACATAAATTTCACAATATACTTTCACGCTAGCAGTTTAGCACACAATACATCATCCCTCTAGTTTATATACATGAATATCCACATCTAAAGAAAGTCTATAAAACAAAATAACAATACAAAGTAGTTATAATTAAGTCCAACACCATCATAAGCTCCAAACAGTGCACTAGCATTGACTGGCCTGTTGTTTACCTGTTCCTAAAAATTTTAGAATTATAAATCATTAGTCTTTCTCAAAAACTAAGCGAGTGATTATCTTTTTCATCTGCTGTGTATATATATATATATATATATATATATATATATATATATATATATATATATATATATATATATATATATATATATATATATATATATCAAAGATTAGCCAAATTAGTCATAACAATATGTAATTGAAGAAATATAAAAGTAGCAGCATGATTATGGAGCCATGTACGGTGCAACAAAAACACTACAAATATTATTTCGACCGCTTATAAAAACAACAGAAATAACAGTGTATCAATCATCATATAATTTTCTTCAATGTGCTTAGGGTATTGATAAGGGTTTCTGTACAATATCAGTATTTATATCAGTATTTCAATCTTTGGGACCAACCCCTTAGGGGCTTCAGTGTCCAAATCAGTACGTTCATCGCGTGTCTATGCCTTTCGTCCGACTGATTTGGCATCCGTTCACATCATTTATGTCCATTTATTTTCGTCAAACCCTTAACAATACCACATGTCTATACAATTAATTTCTATGCTGCTTATTTATTACTTTATCCCCTCATAAGTTCATTCGCCATGTTTGCATAATCTTAGGCCACACATAATAACGAGAATTTATTATAAGTGATCATAGAATACTTCATAAGACCACATGCCAGTATAATTATGTTCAATATTAATGCAAGTACATGAATTTACTCAAAATTAAAGCATAAATTAATAAGATAAAGCTCACCGGCATTTTCTCCTTTCCAGTGTCTCTCCCAACGTCATCGCCTTATCTACCTCGGGATGCCATCCTTTGTAATATATGTTTAAGAACCATATTAATATTGTCGGGTTGCATCACATTGTAGCTACGACGTTGACCTCTAGGGTTCACTAACATATTTGTTAGGGTTTGTCAAGGAGAAAACTTTAACATGAAAGTGAACAAGTGAAACTCAAATTGGATAATTCAAACAATGACATAATCTATCATTGAAGAGTGAGTAGAAAACTTTCAGATTCAAGCAAAATTGCCCATTGAAACACTTTTGATGCATGCTCAAGTGATGCCAAACAAAGGGAAGAAATAGTAGTCGACCAACATAGAACTGGACTGAAGCATTAGAAATTAGCATACTGCAGTCGGCCAACAAACATATAACTGGAATGAAACAGTCGGACAACAACTATGCAAGAAGGGGCCAAAAATCAGCTAACAGAGCAACCTTCGGATATTCATAAACCATCCAACCATGCTTATGAAGATCTCACTATAGGGAAAACCATGAAATGTCTAACAATAAAACTCCCCAAATGAAGAGAACAGAGGGAAGAAAGAAGAGCTGCAGGAATAATCAATTTACGGTTTTCATACAAACAACCAAAACCACCGGCCAACCAAAACCACCATGCTTGTGAAGATCATAAAGAGAAAACTAAAAGAAATAAGGCTTACATAGTGTGTTTAGATTAAGATCTGGGCATTGATTCAGGAACTGAAATAAATCCGACAACCTTATCATAAGCAAAAACCCTAGTAAACTTCGATCCCAATAGCATGTACAAGATCTCGTACAGATTTGAGAGGGAAAATAGAAGAAGAAGGGGAGAAAAATGGCTCCGATCCTGGAACCCTAGCCACGATTTTCTTTGGGTAAGCACGAGAGAAGATCGGTAGAGATAATATAAAGAAGAAAAGCACGACTGCTTTTCATTCTCTCCACTGCCATTTCCACTAAATCATCAATCACACTTTAGTTCTCTCGTATGTTTAAATATCAATCAGTCCCAACAGAACTATACACTTAAGGCAGAAAAATAAATAAAACTTTTGGTCGGCCCATAACAATAATCAGTCCATAATAATGGTGTCAAAATATGAACGTTCAAAACTCAAAATCAAGTTAAGCTAGCCAAAGCTTTTCATCATTTAGTTGCCTTTCTTTCATCACAGGGATTATTAAATTGAAAAGACCTTAAGCATATATAATTAACTGACGAGAAATATCGAGCGTCACATTTCTTCCTTACAAATTTTCGTCCTCGAAAATATCATTAGTATGCTAGTTAAATAGTAGAGGGAAAAGATCTCGTATAGTGTCTTCCTGTTCCCATGTTGCTTCATCTTGAGGGTGCCCCTTCCACCATACATGCACAAAGTTCACATCTCGATTGCGTAATTTCTTGCTTTGCTGATCAATAATCTGGTATGGTTCTATTGGGCTAGACAAATCATCTTCAATTTGTATATTTTCAGTTGTAATAATCTTTTCAGGATCCCTGACATATTTACGAAATGCTTATACATGAAAAACATCGTGCAACCTTTGCAAATCCTCTGATAATTTTAAGCGGTACGCGACTTCTCCCACTCGTTCAATGATAGAGAATGGTCCCACATAACATGGAGTTAACTTTCCAAGACGTCGTAGTCTTGTAACTCCCTTAAAGGGTTTAATCTTTAAACATATGAGATCACCAACTTGAAACTCCACGAGGCGATGTTTTGCATTATAATACTTTTGTTGTCGATCTTGTGCCACCTTCATGCGTTGCTGAATTTGCGCAATGTTTGCATGTCACTTATCAATGTTTTCGTTATTGTAGAGTTGTCTTTCACCATCTTCCGCATAGCTTAACAGTGTACGACATCGACGATCATATATCGCTTCAAAAGGTGCCATTTTTATGGAAGGCTGATGGCTATTATTATATGCAAACTCCACTAGTGCCAAATATTTTTACCTTGAGCCCTTTAGGTCAAGTACAACCATTCGTAATAGATCCTCTAGGAACTGGATTGTTCGTTCTGACTGCCCGTCAGTTTGGGGATGAAACGTTGTACTAAACAATAATTTCGTTCCCAAACGTTTATGTATCTGTCTCCAATTCCCCGATGTGAATCGCCCATCACAATCAGATATAATCGTTCGAGGAATACCATGTAATTTCACAATAACATCAACATACAATTCATTCAATTTTTCAGGCGGTCCATCTTGTCGTATTGCTATAAAATGTGCACTTTTTGTTAGTCGATCAATGATGACTCATATACCGTCATGACCCAATTTACTACTACGTAAATGAAAGATAAAGTCCATAGCAATATCTTCTCATTTCCATTCTGGTATTGGTAGCGAGTGTAAATACCCTTCGGGCTTTTGATGTTCTGCTTTAACAACTTGACATGTATGATAAGATGCTATATAAGTTATCACGTCCTTCTTCATTCCAAGCCACCAAAAGTCCTCCTTTAAATCATGATACATTTTTGTTCGACCAGGGTGAATGGAATAGGGAGTGTTGTGAGCCTCATACAAAATGTCTTTTAGTAAGCTATCCATATCTGGAACACATATCCTTTTGTTCATTAATAACAACCCATTTTGTTCAGTAAAACTCGTCGTTTCCCCATTTTTCACTTTTTCTATCAAGGCCATCAAATATATATCTTTCGGTATAGCTTCCATGATTCTATCTTTCAATATATACCAGATTTGCATTTGAAATAATTGAGACTGTTTACCCTCCGATGTCACAATGGGGACTATCTCCATCTTTTCTAGTTCACACAAGATCTGCACATTATACACTTTCAGCGCTGACGGTTCAACAACATTTTTGCGGCCCAAAGTGTCGGTAACAACATTTGTCTTTCCAGGGTGATATTGAATGTTCACATCATAATCTTTTATACATTCTAACCAACGTTGTCGACAAAGGTTTAATTTTTTCTGTGTAAAAATATATTTTAAACTTTTATGGTCTGTGAAAATTCCACATCTCACCCCATACAAATAGTGTCGCCAAATTTTCAAAGCAAAAATTACTGCCGCTAACTCTAGATCATGAGTCGGATAATTCCTTTCAGCATCCTTCAGCTGCCGTGAGGCATAGGCGGTTACTTTTCCATATTGCATTAACATACAACCTAGACCCTTATAAGAAGCATCACTATAAATTTGAAATCCCTCTGTCCCTGATGGTAGTATTAACACAGGGGCTGTGGTTAGCCTTTCTTTTAATATTTCAAAAGCGAGTTGACAGTTTTCATTCCATCGAAAAGGGATACTCTTTCGTGTTAATTATGTCAATGGTAAGAAAATCTTTGAGAAATCTTTAACAAACCTTCGATAATACCTTGCCAACCCAAGAAACCTCCGCACTTCTGTCACATTTGTAGGTTGTGGCCAATTAAGGATCGATTCAACCTTGGCAGGATCAACATATAAACCCTGTTCGGAGATCACATGCCCAAAAAATGATACTTTCTTTAACCAGAACTCGCATTTCGAAATTTTTGCGTATAATTGACTGTCCTTTAATCTCTGCAATGTTAACCTCAAATGTTGGGCGTGTTCTTCCTCAGACGTTGAATAAATGAGGATATCGTCAATAAAAATAATGATGAATTTATCCAGATAGTCCTTGAAGATTCGGTTCATCATATCTATGAAAACGGTAGGAGCATTGGTTAGCCCAAAAGGCATTACCACAAATTCATATTGTCCATATCTTGTACTAAAAGTAGTTTTGAAGATATCCTCCTCTTTAATCCACAGTTGATGATAACCTGACCTCAGGTCCATCTTTGAAAACACTTTTGCATTGACAAGTTGATCAAACAAATCTTCTATGCGTGGTAAAAGATATTTATTCTTCACTGTCAACTTATTCAGTTCGCGATAATCTACTCATAATCGCAATGTCCCCTCTTTCTTATTTACAAAAAATACTGGTGCTCCCCATGGAGATGTGCTCGTCCTAATAAAGTTTTTGTCTATCAATTCTTGGAACTAACATTTCAATTCGGCGAGCTCTTTTGGGGCCATCCGATACGGTGTCTTTGCAACTGGTCTCGCTCCTTCTTCCAATTGAATTTCAAATTCGACTTCTCCTTGATGAAGTCCTGGTAGTTCTTCAGGAAAAAAGTTCTTGAAATTCACGTACCACGGGTACCATTTGAATATCTTTATTTTCTGATGTCGTTCCTCTAACCATTACTAACATAGCTTCACATCCTTTCTGGATCTTCTTAGTCGCCTTCAATGCAGATATTAGCATTTTGGATACCTCGCCTAACCCTTGAAAAACAATTGTACTTTGATCGGAGAATTTCACCATTACTTCTTTTTGTTTACAATTAATGACTGCTTCATGCTGTACTAACCAGTCCATACCCAATATCATATCAAATTCCGTAAGTGGAAAAACCACAAAGTCAACCGTAAAAGGTTTATCATTCAATGTAAATGAAACTATCACTCATTGTTGCGTAGGGAGGAGTTGATTATTAGGCAATATGACATGAATAATATCTTGTGTTACATAGGGTTTAGCCGAAGTAGTTCTCAATATATCAATGGAAAGTAAAGAGTGGCTTGCACCAGTATCAAATAAAACCTTCATCAGATTGCCAAAAACATAAATCATACCTGTCACCACTGTGTCATCTGCAATAGCCTCTTGCTGACTCAAATTGAATACACGGGGCTGAATATGACGTTCTTCCTCTGAAGTTCCCTCTGGGGCTGAAGTGGAGGCAAGAGATTCACTTTCCTTTGAAACACCCATTTGATAGACTTTGTGACCCTGAGGAGCTGGAAACCATTTCGAACTATTGTCTCCTTCCTTCCTCTTCGAACATTCCCTTTGTCGATGTTCAGGCTGATGACATAAATAGTAGACACTGCTCCCCACTAAACATTGTCCTTTGTGAGATTTGCCGTACTTCCAACACTTTTGTTCCTGACCTGAGGATGCATAACACTGCTACTCTCTGCTGGACGAGATCGCTTTCCCGAATTCCCAGATTTCCACGAAGTACCTTATTTTGATTGCTCCTTGTTTGCAGACCACTGAGATCTCTTGTTCCAAAATTCCCTTCTTCTTTGTGTTTTCTTCGCGTCTATCTCCATCAAACGCGCTTTTTGTACTAAAGCCACATACTCTTTGATTTTATGTGGTACTTGTATCGCCCGAATGCTGTCCCGTAAGCCTTCTTGAAACCTACAACACCTTTATTTCTCATTTGGTACAAAAGCTTCAGCATAAAATGCTAGATTAGCAAACTCGGTTTCATACTCGAGTACGGAGCGGGGACCCTGTACCAAACATAAGAACTTATCTTGCAGTAGCTTATTCTCTGACTCGGGCACAAACCACCCCATAAATTCATGTACAAAAGTGCTCCAGGAAATGCTACCTTGCCCTCGACCAGATAACCGTCCTCCAACATTTAACCACCACAGTTTAGCCTCTCCTTCAAGAAGAAAATTGACCAAGCCCACCTTTCGCTCCTCTAGGCAAAGCATCGCCTCAAATATAGTTTATATTCATGAAATCCAGTCTTCCGTCTCCAGGGGCGATAGACCACCCCTAAACCCAGGCGGTTTTAACTCGAGAAATTGCTTTAGGTCCACATCAAAATGCGTCTATTGCGATGGCTCAACAGACTTTGCATATGGTACGGTTGGAGGGACATCCCGCACCATTTTAATAGCTTCTGCTAGAATACAAGAGAAGTCTGTCAATTGAGGTTGCGCCGGCGGCTCATGTTGCGGGCGCACAGGCTGCTCCACAGACAGATGTTCCTGCTGTGGATGTTCTTATTGGGCAGCATCACTACCCTCTGAAATAATTTTCCTCTCTAACGGTAAATGTTCCTAAACAAAATAAACCACCATATGATCAGTTTACATGGTCACGTGATAGTGCTAAGAGAATTGGATTTTGGATATATGATCGTACTCATTGCGGCCAGGCTTTTAGGAAACCTGGCTCTGATACCACTAAATTGTAATGACCCAAAGTCCGCACAATACACATAAACCCCTTCTTATGGTAATCAGAGAGCATTAATAATTTCTAAGCACAATTAGTACGATACAACCCGTACAAAACCAACACATAACAGTCCTTTACATAAATTTCACAATATACTTTCACACTAGCAGTTTAGCACACAATACATCTTCCGTCTGGTTTAAATACATGAATATCCACATCTAAAGGAAGACTATAAAACAAAATAACAATACAAAGCAGTTATAATTAATTCCAACACCATCATAAGCTCCAAACAGTGCACTAGCATTGACTGGCCTGCTGTTTACCTATTCCTAAAAATTTTAGAATTATAAATCATTAGTCTTTCATAAAGACTAAGCGAGCGATTATCTTTTTCATCTGCTATATATATATATATATATATATATATATATATATATATATATATATATATATATATATATATATATATATATATATCAAAGATTAGCCAAATTAGACATAACAATATGTAATTGAAGAAAAATAAAAGTAGCAGCATGATTATGGAGCCACGTTACGGTGCAACAAAAACACTGTAAATATCATTTCGGCCTCTTATAAAAACAACAGAAATAACAATGTATCAATCATCATATAATTTTCTTAAATGTGCTTAGGGTATTGATAAGGGTATCTGTACAATATCAGTATTTATATCAGTATTTCAATCTTTGGGCCCAACCCCTTAGGGGCTTCAGTGTCCAAATCAGTACGTTCATCACGCGTCTATGCCTTTCGGCCGACTGATTTGACATCTGTTCACATCATTTATGTACATTTATTTCCTTCATACCCTTAACAACACCACGTGTCTATACAATTAATTTCTATTGTGCTTATTTATTACTTTATCCCCTCAGAAGTTCATTCGCCCGTTTGCCTAATCTTAGGCCATACACAATAGCGAGAATTTATTATAAGTGATCATAGAGTACTTCATAAGACCACATGCCAGTATAACTATGTTCAATATTATGCAAGTACATGGATTTACTCAAAATTAAAGCATCAATTAATAAGATAAAGCTCACCGACATTTTCTTCTTTCCAGTGTCACGCCCAATGTCATCGCCATGTCTACCTTGTGATGACATCCTTCGCAATATCTATTTAAGAACCGTATTAATATTGTCGGGGTTGCATCACATTGTAGCTACGACATTGACCTCTAGGGTTCACTAACATATTTATTAGGGTTTGTCAAGGAGCAAACTTTAACATGAAAGTGAACAAGTGAAACTCAAATTGGATAATTCAAACAGTGACATAATCTGTCATTGAATAGTGAGTAGAAAACTTCCAGATCCAAGCAAAATTGCCCATTGAAACACTTTTGATGCATGCTCAAGTCACCCCAAACAAAGAGAAGAAATAATAGTCGACCAACATAGAACTGGAGTGAAGCATTAGAAATTAGCATACAGCAGACGGCCAATAAACATATAACTGGAATGAAACAGTCAGCCAACAACTAGGCAAGAAGGGGACAAAAATCAGCTAACAGAGCAACCTTTGGATATTCATAAACCATCCAACCATGCTTGTGAAGATCTCACTATAGGGAAAACCATGAAATGTCTAGCAATAAAACTGCCCAAATGAAGAGAAAAGAGGGAAGAAAGAAGAGCTACAGGAAGAATCAATTTACGGTTTTCGTACAAACAACCAAAACCATCATGCATGTGAAGATCATAAAAGAGAAAACTAAAAGAAATAAGGCTTACATACTGTGTTTAGATTAAGATTTGAGCACCAATTCAGGAACTGAAATAAATCCAACAACCTTATCACAAGCAAAAACCCTGCTAAACTTCGATCCCAATAGCATGTACAAGATCCCATACAGATTTGAGAGGGAAAATAGGAGAAGAAGGGGAGAAAAATGGCTCCGATCCTGGAACCGTAGCCACGATTTTCTTTGGGTAAGCCTGAGAGAAGGTCGACAGAGATAATATAAAGAATAAATGCATGGCTGCTTTCATTCTCTCCACCGCCCTTCCGACTAAATCATCAATCACCCTTTAGTTCTCTTATATTTTTAAATGTCAATCAGTCCCAACAGAACTGTACACTTAATACAGAAAAATAAATAAAACTTTTGGTGTGCCCCTAACAATAATCAGTCCATAATAATGGTGTCAAAATATGAACGTTCAAAACTCAAACTCAAGTTAAGCTAGCCAAATCTAAATTGAAAAGACCTTAAGCATATATAATTACCTAACGAGAAATATCGAGCGTCACAGCGTATGTGTGTGGACTTCTCTTTAATAACTAAATCGTGCCCTGAGGATTGTAACCCCCTCCTTCGGATCGACGCGCTGGTTGATTCAACCATTAGTTTTTCTATTATGAGTTTTTGGATGTTTTTCCAGGTTACCATCAGATTCAAATGCATCTCCCTGACGTCAAGGATGTCTCCTTCATCACAAGGGAGGGATGCTTCCGCCACAAGATGATGACCTTCAGGCTAAAGAACGCATGGGCAACCTACCAACGCATGATAGACCAGGTGTTCAAAAGTCAGAGGGGTAGGAACCTGGAGGTTTATGTTGATGACCTCATGATGAAGAATGGGGATGTGGGTTCACACCTACTTGACCTGGAGGAGACGTTCGCGACCCTATGAAATTTCCAGATGAGGCTGAATCCCCAGAAGTATGTCTTTGGGGCAAGCCGAGGCAAATTCCTTGGGCACCTTCTGTAACATCCCATTTCCAACTAGACCCCTAAGAGTGGTTTTGGCCATGACTAGGAAGCCAGAAATGGGCCAAGAGATAGGAGGCCAAGGTAGGGATCACCATGGTCTGCAGTTAGTAGAATACTGAACAATAGTTCAGGATGACAATGGGGCTTCACCATGACCCCAAGACCCTACCACAACACTCCCAAACATTTTGGGAGACCCATTAGAGCCAAAAGGACCCATTAGGGCCAACCCAAGGGGCCCAGTTGACCAAGGTCAACCCTAGCCCTGAATAGGTCAACCTAGCCCACTTAGGGCCAATAGACCCACTCCTAGTCTAGAGGACCCCACCTATGCCCTCCTAACCCTAAAGTGAGGTCAATGGGTCACTAAGGACACATTGGGGTCAGCCCTAGAGGCCAGGTTGACCCAAGTCAACTCAAGCTCCTAATCTGGTCAAAGTACCCTTACTAAGGGTATGTGACCTCCAAAGTGCAGGGTAACCCTACCTAGACCCTAAGGGGAGTCAATGGGTCACCAAGGATCCATTGGGGTCAACTCAAATGGTCATGTTGACCCAAGTCAACTCTAGCCCTAAAATGGTCAAAGTGACCTTACCAAGGGTCAAGTGACCTTTAAGGTGCCAAGTCAACCCTACCCAACCCTACATAGACCTTAGGGGAGGCCAATGAATCACCCAGGACCCAATGGGGTCAACCTAGATGGTCAAATTGGCCAAGTCAACCCTCATTGAGGGTCAAGTCAACTTAGCCCAAAAAGGGCTAACCCAAGCTCAAGCCACTTCTCCCTTAGGCTAAACCCATTCCCATGATCATCATAATCCAGTGGGCTGCCTTTAGCTTGTGGGGTTGACTAGTCAACCAGAGGTGACTAGGAGAGAGAAGGAGCTCCTCTCCATGATAATGGAGGAGAGAGAAATGAGGAAGGAGAAGGGGGAAGTGAGAGGCCGGCCAAGGGAGACTAACAACCACCCATTATGGCTGCAATCAACTCCTCTAGGGGAGAGGAGTTGATTCCAGCCGTTTCCCGGCCACCAAGGGGTGGGTTCAGCCCCCCTCCACACAACCCGAGCCACTCCATTAATGGAGATAATGGCCATTGAAGAACCAGCCTCTCCCCTCCCCCAATTGCCATTTAAACACCATCAGGAAGCCGAGGGGATCATTTTGGAGCACTTACCTGGAGGAGACGAGCCCTTCCACTGTGCAGTTGCAGAAGCCGAGCGCCGCCGCCGTCGCCAATGGCATCCCGCCGCTCCTCTCGCATCCAGGCTGCCAGGAAGGTCCTCCTCCTCTCCTTAACTCGCGGGTAGATCCTAGGAATCCTTAGGCTTGAGTTTCGGGCTCAATTGAGCCCGATCGTATCCGTGATTTCTCCTGGTTTCGGCAAGAAAAATTCTTGCTTAATCCGCCGGAAAACGCCTCTCCGGCGGCGGAGCCGCCGTCTGACGATAGCCACCACCTCGACGGAGGTGTTGGTGGCGGTGGCCGGCCGGGGAAGGGGCTGGATTGCCGGCGGCAGAGCTTGGAAATCGCTCCAGGCAGAACCAATCCCAGCCGTTGGCTCAGTGGGGACGATGACCAGATGCCGTCGATCTGCGCCAAGATTCGTGCGGCATCAGATCAAATACTATAGTAATTAAATAAAAATTATTTCATTTCTGTCACACTGGATGTATTTAATGTAATTAATGTTTAAAAATACTTAGGCACCCTGAATGGAAATTTGCCCAACATGAACATTGTAGCTTAGGGTGTCTAGTTTGCAGCAAAAATTGTTTGGACCCTTTTGGGACACTGGATAGACCAGGGCACCCATTTTGGTGGGACATACCCTTAGGGCTAGGCAGTCACTAAAATGAGTGCCCACTCTTCACCCCAAGCCCAAATTGGCTGAAATTTTGGCAGAGAGTCTATCCTAGACATACCTAGGGCCTGCCAAAAAATGGGAATTTTTGGGGAAAATATTTCTATAGTTTTGGTAAAAATTTAATAATCATTAGATAAATTAAATAGGTGCCCTAAACACATCCAAACCCTCCCAAATTTTGGTGAGTGGTCCCTGGGCTCCAATTAGGTTCCTGTATAAAATTTCATTTAGATTGGATGTGTTTTGAATAGGTTTTGACCCAACCCTATTTATACCCTATGAAGGGCATTTTGGTCAAAAGTTGCACTTTTGGTTTTGAGTGACCAAATCACCTCAACAGAGGCTGAAATTTTGGCCACAGATATAATTTGACTTTTTACACTCACTTATGGAGTTTGGAGTGGATTGGACTAGGGTAGCCCTAGAATGTTAGGGTAGGCCCTTTAGGGTAAATTTCTAGGGTTTGAAGAAATTGGGGTCAAAAGACCTTGGATGGACTTGAAACTTGGGAATGATGTCCATAGGGTTACTATGGTCCTGTGGTTAAAATTTTAGGGCATTTGGAAGACTTAAGACCCCTTAAATCCATAACCCTAGTTTAGGGCACTAGCTTTGAAACCATAAGATCTAATACCAAAACTATCTGAAAAGGCCTGAGATTTTGAATGGGTAGTTGCTTAGGGCATACATGTCTCTGGAAATTTTATAATAAATTTTGGATGAATATTTTTGGTACTTTATTCACAAGGTCATATTTTATAATTTCCACTTAAGAATTTTTGCAGAGAACTATACTTGTTCAAACTTGATAAAACTTAGCAAAGGGGCTTATAGTCATGATACCCATCTCTGTAAAGTTTTATGAAATTTTTGAAGAATGATATTTAGTAGTTGCTTCTTTAATTATTTAATTCCATGGAACCTTGGGAAATTTAATAATGACTTTTAGATTGTCTGAAAAATTCTAATTTCTTCATCATGATGTTTCTAGTTCCCTGTGAAGCCCTAGTAATTTTTACATAATTATTGGAGACATATATGTGGCACTTCCTTCATTATATTTGATTTTAGGAATTATTTTAATAAATCCTTTAGAGGTCAAGAACTATCTGGAAAATTATGAAAATTGGCAACCAATGATATTTCTCTGTTATTTAGTGAATACAAATTTTAGGAGGCCATTACCTGAGAAAATCTTATGGTTCATGTTCAAATTGACTATGACCTAGTTTTTGAGGAAAATTCAATAAATAGTAGATTAATTGGGAAAAATATGATTTTCTGAATTTAGTCTATATTTATCATAATAGACCTCTGATAATTATCATGAGGGTACTGGATGAGTATTTCATGTACTTCCCTTTTTACGGGTCACGTAGCTTAAGTGGTCTGCATATAGCAAAACTGCAGGATTTCATTTGGATATGAATTAGGGCACGTATGATGGGTCTTGATGGTTTGCTGTAAGGACAAGTGGAATGGGCTGCATCTTTGGAAGATGAGTGAGTAGGGTGTGGTTTTGTCTAGGGTTTAAAGGCGTTCGGGTCCGACGAAAGATCGTCCTACCCAAGGAGAGTTGGAGTCAAATCACCCTAGGATTAGCGTATCGAAACATGAGAAAATAATGGGTAAGGGGATCAACCAATAATAAAATAAGTACCTTGCGAAAGGGAACGCTGGGCGTAATCCCAACACAGTTCCTAGTGCCCCTTGAGAGCCCTTCACAGGGAATACCGGGGGCAGTCCTGGGTTAACGTAAACTGTTTAACAAGCTGAAAAGAGTAACTTAGTAATTAGGGTTGCACATTTCACAGACACTGATGGCACGGGATGTTAGCTGGGAGCTTCGGCTCGATTGTTTGTGACGGACGTGTTGGTCCGGGGAGCTTCGGCTCGGGTTTTGATCACGCTAAATTTGCATGTGCATAAAAGGAAAGTAAATTAAGGTGGTGGGTCTTCGGTATTGGAGGGTCGATGCACCGACGCCAATACGTTGACTCGGCAAGTGTGGTTAGCACTTCGCCAACAGAAGTCCGGTGCGCCAGCCGGCAAGAGTACGCAGGAGTCCGCTTCGTGCACCAAGCGTTGAGGCGTACGATAGGTCTGACCGGTAGTGCTTTACTGGTTTAGAGGTGGGCGAGGCCCAACCCACCGCTTCCGTCTGCCACTACGGAGGTATCCTGGGAGGTTACGGCTCCAGAAAGGGGGAACTAAAGGTCTGTGTGCACAGAGTCGGGTGTGTGCGTTGCACTTGCATGATCCATCATACCCACTTGCATGTCATAGCATAATCGTTACCTTAAACCTTGACACCTAAAGTATAAGTGGAATGGGACGCTTATACTTTAGGACCTGCAAAACGACCCCTTAGTCTATAAGCTTGTGTGGGCAAGTTTATAAATTAAGGTTAATTTTGATATATTTAGTTACTGCTGTTTGACCACCGACACCCCATCGTATAAATCGGTATGGGACTTTTTATACGATGGGAGCCTTGCAAGAGACCCCTTGGCTTATGTGTTTTTTCACATAAGTGAAGGTTACATTTCAGCTTACATTTTATTGTCTTTATATGCTATAGAACATGCTAGAATAGGACCGCTGCCATCTGCTTTTGATATTCTCCACCTTCAAGTCCTCCCCTTTCTTCCTCTCCGCTCGGTGCCTAGGAGCCGTGGGGGAAGGGGTGGGGGATGATAGGACTTAGTCTTTTAGACTAACGGTTTTCGAACCGCATCATTTAGGGGATCGTGGAGACCAGCATGGAGGAGCAGCCCCAGAGACCGGTGCGCTTGGAGGTGGGGCAGTCTAGCTCCGGAGTTCATACAGCCGGGACTGTGAGTCTCGACCCTGAGTAGTTTTTCAGCTTTTGCTTCCGCATGAGTGATTTTGTAGTGAGGATATGTTGTACCGGGCATAAGCCCGTATTTTGCTACTCTGATGTTATCTTCTGTGGACACTCCCTTCGTGGAGTTATATTTATATATGTCATGTGATTCTCTGTGGACAGATAGTTTTTCATTTTACTTCATTATGCTACTTGTATGTGATCGAATTGACCGGCAGAATCGGCGCTTTGTGGTGATGACCCTTCAGGGCGTGAAGGAGTCACCGCAAAACGGCGGTTCTGGGCCTAAGACCCCGGTGGAGAAAGGAAAAAAAAAAGGGGGGGTCTTACAAGTGGTATCAGAGCGAACCTCGATCAAAAAGTAGCCGTCCACAACCCTGGGTCACCCCCGCGCGGGTTTAGTTTGGGGACAAACTAAGCAGCGGAAGCAGTGGTGTGCCCATACAGGGGAAATCACATGTAAGTTGCCCACTTCATTAGGCATTGAGTCGATTGTCTACTAATGTACTTCATTTTGCAGCCCCCAGCTCAGCCCACCCCACAAGGTGGAGCTCAGCAGACTCCAGACATTGCACCACCTCCCATGGTCCCCACACCTTTCCTCCAGTCAGACATGGGGCAGACCCTTACAGCTATCCTTGAGGCCTTCCGAGCTCAGCAAGCCCCAGTCCAGCAGCCAAACCCAGGGGCCAACTGGATGAGCACCTTCCGAGGACTCTCTCCCCCATCTTACTTGGGGACGGAGTCGGCAGTACGGACAGAGGAGTGGCTGGATGTGATGTACGAGATGTTGACTGGGATACGATGCCCTTGGGAGGAGAGGGTGGCCCTAGTGGTATCTTGCTTGGAGTCACATGCCAAGCGGTGGTGGAAGACGCTGTTGGACACGACCTTTGCGGATAGAGAGATTGCAGAAATCACCTGGGAAGAATTCAGGGCCACGCTGCTGGAGCACTTTGTTCCTCAGTCGGCCAGGGACGAGTTGGAGGAGCGTTTCTTGCAGCTGAGGCAGGGCACCAGGACAGTGGTGGAGTACCACCGAGAGTTCGATCATTTGGCCCGATATGCGGGCTCTTATCAGCTGGATGAAGCAGGGTACGTCAAGAGGTTTTATAAGGGCCTAAAAGAGGAGTTGAGAGAGGCTTTGCTTTTTGTCTCTGACGGGCCCATCTCCCGGATTTTAGAGATGGCGAAGAGGATTGAGGCCGACTGGCACACCACCCGGGGCCGGAAACGGCAAACGGAGGACCAGGGCCGGAGGGCCCGAAATGATCAGCGGCGAGGCATCGTACCAGATGGAAGAAGGGCAGAGGAGCAGCCTCGTCAGGAGTTAAGGCAGGAGCCGAGAGAGCAGGTGGTCTTGGCCCCTCAACCTCTCCAGGTCCAGGAGATGCAGAGACCCCGGGGTATGGCGTATCCCCCGCCGGAGTGCTTCCACTGTCACCAGGTGGGACACCTCCGGAGAGATTGCCCTATGAGGGGGGCACCACCTCCAGCACCACGGGGTGGCCCACCGGCCCAGCATTTCGGAGGCCGAGGACGCGGCCGAGGACGTGGTTACCAGGGAGGCGACCGCAGGCAGAATGGGGAGCAGATTTACGCTCTGGACTTAGCACAGCCCCGGAACCCGGACAGGGTTATTGCAGGTATGAGAGTAATCTTAATTTTTGGAATTATTCCTTGCTCGCATTAAGCGTTGATAGAACTACTACACAACCTAGGTTAGAAAACCTTACACTAGAATTTCTTTCAAACTGATTTAGGAATGGTGATGGTGTGCGGCAAGCCTGCCCACACCCTGTTCGACACGGGGGCATCGCACAACTTTGTGTCGGAGGATTTCGTCAAGGACCTGGATCAGATTCGTTGTTATACGGGACTACCCAGGAGGGTGCGCCTCCCCAATGGGATGGAGATCCAGTCCACAGAAAAGTGCCTCCTGGAGGTTACCATAGACGGGTTGACACTCGAGGCCCCGGCGACGATCCTGAGGATGCCGGACTTCGACCTCGTCTTGGGCATGACATGGCTTGTCTGGAACCATGCCCAGATTGATTGCCCGGCAGGGAGGGTCGTGCTCAGCCACGGCGATACTTATGCAACGTTCGAAGGTACTACACCGGTCTCCCGTCGCTTGCTTTCATCTATTCAGGCCATTAAGGCTCATATGCAAGGGGACGAGGTATATCAAGTATTGTTCGAGATGACTGAGGAGAAGGACCTGATTGCTAACATTCCGGTGGTTCGTGACTACGCCGACATTTTTCCGGATAAGCTGCCAGGACTACCTCCGCATAGGGAAAAGGACTTCCAGATTCAGTTGGTACCAGGGGCTAAGCCGGTATCCAAGGCCCCTTATCGGATGGCCCCGAAGGAATTGGCGGAGTTTCGGACACAGTTGCAGGAGCTGGTGGAAGCAGGATTTGTTAGGCCGAGTTCCTCATCATGGGGAGCTCCTGTCCTATTCGTGAAGAAGAAGGACGGTACTTTACGCCTGTGTATCGACTATCGAGCACTAAACAGGCTGACCGTCCGAAATACCTATCCGCTCCCCAGGATAGACGAGTTGTTCGATCAGCTGGAGGGAGCCCATTATTTTTCGAAGCTGGACTTGAGGTCAGGCTATTACCAGCTGCGGATCCAGGAGGAGGATATTCCGAAGACGGCCTTTAGTAGCCGATATGGATTGTATGAGTTCATCGTGATGCCCTTCGGGCTCACGAATGCTCCGTCAGCGTTTATGAGCCTCATGAACCGGGTCTTCGAGGCTTATTTGGATGTGTTCGTCATAGTGTTCATAGACGACATCCTTATCTATTCTAAGACGGAGGAGGAGCACACACGACATCTAGCATTGACCCTGGAGAGACTGCGGGAGCATCATCTTTATGCGAAGTTCAGTAAGTGTCAGTTCTGGCTGAAGGAGGTGGCTTTCTTAGGTCACATTATCAGCGGAGCCGGGCTGGCAGTGGACCCGGCAAAGATTCGAGCTATTTCGGAGTGGCCGCAGCTGAAAACAGCCACTGACGTACGGAGTTTTCTAGGACTTGCCGGTTACTACCGGAAGTTCGTAGAGGGATTCTCTCGAATCGCCCTCCCGCTCACATCCTTGACGAAGAAGGAGGCACCGTTCGTGTGGACCCCGCAGTGCCAGACAGCTTTCCAGGAGCTGAAGGATCGGCTGACCTCGGCTCCCATTCTCACTCTCCCCTCGGGGAGGGAGGGATTTCAGGTCTACACCGACGCATCATATCAGGGGATGGGAGCGGTGCTGATGCAGAACGGACACGTCATAGCTTATGCCTCCCGCCAGCTGAAGACCCATGAGAAGAACTACCCAGTACATGACCTTGAGATGGGGGCAGTTGTATTCGCACTGAAGATATGGCGGCACTACCTTTATGGAGTCCACTGTGATATATATTCCGATCATAAGAACCTTAAGTACGTGGACACGCAGAAGGAACTGAACATCAGGCAAAGGCGGTGGGTGGAGTTCCTATCTGACTATCAGTATGAGATGCACTATCACCCGGGGAAGGCAAACGTGGTAGCAGATGCACTGAGTCGGAGAGCCGCCACAACAGGAGCAGAGCCTCAGTTGATGTCTATGGAGCTGCTGCAGAGACTAGAGGACATGCACATTACTCTGGTATCGTCTGATGATCCTGAGCTCTATGAGGAGTACTTGGCCGCGATAGGCGTTACCGATGACATCAGAGACCGGGTCAGAGAGGGACAGAGGCAGGATGCCAAGTTGGAACCCATCTTCCAAGCTCTGAAGGCAGGCACTGCAGGAGATTACACACTGAGGGACGATCTGGTGTGCTTCAGAGGACGGGTGTATATACCGGAGGGAGGCCAGATCCGGGAGGATATTATGATGGAGGCGCACTGCAGCCGGTATTCTGTACACCCGGGGATCACAAAGATGACGGCTGATTTGAAGAAGACGATGTACTGGCCGGGCATGAAGAAGGATGTCTCACACTTCGTGACCCATTGTGAGGCATGTCAGCTAGTGAAGGCAGAGTGCAGGAACCCCGCAGGATTATTGCAACCACTCCCGGTGCCGGAGTGGAAGTTTGATGACATAGCCATGGACTTCATACATGGGCTTCCCCGGTCTCGGACAGGGAATGACTCGATCTGGGTAATCGTCGATCGGTTGACCAAGGTGGCTCGATTCATACCGATCAGGAAGGATGATTCAGTAGGAATACTGGTGCGGAAGTTTGTGGAGCAGTTCATTCGTTATCATGGTGTGCCCAGGACGATAGTGTCGGATCGGGATGGCAGGTTCACCTCCAGGGAGTGGAGGTCCGTGCAAGCTTACTTAGGCACGCGATTGACTTTCAGCACTGCATTCCACCCCCAGACAGACGGGCAGACAGAACGCACCAACCGGACGCTGGAGGACCTTTTGAGGCTATGCATCTTAGATCGCGGGGAACCGTGGGAGAAACTCTTACCCCTTGTCGAGTTCTCCTATAACAACAGCCACCAGTCCAGCATCAGGATGGCGCCTTACGAAGCCTTGTACGGGAGGAGATGCCGGACCCCACTCTCATGGGTGCAGAACGAAGATCCGAAGGTATTGGGGTCAGAGTTTGTTGAAGACACCGAGGCACAAGTGAGGCTGATCAGAGACAGGATGCTCGAGGCGCAGAGTAGACAGGCCAAGTATTATGACGCCCGACATCGGCAGGTGGAGTTCCAGGTGGGGGACCGGGTGTTTCTGAAGATCCGGCCCATGCATGGAGTTTCACGGGTGCGTGGTCGGAGGAAGAAGCTCAGCCCTAGGTACATGGGCCCTTACAGGATCCTGGAGCGGATCGGACCCCTAGCCTACCGGCTGGAGTTACCACCAGAGCTAGAAGCGCTGCACGACGTCTTCCACATTTCTTCTTTGAGGAGGGCTCTACTACGCCCGGAGCAGCAGATTCTGACCACCGAAGGGCCGGTAGCTTCAGACCGGTCGGTTCATTTGGAGCCTGTGAGGATCGACGACCGAGGAGTGCGGGTCTTGCGACGCAAGAAGGTCCCACTAGTCAAGGTCCTGTGGAGGAACCACGGCCAGGAGGAGCATACCTGGGAGCCACAGGACCTGATGCGACAAAGATACCCCGAGCTATTCAGTCAGGTATACCTCTCAGACCCCTCAAGATGTTAATTATTTTTCCTGCTTTAAGTATACTAAGGGCTGCTCTAGGTAGATAGGGGCTTATCTTTTGTTTATTGGGGGCTTAACCTTGTTTATTGGGATTTTGGTTCGCCGTTTGGGCGAAAGGGGTCTTAGATCTAAGTTTTCCCATAAATCAAATTTAACAAACAAGGCGTCATAATGGGATGTTACAAGACTCTTTCCTTCGGTAATAAGACCCGTAGTTCCAACCTTGATTTCGGGGACGAAATCTTTGTTTTGTTTATTGGGATTTGTAACATCCCATTTCCAACTAGACCCCTAAGAGTGGTTTTGACCATGACTAGGAAGCCAGAAATGGGCCAAGAGATAGGAGGCCAAGGTAGGGATCACCATGGTCTGCAGTTAGTAGAATACTGAACAATAGTTCAGGATGACAATGGGGCTTCACCATGACCCCAAGACCCTACCACAACACTCCCAAACATTTTGGGAGACCCATTAGAGCCAAAAGGACCCATTAGGGCCAACCCAAGGGGCCCAGTTGACCAAGGTCAACCCTAGCCCTGAATAGGTCAACCTAGCCCACTTAGGGCCAATAGACCCACTCCTAGTCTAGAGGACCCCACCTATGCCCTCCTAACCCTAAAGTGAGGTCAATGGGTCACTAAGGACACATTGGGGTCAGCCCTAGAGGCCAGGTTGACCCAAGTCAACTCAAGCTCCTAATCTGGTCAAAGTACCCTTACTAAGGGTATGTGACCTCCAAAGTGCAGGGTAACCCTACCTAGACCCTAAGGGGAGTCAATGGGTCACCAAGGATCCATTGGGGTCAACTCAAATGGTCATGTTGACCCAAGTCAACTCTAGCCCTAAAATGGTCAAAGTGACCTTACCAAGGGTCAAGTGACCTTTAAGGTGCCAAGTCAACCCTACCCAACCCTACATAGACCTTAGGGGAGGCCAATGAATCACCCAGGACCCAATGGGGTCAACCTAGATGGTCAAATTGGCCAAGTCAACCCTCATTGAGGGTCAAGTCAACTTAGCCCAAAAAGGGCTAACCCAAGCTCAAGCCACTTCTCCCTTAGGCTAAACCCATTCCCATGATCATCATAATCCAGTGGGCTGCCTTTAGCTTGTGGGGTTGACTAGTCAACCAGAGGTGACTAGGAGAGAGAAGGAGCTCCTCTCCATGATAATGGAGGAGAGAGAAATGAGGAAGGAGAAGGGGGAAGTGAGAGGCCGGCCAAGGGAGACTAACAGCCACCCATTATGGCTGCAATCAACTCCTCTAGGGGAGAGGAGTTGATTCCAGCCGTTTCCCGGCCACCAAGGGGTGGGTTCAGCCCCCCTCCACACAACCCGAGCCACTCCATTAATGGAGATAATGGCCATTGAAGAACCAGCCTCTCCCCTCCCCCAATTGCCATTTAAACACCATCAGGAAGCCGAGGGGATCATTTTGGAGCACTTACCTGGAGGAGACGAGCCCTTCCACTGTGCAGTTGCAGAAGCCGAGCGCCGCCGCCGTCGCCAATGGCATCCCGCCGCTCCTCTCGCATCCAGGCCGCCAGGAAGGTCCTCCTCCTCTCCTTAACTCGCGGGTAGATCCTAGGAATCCTTAGGCTTGAGTTTCGGGCTCAATTGAGCCCGATCGAATCCGGGATTTCTCCTGGTTTCGGCAAGAAAAATTCTTGCTTAATCCGCCGGAAAACGCCTCTCCGGCGGCGGAGCCGCCGTCTGACGATAGCCACCACCTCGACGGAGGTGTTGGTGGCGGTGGCCGGCCGGGGAAGGGGCTGGATTGTCGGCGGCAGAGCTTGGAAATCGCTCCAGGCAGAACCAATCCCAGCCGTTGGCTCAGTGGGGACGATGACCAGATGCCGTCGATCTGCGCCAAGATTCGTGCGGCATCAGATCAAATACTATAGGAATTAAATAAAAATTATTTCATTTCTGTCACACTGGATGTATTTAATGTAATTAATGTTTAAAAATACTTAGGGACCCTGAATGGAAATTTGCCCAACATGAACATTGTAGCTTAGGGTGTCTAGTTTGCAGCAAAAATTGTTTGGACCCTTTTGGGACACTGGATAGACCAGGGCACCCATTTTGGTGGGACATACCCTTAGGGCTAGGCAGTCACTAAAATGAGTGCCCACTCTTCACCCCAAGCCCAAATTGGCTGAAATTTTGGCAGAGAGTCTATCCTAGACATACCTAGGGCCTGCCAAAAAATGGGAATTTTTGGGGAAAATATTTCTATAGTTTTGGTAAAAATTTAATAATCATTAGATAAATTAAATAGGTGCCCTAAACACATCCAAACCCTCCCAAATTTTGGTGAGTGGTCCCTGGGCTCCAATTAGGTTCCTGTATAAAATTTCATTTAGATTGGATGTGTTTTGAATAGGTTTTGACCCAACCCTATTTATACCCTATGAAGGGCATTTTGGTCAAAAGTTGCACTTTTGGTTTTGAGTGACCAAATCACCTCAACAGAGGCTGAAATTTTGGCCACAGATATAATTTGACTTTTTACACTCACTTATGGAGTTTGGAGTGGATTGGACTAGGGTAGCCCTAGAATGTTAGGGTAGGCCCTTTAGGGTAAATTTCTAGGGTTTGAAGAAATTGGGGTCAAAAGACCTTGGATGGACTTGAAACTTGGGAATGATGTCCATAGGGTTACTATGGTCCTGTGGTTAAAATTTTAGGGCATTTGGAAGACTTAAGACCCCTTAAATCCATAACCCTAGTTTAGGGCACTAGCTTTGAAACCATAAGATCTAATACCAAAACTATCTGAAAAGGCCTGAGATTTTGAATGGGTAGTTGCTTACGACATACATGTCTCTGGAAATTTTATAATAAAGTTTGGATGAATATTTTTGGTACTTTATTCACAAGGTCATATTTTATAATTTCCACTTAAGAATTTTTGCAGAGAACTATACTTGTTCAAACTTGATAAAACTTAGCAAAGGGGCTTATAGTCATGATACCCATCTCTGTAAATTTTTATGAAATTTTTGAAGAATGATATTTAGTAGTTGCTTCTTTAATTATTTAATTCCATGGAACCTTGGGAAATTTAATAATGACTTTTAGATTGTCTGAAAAATTCTAATTTCTTCATCATGATGTTTCTAGTTCCCTGTGAAGCCCTAGTAATGTTTGCATAATTATTGGAGACATATATGTGGCACTTCCTTCATTATATTTGGTTTTAGGAATTATTTTAATAAATCCTTTAGAGGTCAAGAACTATCTGGAAAATTATGAAAATTGGCAACCAATGATATTTCTCTGTTATTTAGTGAATACAAATTTTAGGTGGTCATTACCTGAGAAAATCTTATGGTTCATGTTCAAATTGACTATGGCCTAGTTTTTGAGGAAAATTCAATAAATAGTAGATTAATTGGGAAAAATATGATTTTCTGAATTTAGTCTATATTTATCATAATAGACCTCTGATAATTATCATGAGGGTACTGGATGAGTATTTCATGTACTTCCCTTTTTACGGGTCACGTAGCTTAAGTGGTCTGCATATAGCAAAACTGCAGGATTTCATTTGGATATGAATTAGGGCACGTATGATGGGTCTTGATGGTTTGCTGTAAGGACAAGTGGAATGGGCTGCATCTTTGGAAGATGAGTGAGTAGGGTGTGGTTTTGTCTAGGGTTTAAAGGCGTTCGGGTCCGACGAAAGATCGTCCTACCCAAGGAGAGTTGGACTCAAATCACCCTAGGATTAGCGTATCGAAACATGAGAAAATAATGGGTAAGGGGATCAACCAATAATAAAATAAGTACCTTGCGAAAGGGAACGCTGGGCGTAATCCCAACACAGTTCCTAGTGCCCCTTGAGAGCCCTTCACAGGGAATACCGGGGGCAGTCCTGGGTTAACGTAAACTGTTTAACAAGCTGAAAAGAGTAACTTAGTAATTAGGGTTGCACATTTCACAGACACTGATGGCACGGGATGTTAGCTGGGAGCTTCGGCTCGATTGTTTGTGACGGACGTGTTGGTCCGGGGAGCTTCGGCTCGGGTTTTGATCACGCTAAATTTGCATGTGCATAAAAGGAAAGTAAATTAAGGTGGTGGGTCTTCGGTATTGGAGGGTCGATGCACCGACGCCAATACGTTGACTCGGCAAGTGTGGTTAGCACTTCGCCAACAGAAGTCCGGTGCGCCAGCCGGCAAGAGTACGCAGGAGTCCGCTTCGTGCACCAAGCGTTGAGGCGTACGATAGGTCTGACCGGTAGTGCTTTACTGGTTTAGAGGTGGGCGAGGCCCAACCCACCGCTTCCGTCTGCCACTACGGAGGTATCCTGGGAGGTTACGGCTCCAGAAAGGGGGAACTAAAGGTCTGTGTGCACAGAGTCGGGTGTGTGCGTTGCACTTGCATGATCCATCATACCCACTTGCATGTCATAGCATAATCGTTACCTTAAACCTTGACACCTAAAGTATAAGTGGAATGGGACGCTTATACTTTAGGACCTGCAAAACGACCCCTTAGTCTATAAGCTTGTGTGGGCAAGTTTATAAATTAAGGTTAATTTTGATATATTTAGTTACTGCTGTTTGACCACCGACACCCCATCGTATAAATCGGTATGGGACTTTTTATACGATGGGAGCCTTGCAAGAGACCCCTTGGCTTATGTGTTTTTTCACATAAGTGAAGGTTACATTTCAGCTTACATTTTATTGTCTTTATATGCAATAGAACATGCTAGAATAGGACCGCTGCCATCTGCTTTTGATATTCTCCACCTTCAAGTCCTCCCCTTTCTTCCTCTCCGCTCGGTGCCTAGGAGCCGTGGGGGAAGGGGTGGGGGATGATAGGACTTAGTCTTTTAGACTAACGGTTTTCGAACCGCATCATTTAGGGGATCGTGGAGACCAGCATGGAGGAGCAGCCCCAGAGACCGGTGCGCTTGGAGGTGGGGCAGTCTAGCTCCGGAGTTCATACAGCCGGGACTGTGAGTCTTGACCCTGAGTAGTTTTTCAGCTTTTGCTTCCGCATGAGTGATTTTGTAGTGAGGATATGTTGTACCGGGCATAAGCCCGTATTTTGCTACTCTGATGTTATCTTCTGTGGACACTCCCTTCGTGGAGTTATATTTATATATGTCATGTGATTCTCTGTGGACAGATAGTTTTTCATTTTACTTCATTATGCTACTTGTATGTGATCGAATTGGCCGGCAGAATCGGCGCTTTGTGGTGATGACCCTTCAGGGCGTGAAGGAGTCACCGCAAAACGGCGGTTCTGGGCCTAAGACCCCGGTGGAGAAAGGAAAAAAAAAAGGGGGTCTTACACCTTCTGACCCCAGCAGGGGTAGAGCCCAACCTGGATAAGGTGAAGGCCATCGTTGAGTTGGAATCACCTCGTAAAGCCAAAGAGGTTCAGCGTTTGACGGGCAAGCTCGCCGAGTTGAGTCAGTTTCTCTCCCGTGCTAGGGAGAAGTGTTCACCCTTCTTCAAGATGTTTCGGTGGAACCAAAAGTTTAAGTGGACAGAGGAATGTGAAGAGGCTTTCCGTGCATTAAAGGCTCAACTATCCCAAGCGCCGCTCCTTCAAAGCCCGAAGGAAGGGGATGACCTAGCCTTGTATCTTGGGGTAGGAGCAGAGGTCGTAAGTTCTGTGTTAGTAAGGGAAGAAGGGAAGAGGCAGCTGTCAATCTACTATGTCAGTAGGATCTTGAAGAAGGCGGAGCTCCGCTACCCCATCCTAGAGAAGTTGGCATTCTCCCTGATCATCTCGTCCAGAAAGCTTAGGTCGTATTTCCAAGCCCATTCTATCATGGTGGTGACAGACCATCCGTTGCGCAAGATTTTTGAGGGAGTGGAGAACTCGGGATGATTGGCCAAGTGGTCCATCGAGATCGGAGAGTTTGATATCACTTTCGTGTTAAGGCTCTCCATCAAGGTGCATGTAGTGGTCGACTTCTTGGCTGCCTACGTCGTAGAGTTGGAGGGAGAGGAGCAACTGCCACGGGAGGCATGGAAGATGTTTATCGATGGAGCGTCGGGGAAGCATTCCCTAGGGGGAGGGGTATTATTGATAAGCCCTCAGGGGATCACCATAGAGCAAGCAGTGGCGCTGCACTTCCCGGTCACAAACAATCAAGCTGAGTATGAGTCTATCATAGTTGGGTTATGGTTGGCTAAGGAGCTCAGGATTCATGACGTAAAAGTGCTTACGTATTCGTTAGTGATGACGTCTTAGATCAGGGGTGAATATGAAGCCCGAGAGCCCACCCTCCTGAAGTACCTATCTAAGGTGAGGGTGATTGATGGTGGGTTCCGAGCATTCTCAATCCAGCATGTCCCCATGGAGAAGATTGAAGCGACTCACCGATTAGCCAAGTTTGGACCCGGGGGTGGATGGGACCTTGACCGAGCTTTTTCATCCGATAATTGAGGAGGGAGAGCTGATGGAAGTGGATCAGCGAACCTCGTGGGTAAATCCCTTCATAGCCTTCTTCGACACAGGCAACCTTCCTGAAGGGCCCAAGGAGGCGAAAGGCTTCCGACACAAAGCGATACACTACCTCATGCATGAGGGATGGTTACATCAGAAGATGTTGTCATGGCTCCTAGTATGGTGTGTTGCGGAGGAAGAGATCCCAAGGATCCTAGAGGAAGTGCACTCGGGCGAGTGCGACAGTCATTCTGTGGGAAGGACTTTGGAAGCAATGGTGGTTAGGGCAGGGATACTTCTGGCCCTCCTTGAGGAAGGATGCGACAAAGTTTACGAGAAGGTGTCAAAGTGTCAACTATACGCCCCCTCCAACTCTTGCCCGCTCAAAGGCTCTGAGGCATCACGACGCCATGGCATTTTGTCATCTGGGGGATGGACCTAGTCGGACCGTTTTCTCCAGCCAGCGGGCAGAGAAGGTTCGTTTTGTCATGATTGACTACTTTTCAAAATGGCTAGAGGTCAAGGCATTGACCAAGGTAACTGTTGATGCGCGAAAACGGCACCGCCTAGTTAACACGGAGGGAGGTGTTCGATCTCACAAGCTAGGAGAGGAAGAGGATGAAGGTTGCGGGGGAAGAGGAAGCTTCTGAGTGCTCGAGAGTGGAGAAAGTGCTTATCAAAGGGGTTGAGGGGATAGAGGAGAGGTTTGCTGAGAGCAGCGGAGGAGGCTGATGAGAAGAGGAGGTTGATGAGAAGAGGAGGTTGATCCGGAGCTATCGAGCAGACGGTTACTTGGACGGTTGTGCTTGCCGGTTGATGCCGAGAGTGCTAAGCCGAGCTGGGAGGAAGAGAGAAGGAGAGAGGGGGCCGATAGCAGCGGCAACAGTAGACTTCGCCCGCTGCGGCTTAAATGTCACTCTTGCGACGGGCTTTCCTTTGATTAAGATTGAGTTATTACAGCTTGCAATACAGCTTTACAAGAAAGCAATAAAGGGGTATAAGGAGGAAGCTGACAACTAAGGAAGAAATGCCAGAAGAGGCCGCGTGGACTGAGAAACCAGGTCGGCAGGCCGCACGACTAAGGGAGAAATAGAGGTCGCGTGGTCTGGCAACTGAAGCCGGCAGGCCGCGCGCGGTTACAGAAAGAAGGATGACGGACTAGGAAACGGAGTCCGCAGGAGGTGATCACTTGAGCTTGTTGTGGGCTGTCTTCGAGCGTGAGCACCTTGGCGATGATGAGACCTCTCCTCAAAGGAGAGGCATGGGGGTCTATTTATAGGCCCGAGGAGGTAACGGCTTGCGGTGACGTTACCCCCGGTGAGATGGTAACTTGAATGAGACAAAGAAATAGTCCGCTGAATCCGCAACAGGCCGCGCGGACTGGGGATTACTTTTGGAGCTGGGGCTGCTGATGGCGAATTGGGAGACTAAGTGGAGGACTGTGAGGAGAGTCTGCAGAGTTCGCCGCTGCTGAGCTGATCGAGCCCGCGCCAAGAAAGTGCGGGCTGAAGGAGTTCGTGCCAAGGTTGCGCGGGCTGAGGGATTACCTACGCGCTACTGGGAAGCGGGAGCTGGAAGCTATGCGGCGGACTGCGAGGAGAATCTGTAGAGTCCGCCAATGTTGAACTGAGTGCTCACTGAGTCCGCAGAGTCCGCACGAGGCTATACAGTCTGGGACTGCCTTAAGGTGATTCTGCTGCCTGGCGGGCTGGAAGGAGTCTGTCGCTACTGCGACAAGCCTACTTACTGAGGAGAAGTTGACCCTGCTACTGGAGAGAAGCGGGTGCTGGAGGCGAGGAATGGTGGGCTATATAGTGAGTCCGCTGAGTCCGCAGAGTCTGCGCCTGCTGCTAAGCTGAGTCCGCCTATATTGGGATGGAGAGGCTGGCTGTTGAAGTTGTCGGGGTTCACCAATGAAGGAGGACTGGAAGTTTTGATCGCATTTAGAGTCCGCCGAGCTCGCGAGGAACTGGGTATTGCTGCTGATCTATGCGGGTAGGTGGAGAGCGAGTGTCCGCGCTCTACAGGCGGACTGAAGGAGTTGGCTGCCCATTCTGCTGGTGGCCAAAGGCTGAGCGACCTGCCGGACTGACGAGGTAGGCCGCGCGTGTTGGCGAGGAAGTTGAGGTAGCTGGCTGGCGGTCTGTGGGTAGGTCGCCACTGTTGTTTTGGTGGTTTGAGCGGTCTGGTTTTCTTGAAGTGCGACCTGCAGGAGCGGACTGAAAGAAGCCAATTCCTGCAAGGACGCGGCTTGTTGTCGACCTGGGCGGATAGGCAACCGAGTCCAGTAAAGGGAGACATGCTCGCGGTTAGCTGAAAAAGGGCGCGGCCTGCAGAGGCGGACAACGGAAGCAATCCGCGGCCCCTGCCGACCAAGGGAAGGCGCGCGGCCTGGGAGGTCAGGCCGCTGAGACCGCCCAAGCCGTGCAGCCTGAGCAGACAGAGAATTCTGTCCGCCCACACTAAGGCGTCGCGACCTCTAGGAGGAACCTGGGGCAGGCCGCGACGAGCGAGCTGGCTGCCTTGGGAAGGATCGCCGATTTCGGGGTTAACATAATCCCCGCACTTTTTTAGGTTCCGAATAGAACTTCAAAAAAGTAGGAGACCCACGAAAATCGTGATCCACCCCAAAGTAAAGGAAGGGGTCAAGGAGAGATAGAACCTGATGCCTCTCCTTTAGAAGGTTGCCAATGCCTGTCTTTTTCCTGTAAATGAAAAGTTAGTGTAGGCATGCTTGGAGGGTACACCTTACGCGTACCTGGGTTTTTATTTGCAAAATGAAGAATATGTGTCTTCTACTGAGTTCTGCAAAATGAAAGTGAGATAAAAGCATAGAAGCATAATAACTTGCAAGTACCTGATGGAGTCTTGCAAATACCTGTTATCTTCTGCAAAAAGAAGTGTGAGGAGTATGCAAGAGAGAAAAAATGAGTTGCAAGTACCTGAAAGGAACTTACAAGTTTTTGTTGGTTTCTACAAAAGAGAAGTTAGAAGCAAATATGAGATAAAAGTAGCTTGCAAGTACCTGAGAGGAACTTGCGAGTGTGTGTTAATCACTGTAAAGAGAAGAGTGAGCAACAGACATATTATAACGAACTAAGCTGAAAGTACCTAGATGAGGCTTGCAGGTGTTAACTGTTGATCACTGCAAGAAAAGGGTTAGGAGTAGACAAAATATATGGGAGTTGCAAGTACCTCTGAAGAAACTTGCAAGTGTCTGCTGATTTCTGCAAGAAAAGAGTTAGGAGTAGACAAAATATGAAACTAGCTTGCAAGTACCTGAGCGGAACTTGCGAGTGCCTGCTAATCACTGCAAAGAGAAGAGTTAGAAGCAGACAATATATAATAAACTAAGCTTTAAGTACCTGGATGAGACTTGCAGGCATCTGCTGATCTCTGCAAGAGTAGAGTTAGCAACAGATATGATGAAAAGACTAAGTTGCAAGTACCTGGAAAAGACTTGGAGGCATATGCTGATCTCTGCAAGAGTAGAGTTAGCAGCAGATATGATGAAAAGACTACGCTGTGTTGAAGTTGGTGACCGGGAGATCTGGCGGTCTGGCTTGGCGGGTTGATGACCGCGCGGTTTTGCAGTTACTCTTCAGCGGTTTGGTTGCTGTGGGTTGCTGTCTGAGGTCCAATCGGTCTGGCGGTTTGACTCTGACGAATTGGAGACCGAGCGGTCTAGCAGTCTCCCATGGCGATCTCTCTCTCTCTGGCAGTAGCCGAGCGGTTAGCCCGTCTGTCTAACCGCGCGGCTTGTGCGGTTTGTGTCTGTATAGTCCGCTTGTGTCATGTAAATTTTTAGTCTCACATCTCTTATTTGTATTCTCTCTTCTCTCCTCCATTCTATATAAGGGAGGTCATCCCTTTGTAATAGATACCTTTTTCAGATAATAAAGTTTCTGTTGAAACCACTTCCGGTTTGTTTTTGTTCCACTTCTGGCTTGTTTTTGTTCATTTCTAACATGGTATCAGAGGAAACAATCTTTTCCTCATGATTCAGCTTCTTCTTCTCTTCGTGCGGGCTACCTTCTAGGCGCTCGACTTCTTTCCCTCCGCTTGATTCTCGGCTTGTTTCTGCTTCCTGCGACCTGTCTTCGCGGCTTGCCTTCTCTTCTGACCGCTGCCCTGTTCGTGCGGCTTGTTTCTCATTGCTTCTCTTCTCTCGCTGCTCCTCTTTGTCGCTGCGACCTGTTTAGTAGTCACCTCGACCTGTTTTCTTCTACCCGCTCGTGCTAACTAGTCGTTGCGGCCTCTCTTTTGTCGTCCGACTTGGTTTCTCCTGCCTGCGGCTTTCCTAGCCGCGCGGCCTGCTTCTGTCCGACCGGCTTGTGACTCGTTTTAGCCGCCGCGGCTTGCTGTTCTCTCGCCATCTCTCTTCAATGGATTCCACTTCCTCCGAGCCGTCCGCCTCGGTGGTCATCTCTTCTGGTAGTGCCCACACTGTTACTCGCGGATGATGGTTGATCGATTCTGGTGCTACAAATCATATGACAGGCAATCCTCAATGTTCCTCTCATCTAGACACATATGATCGGTTGCCCCCTGTCATCGTTGCGGATGGTTCTCCCTCCCCGGTCAATAGGACGGGCATGGTTCAAGTCACTCTGTCTCTCTGCCTTGCAGATACCCTCTATGTGCCCCAGTTTCCTTGCAATTTATTATCGGTTACCTCTTTATGCAAACAACTACAGTGCTCTGTCACATTCACTACTACCTCTTGTTCTTTTCAGGATCCGGCCTCCCAACAGACGATTGCTACTGGAACTGAGAGTGGCGGCCTCTACTTCCTCGACAACGTCTCTGCTCTATCTGCCTTCTCCTCCTCCTCTACAGATCTTCTCCAATGGCATCTTCGCCTTGGTCATGCCCCCCCTCGCCTTCTTCGCCAACTTCTCCCCCACCTCCCTTCCCAACATCCTCCTCTTAATTGTGACGCATGTCAACTTGGCAAGCATCACCGCTCTTCCTTTCCTCCAAAGCAAGCTCGTGGATCCACCCGTCTGTTTGATCTTGTTCACTCTGACATCTGGGGTCCTGCTCCTACCCTTACCGTTGGGCGGGGTAGTTCTTACTTTGTTATGTTCATTGATGACTTTTCTCGCTGTACTTGGGTCTATCTCTTACGAGACCGTTCTGAACTTTTTGATATATGAACATCCTTTTATCATTCAATTCAAACTCAGTTTGGCGTTTCCATTAAAAACTTACGCTCGGATAACGCAAAAGAGTATCTTAGTCAAGCCTTTTCCTCCTTTTGTACGCAATATGGGATTATTCATCAAACCAGTTGCGTTTACTCCTCCCAACAAAATGGAGTGGCGGAACGCAAAAACCGTCACCTCCTTGATGTCGCTCGCACTCTGCTTACGCAAATGCATGTCCCTCGCTACTGCTGGGGCTATGCTGTTCTCATCGCTTGCTATCTCATCAATCGCATTCCCTCCACCGTTCTCCATGGTCAAACTCCTTTCTCCATTCTCTATCCGGGCAAAGAACCCTTTCCTCTTCCTCTCCGTATCTTTGGATGCACCGTATTTGTGCATGCTCCCTCTACCACCCGCGACAAACTCTCCCCTCAGTCCACCAAATGTATCTTTCTGGGCTACTCTCCCACTCAGAAAGGTTATTGTTGCTTTGACCCCGTCACCCGCAAATAATTTGTTTCTGCGGATGTTACCTTCTTTGAAAATGCATCTTACTTCTCTTCCGCTTCTTCCTCTACTCCTGCTACTCCTCCTTCTCTCACCAACCCCCCTATTCCCTCGCCTCCTACTACTGTTCCGCCTTCTCCACCATCTCCACCATCTCCACTATCTCCACCATCTTACCCCACTTCGCCTTCTCCACCTTCCTCCTCTTCGATGTCGTCGCTCTCTTCTCTCGGTCCAGCTTTCTCCACCACGGATGCTCCGGCTACTGGGGTACCTGCTGACCTGGACCTCCCCATTGCCCTTCGCAAAGGGGTTCGGGCTTGTACCCATCATCCTCTTGCTGTTGTTGTTTCCTATGATCGTCTGACGCCTACTCGCAGGGACTTTGCTCTGGCTATCTCTTCTACTTCCACCCCCCGTTCCTATCAGGAAGCTCTTACCCTTCCGCATTGGAAAGCTGCCATGGATGAAGAAATCGCTACTCTCACTGAACGGGGTACCTGGACTCTTGTTCCTCCTCCTGTTGGCACAGATGTTGTTGGCTGTCGCTGGGTTTTTGTGGTGAAATTCCTCCCCGATGGCAGTGTGGATCACTACAAAGCCCGCCTGGTGGCTAAAGGTTTCACTCAGACCTATGGTGTTGATTATTTCGATACATTCTCTCCCGTTGCTCATCTCATCACCATACGGGTCCTTCTCTCTGTGGCTGTCAACCGGGACTGGCCAATTTCACAAGTGGATGTTAAGAATGCTTTCCTCTATGGTGATCTACAGGAAGATGTTTATATGGAGCAACCTCCGGGGTATGTTGCTCAGGGGGAGACACGTGTATGCCGACTGAAGAAGGCTATTTATGGCCTCAAGCAAAGTCCGCGTGCCTGGTTTGACAAGTTTAGCGGCATTTTTGCGGCCATTGGTTTTACAAGAAGCTCGACCGATCACTCCTTATTTGTTCGGAAAACCGCCTCTGGTATGGTTGTTCTTGTTGTTTATGTCGATGACATTCTTCTTACTGGCGATGAACAGGAGGGGGTAATGTTGACAAAGAAACAACTCCATCAACACCTGGTCACAAAGGATATGGGATCTCCAAAGTACTTTCTGGGGATTGAAATCTCAAGGAAGCCCAACTCCATGGTTCTTTCCCAAAGGAAGTATGCCCTTGATCTTTTAAAGGAGGCAGGATTGACAGGTGCTAAACCTGCCCGTTGTCCTATGACTACTGGAAGACAAAACTTGGACAGATGACTCGCCTCTTCTATCCGATATTTCGAGGTACCGGCGTCTGGTGGGAAAACTCATTTATCTCACGGTAACCAGACCCGACATCTCCTATGCTGTTGGCAAGGTGAGCCAGTTTATGCAAGCTCCTCGGGAGTGTCATCTTCAATCTGCCTTGCGGATCTTGGAATATGTCAAAGCAGCGCCTGGGAAAGGATTACTCTTTCAGAAGATTGTTCATCTGAGGGTTGAAGCATACTCAGATGCGAGTTACGCTGATGACAAAGGGGATCGCAAGTCAACCTCGGGTTTCTGCACCTTTGTTGGGGGAAATCTGGTGAGCTGGAAGAGCAAGAAGCACTCGGTTGTTTCCATATCCAGTGCTGAAGCAGAATATCGTAGTATGACATCGACCACTTGTGAGTTAAAGTGGCTACGGGCTCTCCTGCTGGATTTAGGAGAGGTGTACAACCATCCTCTACCTATGTTCTGTGATAACAAGGCTGCCACATACATCTCCAAAAATTCGGTCTTCCATGAATGAACCAAGCACATTGAGGTCGACTATCATTTCATTCGTGAAGAGATTCTGAAGGAACAAATTTGCACTCCCTTCGTCACTTCTGATAAAGAGCTGGCTGACATCTTCACCAAGCCAGTTTTCGCCTCGTTTCTTCATATTTGTGACAAGCTGGGCATGATCGATATATATGCTCCAGCTTGAGGGGGAGTGTTGAAGTTGGTGACCGGGCGGTCTGGCGTTCTGGCGGTCTGGCTTGGCGGGTTGATGACCGCGCGGTTTTGCAATTACCCTTCAGCGGTTTGGTTGCTGTAGGTTGCTGTCTGAGGTCCAAGCGGTCTGGCGGTTTGACTCTGGCGAATTAGAGACCGAGCGGTCTAGCGGTCTCCCATGGCGATCTCTCTCTCTCTCTGGCAGTAGCCGAGGGGTTAGCCCGTTTGTCTAACCGCGCGGCTTGTGCGGTTTGTGTCTGTATAGTCTACTTGTGTCATGTAAATTTTTAGTCTCACATCTCTTATTTATATTCTCTCTTCTCTCCTCCATTCTATATAAGGGAGGTCATACCTTTGTAATAGATACTTTTTTCAGATAATAAAGTTTCTGTTGAAACCGCTTCCGGTTTGTTTTTGTTCCACTTCTGGCTTATTTTTGTTCATTTCTAACAAGCTGCAAGTACCTGGAAAAGACTTGCACGCATCTGCTGATCTCTGCAAGAGTATAGTTAGCAGCAGATATGATGAAAAGACTAAGCTGCAAGTACCTAGAAAAGACTTGCAGGCATCTGCTGATCTCTGCAAAAGTAGAGTTAGCAGCATATGTGATGAAAAGACTAAGTTGCAAGTACCTGGATAAGACTTGCAGGCATCTGCTGATCTCTACAAGAGTAGAGTTAGCAGCAGATATGATGAAAAGACTAAGCTGCAAGTACCTTGATAAGACTTACAGGCATCTGCTGATCACTGCACGAGTAGAGTTAGCAGCAGATATGATGAAAAGACTAAGCTGAAAGTACCTGGACGGAACTTGCGAATGCTAACTGTTGATGAGATAAGGTCGATATGACCAAATAGCAGAGGAAATGCCTGATACACTCTGCTGATAATTGAATGAAGATCAAACCAAAGCATTGATCTTCTTGCTATTTTAGAGATGTCTTCAACATGAAGTCCAGATAAATAAGTCGAGCGTTGACATTTGAAAAGAGTAGTGAAGAGCTTATAAGTGATCATCTGATAGAGCTTTGAGCAAGCAATGCATATAAGATGAGCATAAGCAAAGTGAACATTGTGAATCCTTTTGGTAGGTCAGATTAACCTGTTCACCTGTGAAAAAGGCAGTTGGGAAAGAAGGGGGTCTATACTCGGAGATGACCAAGAAAGACTGGATGCTGCCACAGGAGATCACCCGTGGGCCTTATGCATCGCTTGCTTGAGAAAGGTCATCACGAGTATAGTCCTACTAAGAGCGGGCTAGCCGCGCATCCTCTAGAAGGGCACAAAAAAGAAAAGCATGGGAAATCCTAAGAAGGATCGTTAGATGCACTAATCTCATGCTTCGGGTTACTACATCACTAATCAAAGAGACTGGTTGCGCCAAGTGGCCTATAGCTTGTCTGTGGATTGATCAGTGGAGATGAGGACCACGCAAAAGCATGGATTGAGAGCATTAGAGAGCGTTCCACCATCACAGTTATGAGATGATCGAAGAGACAAGGCTACTCTTGGTATCCATTGCTTGTCAAGCAAAGATCACTGTAACTGTAATGTATCCTAACGGAGCATAGCAGAGCTAACACATGAGGCCTCCCTAGCACGCACTTTGTGTCAGATGTCGGCTAAGATCCAAAATCCCGTATTCCACTGCATGAGAGTTGGATAGCCCCCACTACATACATATGCGAAATATCCCTGCGATATGTGGTCATTGTGGTCTTACGCCGGAATCTAATCCCGAGGGGCCTATAGCAAGAATCAGTGATATCTCAGTGGCTCTGTGATCTCTTTAGCAGAGAGAGAATAGGGGAGGAAGCATTACAAGAAGGGAACTGTGTCAGTATGAGATCCCTGATAAAAGCTTTTTTTGAAAATCAGGAATGAACACTTAGAAGTGTTTTGTAAAGAGAATGTTTGAAAGAGTAAGAGTAGAAGTAACCGATAATGGTTGTGAGAAATTTTGGAGGACTATGAAGTCCTTTGCTTGCTTAGAATAGTCTTCCAAGTACACCCTCGTCATCAACATCGAAGGTTTCAATGGCTTTATGAACAACGAGGAGAGGGGGCTCTTCGACTAGGCTTACCACTCTTGAGCTGCAAGGGATGTCTGCCACTTTTTTGCCCTTTGAGGTTTCTAGATTAGGGTGATCATCTTTAGGAAGCAGATCACACATCTTACCCTACTGGAGCATCCTTTGCACTAGTCGGCGGAGTGCTCGGCAGTTCTCAGTCAAGTGGCCTGACTCATTGTGGAACTCGCAGTATGGGTCGGAGTCTCTAGACCTTTGATCAACTAGTCAATAAGGCTTCTTATAGTTATCCCTGTCTTTCATGATCTGGCTTATTTCTAGCATGGCTTCGTCTAATTCAGACTCATGCAAGTCATTGTCTTGCTGCTGATAAACTGCAGCTGTTTGTAAAGATGGAGCTGGTGGTAGCAATGAATCTTGAGCACGGTCACGACTCAGTAAAGGGTATCGATGGCGCTGAAACCTTCTTCCCTTCCTCGAATGAATTGGGAAATCATTGTGAGGAGACCTCAGAAGCTGCTTGTGAGAAGGATCTTTCTCTGATATGAGCTTGGAGAGGAATCCTGGGTTGCTCTTTTTGCCTCGGATTTAGGAGTTGGCTAGGGCAATCAACTCTTGGTAAGTTCTTTGTGCTCGGACATTGGCTTCAAACTTGAGCGGCCCTTCACGAAGACTGTGGATAAGAGCCACTCGGTACATTTCTTGGCTAACAATCTCGATGTCCAAAATTTCTCTTTGGAATCGATCAACGAACTGAGACCAAGTTTCATTGCCATGTTGCTTGATCTCAAAGAGGGCTTCTGGACCGCCCTTTCTCTTGGTTGAGTTAGAGAATCTGAGCAAGAACTCCCTTTGCAGATCAGCAAAGGAAGTGATGGAGTGAGGAAGAAGACCGTAGAACCAGTCCCTCACTTGTCCATCAAAGGTTTTGACAAGGAGCTTGCACTTAGTTGCATCTGAAAGGGTTTTGAGAGCGACGGCTGATTCGAAGGCTTGCAGATGCTTTACTGGATCAGTTTCTCCAGTGTAGATCGGTAGCCATGGCTCTCTGAAGTTAACTGGAGTAGGTTCATGACGAACGTTCTCTGCAAATGACGAAGGCACTTCTCGCTCTCCTACAACATAAGGATAAAAAAGGAGCATAAGCTGCAGCTGCAAAAAAGCATAAGGATAAAAGGGAAAAGTTGCTGCAGGAGGAGCAAAGGCAGAAGCTGCAGGGTAAGGATGACTTCCCTGAAAATTGAGAAATCTAGCAGTACTTCCCCGGGCTGCTTCCCAGAAGAAGTTTTGGCGAGCAACAAACTCTTCATCTTGAGGTCGCAAAGGGGCTGCAGGCCCTTGTGGGAAGGTTGTTGTATAAGAAGGAGGATAGACTGGCGGGAAAGCTGGAGGACAAGTTTACTGATGCTCCAATGTTAGTGCTTGATTGACTAGAGCAGCTGAAGCAACTGGAGCCGCTGTAGGTTGAGAGTCTAGTCACTGCGTGATCATAGCAAGCATTAGGTTGATCGCTTGGAATTGCTAAGCATTCTCACGGCGCGATTGCTCAAAGGCCTCCTAGAGAGGATCATCTCTGGGACTTGATTGAGCAAGGTTCTCGGCTAAGTGATTATCTGACATGGCTGACTGTCGCTGTTCACCATCTGTTCGGATCTGAAGGTTGCGTGTTAACTGTTGATGCGCGAAAACGGCACCGCCTAGTTAACACGGAGGGAGGTGTTCGATCTCACAAGCTATGAGAGGAAGAGGATGAAGGCTGTGGGGGAAGATAAAGCTTCTGAGTGCTCGAGAGTGGAGCAAGCGCTTGTCAAAGGTGTTGCGGGGATAGAGGAGAGGTTTGCTGTGAGCAGCGGAGGAGGCTAATGAGAAGAGGAGATTGATGAGAAGAGGAGGTTGATCAGGAGCTGTCGAGCAGACGGTTACTTGGACGGTTGTGCTTGCAGGTTGATGCCGAGAGAGCTAAGCTGAGCTGAGAGGAAGAGAGAAGGAGAGAGGGGGCCGATAGCAGCGGCAACAACAGACTTCGCCCACCGCGGATTAAATGCCACTCTTTCGACGGGCTTTCCTTTGATTAAGATTGAGTTATTACATCTTGCAATACACCTTTACAAGAAAGCAATAAAGGGGTACAAGGAGGAAGCTGGCGGCTAAGGAAGAAATGCCAGAAGAGGTCGCGCGGACTGAGAAAAAATGTCAGCATGCCGCGTGACTAAGGGAGAAATAGAGGCCGCGCGGTCTGGCAACTGAAGCTGGCAGGCCACGCGCAGTTACAGAAAGAAGGATGGAGGACTGGAAAACGGAGTCCGCAGGAGGTGATCACTTGAGCTTGTTGTGGGCTGTCTTCGAGCATAAGAACCTTGGCGATGATGAGACCTCTCCTCAAAGGAGAGGCATGGGGGTCTATTTATAGGTTCGAGGAGGTAACGACTTGCGGTGACGTTACCCCCGGTGAGATGGTAACTTGAGCGAGACGAGGAAGGAGTCCGCCGAATACACAACAGGATGCGCGAACTGGGGCTTTCTTCTGGAGCTGGGCGGCTGATGGCGAACTGGGAGACTAAGTGGCTGACTGCGAGGAGAGTCTGCAGAGTTTGCCGCTGCTGAGCTGATCAAGCCCGCGCCAAGAAAGTGCGGGCTGAAGGAGTCCGCGCCAAGGTTGTGCGGGCTAAGGGATTACCTACCCGCTGCTGGGAAGCGGGAGCTGGAAGCTATGCGGCAGACAGCGAGGAGAATCCGCAGAGTTCACCGCTACTGAACTGAGTGCGCTGAGGGTGCGAGCTTGCGAGTGCTCGCTGAGTCCGCATAGTCCGCACGAGGCTATAAAGTCTGGGACTGCCTTGAGGTGATTCTGCTGCCTGGCGGGCTGGAAGGAGTCCGCCGCTACTGTGACAAGCCTGCAGATTGAGGAGAAGTTGACCCTACTACTGGAGAGAAGCGGGTGCTGGAGGCGAGGAATGGCAGGCTGCATAGTGAGTCCGCTGAGTCCGCGGAGTCCGCGCCTGCTGTTAAGCTGAGTCTGCCTATGTTGGGACGGAGAGGCTGGCTGTTGAAGTTGTCGGGGTTCACCTATGAAGGCGGACTGGAAGTCTTGATTGCATTTCGAGTCCGCCGAGATCGCGAGGAACTGGGTATTGCTGCTGATCTTCGCGGGTAGCCGGAGAGCGAGTGCCCGCGCTCTACAGGCGAACTGAAGGAATTGGCTGCCCATGCTGCTGGTGGCCAAGGGATGAGCGACCTACTGGACTGACGAGGCAGGCTGCGTGTGTTGGCAAGGAAGTTGAGGTAGCTGGCTGGCAGCCTGCGGGCAGGTCGCCACTGTTGTTTTGGCAGTTTGAGCGGTCTGATTTTCTTGAAGAGCGACCTGCAGGAGCGGGCTGAAAGAAGCCAATTCCTGCAAAGGACGCGGCTTGTTGCCGACCCGGGCAGATAGGAAACCGAATCTGGCAAAGGGAGACCTGCAGAGACATGCTCGTGGCTAGCTGAAAAAGGGCACAGACTACAGAGGCAGACTGCGGAAGCAGTCCACGACCCCTGCCAACCAAGGGAAGGCACGCGGCCTGGGCGGTTAGGCCGCTGAGACCGCCCAAGCCGTACGGCCTGAGCGGACAGAGAATTCTGTTCGCCCACACTAAGGCATCGCGACCTCCAGGAGGAACCCGGTGCAGGCCGCGACGAGCGAGATGGCTTCCTTGGGAAGGATCGCCGATTTCTGGGTTAACAGTAACCTCCTAGGTCATTAGGAATTTTGTATGGGGAGAGATCATCTGTAGCCATGGGTTGCCTCAGGCCATTGTCATGGATAATGGTCCGCAGTTTGCCAGTAAAGAGTTCATAAGTTTCCACACCCATCTAGGGATCGACCTCAAGTTTTCCTCCGTCCACCACCCATGGAGCAAAGGTCAGGTGGATGCGGTAAACATAATCATTATAAACTTGCTCAAAAAGATGGTGGAGAACTTGAGGGGGAGTTGGGTGGAGCAGCTCCAAGTGTTGTGGGCTTTGCGGACGACCCCGAACACGGCAGCTGGAGAGACCTCTTTCAAGCTTTCACATGGCTGTGAGGCGGTCCTGCCCGTGGAGTTTGAGGTTCTATCCCACGAGCAGCGGCCGCCAGCAAAGGAGACGAGACATGTAGGGAGGAGAATGAATGGGAGTTGTGGCTCTCGCTAGACATGATAGAGGAGCTCCACAATATGGCCGTCGTCAGGTAGGAGGAGATTAAACGAAGGATGGCCAAGTACTTCGATAAGCATGTCAGAATAAAGCAGTTCAAAGAGGGGGATCTAGTCCTAAAGAAAGTCGATGCCGCAGGAAGATCGGCAGCAGTTGGGAAGCTCAATCCAAACTGGGAAGGTCCCTACATAGTTGAAAAGGCCCTGAGGTCAGGTGGATACCACCTCCAGAATGTAGAAGGGGTAACCATGAGTCATACTTGTAGAGGCGACGATATGAAGAGTTTCTACCCTTAGTTGGGGGTAAAATTGTACTTTCTATCATGATGAATCCATTAAGTCATTGCAAATTCGTTTTCTTTCTTCTTGAACCATGGAAAGAGTTTGTGGTGTTAAGGGAATACACCGAGAGGATCCCACTGTCAGGCTCCCATTAGCTGGAAGGGCTGGAATGCGCACTCGGCCCCGAGTAGACCCGTTGTCAGGCTCTCACTAGCTGGCACGGCCGTAGGCTCGCTTGGAGGGAAAGGGAAAGAGGTTGGTAGTTTGCAAGACACAGAGAGGATCATGCTGCTTAGGCTCTCACTAGCTGGTAAGGCTGAAAGCCGCACTCAACCCCAAGTAGACCCGCTACCAGTCTCTCACTAGCTGGCAGGGCCGTAAGCTAGAACATAAAATAAGTGTCGTGGTCAACCGACTTTTCAGTTCTTCGAAAGCTTTCGCGCACTCCAGCGACCACACAAACTTTTGATCTTTACTCGTCAAAGTCGTGAGGGGTAACTCTACCTGCGAGAAGTTCTCGACAAAGCGCTTGTAGTAGCCGGTAAGTCCAAGGAAACTCCTGACTTCTTCCACTGTAGATAACACAGGCCACTCCCGTATCGCAACTATCTTCGCCGAATCTACCACAATCCCTTCTCCACTAACTATATGACCAAGGAATGCTACCGAGGATAACCAGAATTCGCATTTGGAGAATTTGGCATAAAGTTGATTCCTCCTCAATGTCTCCAAAACCATATGCGGATGCTTGAAATGATCATCCTTGCACTGCGAGTACACCAATATATCGTCGATGAAGACTATCACGAAGTGTTTCGGGTACTCTCTGAACGTTCTGTTCATCAAATCCATAAACACAGATGACACGTTAATCAGCCCAAACGGCATGATGGTGAACTCATAATGCCTATACCGTGTGTTGAAAGCTGTCTTGGAGATGTCACTTTCCCATATCCGCAGCTGATAGTATCCGGATTTCAGATCCAAATTTGAGTACACAGTCGACCCCACCAACTGGTCGAACAGATCATCAATCCTTGGGATCGGATACTTATTCTTCTCCATTAGCTTATTCAACTCTCGGTAATTGATACAAAGCCGTAAACTTCCATCCTTCTTCTTAACAAAGAGGACCGGTGCGCTCCAAGGCGACGAACTTGGACGCACATACCCCTGTTCTAACAGCTCTTGAAGTTGAACTTTCAGTTCTTCCATCTCCTTAGGTACTAACTGGTATGGATAGCGTGACATAGGTTTGTCACCTGGCACTAGCTCAGTGGTGAAGTCGATCTCTCACTGAGGAAGGGCCTCAGGGAGATCTTCAGGGAATGGGTCAGGAAACTCAGAAAAATACCCATCTTACAGTTGCAATCAATGCACGCACGTTGCTCTGAGAGTCAGTCTATACCAAAGATCACGTCAAACTCCACTATTGGCAGTAGCAATGCTTGCAAGTCAAACTCTTGAATCCCACTCTGTATCTTTACGCAACACACTCTATCCGCGCGCAGTGAACACCCATTAGGAAACGACACATCCAATTTGTCCCTTGCCATCGAAGAAGGTACTCCGATGCGCGATACAAATCCTTCGGACAAAAAGGAATGCGAAGCTCCCGTAACGAACAGTGCTCTCGCCGGATAATCAAAAATCAAAACAAAGCCTAACACAAGCAGTCTTAAGCTAACGCGCAAATGATAACGAATATATAAAGCTTATCTGATTTTAATTAACTCATACCTGTCACCACATCAGTCTGCTTTATGGCCTCCTGAAGGCCAAGATCGAACACTCTAGGCTTGGCTGGAGTATAGTGGGATGTGGTTAACTCCACCGCCTTCCCCTTTTCCTCGTATGTTGCTCCAGGCTTCCTCTCGGACTTCGGACGTCCGCTCCAACACTCTCAGGCAAAGTGTTCCGGCTTTCCACAGTTATAGCAAGCACCTTTAGCTCGGCCTGTGGTTGCCCCAGACCCACTAGAAGAAGGGGTTGGACTCGAAGTCTTAGCCTTCTTGTTCCACCGATGGAACTTAGACTTCGAGGAGTTCGGCACCTTGAACTCCGTCTTCTGCATACCCAAGCCTTTGCTCCCTTGGATTTGCTTCAGATCTCTAGCACTCTGTCTTATAGCTGTTCCTAACATACCTTTCTTTGTCTTCTATGCACCACCCAGGCAATCTCGGGCAAAGTGCCCTTCCTTGCCACAAGTATGACAAGCGTAAGTAGCTTTGCTAGTAGATGTTCTAGCCCTCCTTTTTAGCATTCTACGGTATGCAGCCTTTGTAAGACCTGCAGAGTTCGGTACCCTACACACTGGCACCTGTTGGGCTTTCCTGTAATCTACTTCCAAAGATCTAGCCGACTCCACCAAAGCTCGGAGTCCCAATAATTTTGGTCCCAGCAGTAGGACTCGTAACTCGCAATGCAGACCATTATAAAATATATCGACTATAGACTGCTCGTTCTCCAACTCACAGCCAGGGTAGCGCCTTATCATAAGAAACACATGCAAATATTCATCAACCGAGTGCGCTCCATGCACTAAAAGCATGTTCAACTGTTGACCTGATAGCCTTCTAAATGCCATTTGCTCCAACACACCATCCTACATTGAAGCCACCTCAAGGACAAAGGGTTGTACATTCCTTCCATGTTGAGCATTACTCACAGCGAACACCAGTTCAACTATCCTTCTTATGATTTCAACAGAAGGAGGGGTCTCAGGCACGTCATTGGGTGCACTACTCTCCGCGAAATGTTGTAGTTGCGACTGCCGTGCACCGCTCCTTGTCACCTATAGTGGAAAAACGCTCAATTAGGCTACACATAAATTGCCAAAAGGCAATCATTGGAATGATCAGGTTCCTCAAAACTTGTATTTTCATTCCTAAGTGGACATTCATGGGTTCTTTTCATGTTATAACGATGACGCACATGCATGTGCTCACCACCCCTTAAAAGAATTCACCCACGAATTCAAATAAGCAAGACCAAAATCGGTAGTCTGATACCAAATTGTAACACCCCTATCCGCCACATGGCATATAGCAGTAGGTCTGGCCGGGGACCAACGTCATATACCACAAACAGACTGAAGGGTTACTAAATGAAACCATCCTTCCAATATCACACATCCTACACAGAGCACATTATAGCAGAAGCATTTTAAATGTTGCAAAGAAAAGAACCTAAGACACAACATGAAAGTCCACTAAAAACCCACAGTGGAAATGAGCGTACAAATACACAAAGTACTTGGCCTTATGGCCTTACAAGAGTTTACTTAAATAATAAATGTCTTCCATACGTCGGCACGCAGGTCGTTCACACATGAGCATAAAAAGTAAACATTCTCCTAGGCCTTCAAGGTTCGGCTCACCGACATGGGTGACAGCCCGCTACTTGCCACTAGGCTCCGCAACACCTGCAATCAACATTCCACCGATACGGTGGCAAACAATAGCAACGGTCAGCTATAGCTGACCAAATTATAACGACCCCACCCCTAAATCGGGGCGGCGGTGCTCCTTCACTGCATTTTATTAGTATAACCAAACAAGATAGTGAAAGTACAAGTTAAGCACACTTCACCACAGGCGTAGGCTCGCACGGCCCCATGCTCTCAGGGCACATTCTCGGTGAACCCAGTCCACCACCGCCCCTAGGACGACAAACATCATGAGCATTTTAGTCTTTATGGCCGAAGCCTAAGACCCGCCCTCTATGCCATCGGTAAGTTCCAAGTACCTTAGGTCTCTTTAATCGAACCACATAGAGCAGGTACGGTTCCACTCAACCCGTTGATCACACCGCCGAGATAATTTAAGCCATAAGCGCGTGTTAAGCTTCCCCGAGTCCCGAATCGATCACATAAAAATACATAACTGATAGATTAAAACTCCAAAAATATTTTGCGAACGCGGCGCCCCGTGGTTTTTTTTAAGTAAAGCGGGAGTGGTTTTTTATTTAGAAAACGGGGCGCGCGTATTTATTTATTTTGGATATAAAAAAGTTGTGATCGAGTTTTAACGAAAGGAGGCAAGTGCACCTATCGTGAGTAGTACAGGATATTCCGGGTGGAATATCGAGGTCGTATTGTTCTCGGGGTCGGTTCGATTATTTCTACTCTTTCATGGAGGGGACTATTATTTTACCGATAATTACTTGTCGGGTAATATTTTATATATAATAAAAAGATAGAAAACATAAAATGAAAGCATAAAAAGAAAGCTTGAAGGTGGAGCCGATGAAAATCTTAACACAACGACATCGAATAAAATTTGAACCAAAATAAACTTTAAATAAAAAGAGATCCTAAATTTCTAATTAATTAAGGCGGAGACTTGGCCGTGGAGGTTCCACTAGAATGAGCTCACCTAGCTATAGGGCTATCGCTCACCTGAACGCTAAGACTATTCGACCGAACGTTAGTCCGACGAAGGATTCCTCTTAACGCCTGCATTAAGCTAAGAACCCCGCTATTGGATGGGGGACCCAATCTGGTAGAGTTGACGCGCCTCCTCTCTCGAGGGTTAGTGCGGAACTCTCTTTACCAATGGGTGATCGGTCCATATGCATGGCCTCTCGGCTAGCTAGCATATGGACTACGGAAATAGGGCCCACACATCAATTATTTGGTCCTATGCGTCGTAAACCCTAGACAAAGCTTAAGTAATTTTAATTAATTAGAAAGTAAGGACCTTTAATTATTTAAAGGAATTTTTTCTGTCTCAATGCTCTTCGATACTGAGGGCTAAGAATGGTTAGCCACTCATCGGAATGGGGACGGCAGCGGTGAAAGCAATAAAGAAAGCAGAAAATGGAAAGCAGGAAATGAAAACAGTAAAATAAAGCAGTAAGAAAGCTGTAAATTGCAAGTCCTACTTAAATAAGTAGGACTGAAGAAAATTGTAAATTGCGAGTCCCGGTGCAAATGCATGGGCGGGAGAAAGAAAGCGGGTCCTACTCAAACGAGTAGGACTAAATAAATGCAACACACGCACACACTCGATAGAAATTAAAACTCTCACGCACACACTCTCGACATGAAATTAAATACGCACGCACAAATCCTACTCAAATGAGGAGGGAAAAAAGGCAGGTCCTACTCAAACGAGTAGGAGAAAATAAATGTACTCACTCTACGAAAAGTAAAACACACGCACTCGACATAAAGTAAAAACTCACGCACACAACAGGAAATTAAACACACTCCACACACTCTACTTGAATGAAATAAAGCAAAGCGCCATTTAACTCTTAACGAGTAGGCGGAAATAAATGTGCACGCGTACAGAAATAAAAAAAAAACTAAGTTACCTAAAAATTAAAACAACTGCATTTCTACCGCTAGAATGCGGTAGAAATGCGTAAAAAGAAGAAATAAAAATAAAGTTTTGGAAAATAAAGAAAAAATACAAGTGTTTAAAAAATTAAAATGACGATAAATCCATTATTATATCTCTATAAAAACACTTAAAAAGTGGAAGAAAGGGTAAGATAACGAAAAGTTTTACGAAAATAACAAAATAAACTAAGTAAAAAAATCAAAAACCATTTTTATAACCATTTTTATAGTTTTATAAGGATGGATATGAAGAGTACGAAAAAATCCTAACACTAACCAAAGCTAGTAACAATTATGAAAACATAAAAATATAACTCTAACCTCATACACACACACACACAGATTTTAAAGAATGAAAATAAAGTTAAAACAAAATAAGAATAAGATTGTATAAGAGTGTTGCTAAGAATCATTCCAAGCCCAGAATAAGAGATGAAAAAATAGATTTTATTAAGTTAAAACACGAGTTACAAAGGAACGAAAATAAAAGCTAAGGAGAGGGGGAGAAAATATCCCTTACATAGCATTTGGAACTCATCCGAGCAGCATAACTCCTATACAAAATGATTCAAAAGAAGGAACAAAAACTCTTACAGCAAGCTGGTATTTATAGAGAAAAAAAATCTCAGTACACGCCCCCTGACACGGGCATGTAGGGAGTGGGGGGGGGGGGGGGGGGGGCGTGTCAGTACTGTACAAAATGTGGCCGTCGATTTGACGGGAAAGTGGACTTCGGGCTGGACACGTGTCGGTCTCGCGTTGGTCACGCCCCAGGTCACGGGCGTGACGCTGGGCGTGTCGAGGAGGTGGATCTGGGCGCAGGTCTTTGAGCTGTCACCGGGTCTTATCGAGTTGAAAAATCGTCGAGCACGAATGTCGAGGAGTTCGACGATCATCGAGCGGGAAGATCGTCAAGCAGGAAAAATCGTCGAGCAGGACACATCGTCGAGTGGGAAGATCGAGTTCGACGATCGTCGAGCGGGAAGATCGTCGAGCGCCGGTCTTTGTCAGCCAGGTGGAGGAGTCACGCCCCAGGTCACGGGAGTGACGCTGGGCGTGTCAGGTTGGTCGATAATCGTCGAGCTGAAAAATCATCGAGCGAGAAAATGGGTTCGACGATCGTCGAGCGGGATGGACACGGGCTTGGGTTACGCCCCGTGTCGTATTGACACGGGCGTGTGGCCAGGCGTGTTGACGATCATCGAGCTTGAATTCGTCGAGCTGATTTCACGAGAAATTGAATTGTCACGCCCTAGACACGGGCGTGACCAGTAAGTACACGGGCGTGTACTTACTGTTTTGGGCAGATTTTTGATTTTTCCTGAAAAATAAAATAAAACAAGTTAGTAAAATATTTACAAAAATAGGAGCATTTTATTGAACAAAAATAAGTAAAAATGACGAAAATAAATGAAAACGACTAAATTAATGTACACAAAAATGCGTATATTTACAATTCATCAAATACCCCCATACTTAAGCTTTTGCAATTCCAGAGCAAAAGTTGGAGATGAACTTATAAGAAATAAAAGAAATCCTAAGTTTAGCTACCGCTTGACTTAATTTAAAGAAAGATCAAAATAAATATCTGGGGTATAAGAATTAAATCCTAAATTATGAAAATGTTATAAATTGAGGAACAGTTTCGAAAAGACTTCTAGATAAAATAAAATAGAAAACAAAAATTTATTTTTGTTAGGTTAACAAAGATGGATTGAAATTATAAAAAAAACTTTAGCTTAAAAGAAGTTTTTAAAAAATAATGTAATTTAAAAATTATGCTCTCAAAAAATTTTAAATTAAGTCTAGAATCATTGAAATGGGATAAGTGGTTTGGTGGTTTATGAAGAAGGCTTGGATTTAGAGGCGAGGTAATTTTTTCTCGAACCTCTACATATATTTTTTTTCTTTTGAATAATTAGGAAAATGAAATCTTATTTTCCTAACATATAATATTTTTTTCTTTCTTCATAAATAAAATAACCCAATGTATATGTGTAGGAGTAATGAATTTTATCCACTTACTCCATAACATATAATCTTTTTAAATATTGAGTGCCTATGTTTACGAAATGAAATCTTATTTTCATTGACATAAGATCTTTTTAAGGGATAAAATATGCGTAAACATGTCAAGTAAGACATGAAAAAAATGGAAGTGAGTTTATTTTTTTTCAAAAAGAAAACTAGATTTTAATAAAAAAATTTTGAGAGCAACCTTTTTAAAATGAACGTTCTCATGTTTCTAAAAGCATGAAGTAGAAATAATTGGAATCCATGGATGTTATTTTCTAACATAAAAAACGAGCTTCTATTTAAAAATTAGAAGTGGTGGTGAAAAATAAGTTCACTATTATAAGGAAAAGACATAAAAAATTCTTTAACACTTAACCCCAGACACTTAAATCTATCAAACATTAATTAATAAACGAATAGTAAACAAAGAATAATAAAAATTCGCTTATAAATTAACTCGAAACTAGATTTTTGGAAAGCAAAAAGGGTTATATATTATATTTTATTTGTTACATAATTTAACAAAATATTTTTTTGGAATTTTTAGAGTTTATATTTTTTTTTGATTTTTTGTGATTATGATCTTTTTTGGATTTTTAGAGTTATTTACTTCTTTTAGGATTTTTGGTTTTGCTAATTTTTTTTGTTTTTTAGTATTTTTTGATAAGTTATTTTCAAGAAAGAGGAGAAAAAAGTGTTATTTACAAAGAAGATAGGGGGGAAGAGAGAAAAGTTTTGTTTTTAAATATTATACAAAGTAAAAACTCGAGGGTGGCCCACGAACAGACTCTTATTTGGGTGGTTGGTTTGATGAATTGAACGCCGCGGGTAGGCTAAAAAGCGAGCTTTTTTTAAAAAAGGAAGAGGAGGGGGGGGGGGGAAGAGAGATTTTTACAAAAAATATATACAAAGTAAAAAAGAAAAAAAAATTTGAATTTTTTTTGATGTTTTATAAGTTTTTTTGTGTGATTTTTTGTGTTTTATGATTTTTTTGTGTTTTTTGTATATAAAAAAAACAAGGAATTTTTTTTAAGTTTTCAGTTTTGTAATTTTTTTGTATTTTTATGAGTACAGAATAATAAAAATGCATAATAGGAAAACACCCCCATACTTAAACCCAATATTGTCTCCAATGTTGCAGTCTAAGTATGTAGAACGATTAATATACAAAATATAATATGTGCAAAAATAAAAAGAGAGGGTAGGAACTTCCCTAATACGAGTTCGGGGAGGCTTGTATTGATACCATGCATTAGTTAGAAGAAAAAGCAAAAAAGAACAAAAAAAGAAAACCAAAAATATAAACTCGGCCTAAAGTGTGCGGGCGGAGGGGGGGCAAGTGTAGATGTGACTCGATTAGCTAACGTCTTAGCATATGAGCGCAATAAAAAGGCAATCCCCTAGCGCGCACTAGAGTGAAGTGCGCCGAAGTGACAAAATAAATATATAAGAATTTAATAATAAAAAAATATCATTTATGTCCAAGTGCATATATTATATACTATTTTTGTTTTGGAAAAGTTTTTGTCTTTTTGAAAAGAAATAAAAGAAGTTAAACTTAAAACCTATATACGAAGTTTCTTTTTGCATTTTTAGGAGGTTGTTAGATTTTGTTTTATTTTTTTATTTTTTGTGTTTTTGTTTTAGATTTTTGTAGATTTTTAGTTTTTAGAAATTTATTTTTTGGTTTTTGAGTTTTTAGATTTTTTTGGTATATAAATTGTTTTTTAGTTTTTTTTGTCATAATAATAATGATTTTTTTCTAAGTTTTTTGTTTTGTTTTTTTCATTCATTTTTTTTATTGCTTTGGTTTTTAAAGGTTTTTCGATTTTTTTAGTTTTATAGGTTTTTGGATGTTTAGTTTTTATTTTATTTTATTTTATTTTATTTAGTTTTTTTTAGTTTTTATTTTTAAAGTAGTTATTATTAGTATTATTAAATTGGCCAATTATATATATAGATATAGAGATAAAATTAATAGGTCTCCAGCGTTCAAAATAACGACTCGAAAATCTCCGGTAACGGCGCAAAAAACTTGATAGGTTAAAACTCCAAAAATATTTTGTGAACGCGGCGCCTCGGGGTTTTATTTAAGTAAAGCAGAAGTGGTTTTTTATTTAGAAAACAGGGCGCGCGTATTTATTTATTTTGGATATAAAAAAGTTGTGATCGAGTTTTAACGAAAGGAGGCAAGTGCACCTATCGTGAGTAGTACAGGATATTCCTGGTGGAATATCGAGGTCGTATTGTTCTCGGGGTCGATTCGATTATTTCTACTCTTTCCTGGAGAGGACTATTATTTTACCGATAATTACTTGTCGGGTAATATTTTATATATAATAAAAAGACAGAAAACATAAAATGAAAGCATAAAAAGAAAGCTTGAAGGTGGAGCCGATGAAAATATTAACACAACGACATCGAATAAAATTTGAACCAAAATAAACTTTAAATAAAAAGAGATCCTAAATTTCTAATTAATTAAGGCGGAGACTTGGCCGTGGAGGTTCCACTAGAATGAGCTCACCTAGCTATAGGGCTATCGCTCACCTGAACGCTAAGACTATTCGACCGAACGTTAGTCCGACGAAGGATTCCTCTCAATGCCCACATTATGCTAAGAACCCCGTTATTGGATGGGGGACCCAATCCGGTAGAGTTGGCGCGCCTCCTCTCTCGAGGGTTAGTGCAGAACTCTCTTTGCCAAGGGGTGATCGGTCTATATGCACGACCTCTCGGCTAGCTAGCATATGGACTACGGAAATAGGGCTCACACATCGATTATGTGGTCCTACACGTCGTAAACCCTTGGCAAACCTTAAGTAATTTTAATTAATTAGAAAGTAAGGACCTTTAATTATTTAAAGGAAATTTTTCTGTCCCAATGCTCTTCGATACTGAGGGCTAAGAAAGGTTAGCCACGCATCGAAATGGGGACGACAGCGGTGAAAGCAATAAAGAAAGCAGAAAATAGAAAGCGGGAAATGAAAGCAGTAAAATAAAGCAGTAAGAAAGCAGTAAATTGCAAGTTCTACTTAAATAAGTAGGATAGAAGAAAGCTGTAAATTGCGAGTCCCGGTGCAAATGCGTGGGCGGGATAAAGAAAGCGGGTCCTACTCAAACGAGTAGGACTAAATAAATGCAACACACGCACACACTCGATAGAAATTAAAACTCACGCACACACACTCTCGACATGCAATTAAATACGCACACACAAATCCTACTCAAATGAGGAGGGAAAAATAAATGCAGGTCCTACTCAAACGAGTAGGAGAAAATAAATGTACTCACTCTACGAAAAGTAAAACACACGCACTCGACATAAAGTAAAAACTCACGCACACAACAGGAAATTAAACACACTCCACACACACTACTTGAATGAAATAAAGCAAAGCGCCATTTAACTCTTAACGAGTAGGCGGAAATAAATGTGCACGCGTACAGAAATAAAAAGAAACTAAGTTACCTAAAATTAAACAACAACATTTCTACCGCTAGAATGCGGTAGAAATGCGTAAAAAGAAGAAATAAAAATAAAGTTTTGGAAAATAAAGAAAAAATACAAGTGTTTAAAAAATTAAAATGACGATAAATCCATTATTATATCTCTATAAAAACACTTAAAAAGTGGAAGAAAGGGTAAGATAACGAAAAGTTTTACGAAAATAACAAAACAAACTAAGTAAAAAAAATCAAAAACCATTTTTATAACCATTTTTATAGTTTTATAAGGATGAATATGAAGAGTATGGAAAAATCCTAACACTAACCAAAGCTAGTAACAATTATGAAAACATAAAAATATAACTCTAACCTCATACACACACGCACACGGATTTTAAAGAACGAAAATAAAGTTAAAACAAAATAAGAATAAGATTGCATAAGAGTGTTGCTAAGAATCATTCCAAACCCAGAATAAGAGATGAAAAAAACAGATTTTATTAAGTTAAAACACGAGTTACAAAGGAACGAAAATAAAAGCTAAGGAGATGGGGAGAAAATATCCCTTACATAGCATTTGGAACTCATCCGAGCAGCATAACTCCTATACAAAATGGTTCAAAAGAAGGAATATAAACTCTTACAGCAAGCTGGTATTTATAGAGAAACAAAATCTCAGTACACGCCCCCTGACACGGGTGTGTAGGGGGGTGGGGTGGGGGAGTGTCAGTACTGTACAAAATGCGGCCGTCGGTTTGACGAGAAAGTGGACTTCAGGCTGGACACGTGTCGGTCTCGCGTTGGTCACGCCCCAGGTCACGGGCATGACGCTGGGCGTGTCGAGGAGGTGGATCTGGGCGCGGGTCTTTGAGCTGTTACCGGGTCTTGTCGAGTTGAAAAATCGTCGAGCGCGAATGTCGAGGAGTTTGACGATCGTCGAGCGGGAAGATCGTCAAGCAGGAAAAATCGTCGAGCAGGACAAATCGTCGAGTGGGAAGATCGAGTTAGACGATCGTCGAGCGGGAAGATCTTCGAGCGTGGGTCTTTGTCAGCTAGGTGGAGGAGTCACGCCCCAGGTCATGGGCGTGACGCTGGGCATGTCGGGTTGGTCAATGATCTTCGAGCTGAAAAATCGTCGAGCGGGAAAATGGGTTTGACGATCGTCGAGCGGGATGGACACGGGCTTGGGTCACGCCCAGTGTCGGATTGACACGGGCGTGTGGCCGGGCGTGTCGACGATCGTCGAGTTTGAATTCGTCGAGCTGATTTCACGGGAAATTGAATTGTCACGCCCTGGACACGGGCGTGACCAGAAGTACACGGGCGTGCACTTAATGTTTTGGGCAGATTTTTGATTTTTCCTGAAAAATAAAATAAAACAAGTTAGTAAAATATTTACAAAAATATGAGCATTTTATTGAACAAAAATAAGTAAAATGACGAAAATAAATGAAAACGACTAAATTAATGTACACAAAAATGCGTATATTTACAATTCATCAATAACCCAGTTATGTACAAGTTGGCTCCCAGGCCACTAAGATGTCAGAACCACGCATCTGCCCAGTTTTCCGGGTGCACCTTGGGGTTAGTCCCCAAGGTTCCCTATTCCAATCTACCACGTAGAAAAACCCGAAAACAACCATTGGCACAGAGTCTTCTCTGGTTATTCAAGCATAATGAAACATCATCGATCCAAACCAACTTGTTCAGGTAGGCTTCACACACCATACCTATGTCCGTACTTCGATTCCGGGCTCTACATGCAAAATTAGGAGGACTATTCATATCCACCCGAAGGAACACCTCGCACTCACCGCATACTCCCGAGAGCGGGTTTCCTATGTAGAAAGGAAGAGGAATTCACATGTCCAAGAAGAGAATCTTTACCCTAGAGGTTCGCTTTGGCGCCATGGAAAACTAGCCGGATGGAAAGCACCGCAACGGACTCGCCTCCACAGACCTGGACTCGGCACGTGATTTGGGGCTCAGAAGCTCCACCAGCTGCCGGATCTCTCCTTCTCCTTCTTCCTTGCTCTCCCCTCTCTCTAACACATTAGAAAGAGAAAACCTAAGAGAAAATGAGGGTTTAACCCTCAACTCCCGGCCTTATAATAAAAGGGAGATCTCTGGGCCGTTGGATCTCATTTGAAGGAAATGAACGGACACGATTCGCACTTAAAATAAACTTCCTGGGCCGAACACGGCCTGTGACACGCCCATATCATAGGCCGTGTGTCATGATCTGAACATGATCGTCGAATGCAGAATAGGACACGGGCTCAGACACGCCCATGTACTGCTTGACACGCCTGTGTCAGCTTATGACACGCCCGTGTCACGGGGCATATTCTCCAATTAACACAAGAAATTGTCGCGTTCCGACCAGGACATAACCATAAGACACGCCCGTATAATCAGCTTGACATGCCCGTGTCAGCCTCTGATACGCCCGTGTCAGCCTCTGATACGCCCGTGTCATGGGCCGTGTACCTCACTCGACACCGCCCTGCTGACACAGAGCAGGACATGGCCCCGGACATGCCCGTATCTCAGGCCTTGTACCCGACCTCCAAGGATCGTCGAATTCATTTCGTCGACCACACGGAAAATCGCCAAACTCGTAGCATGACATGGCCATGGATACGCCCGTGTCCAAGGCCGTGTGACCCTTGTCAGGCCCCAGATTGGCCTTAAGACACTACCAAATCATTTCCGAGTTTTGGGCGTCACACATTATAGTAAAGGCCTTAATTCATGTTTTGATCGGCGTACACATGAAATATTATGCATCACATACTACATAATATTGCATGTAATGAAAATGCAAACTCTAATAGACATCCATATGATAATTGTTCTGCATCCCATACTACATAACAGTCACATGTTGCTTCCTATGAGGATCTATATACAAACACATATTATGCATCCCATAGTACATAATGTGCCTCATATACTTGTTGTAATGCTTATGAGTGTAGTGTTCGTACAATACGTATCTTCTCAACATTTAATAATACATCAGAGTAAGTGAAAATACGAGTCGTGATGCCACGCCGTGCAAGGTACAACTGCAAATGCTCAGGCAAGAACCCACTCTTAACATTTTTAATGAAATTTGTTATGATGAAGATATAGTTTGAGTTTAAGTTTTAATGGACTTGTCCCTCGACTCAGTGGATCACCTAGTCCACGGGTGAAAATATGCATATAGGCAGTGTAAAATACTTCATTTATTTCATTTATTATCCTACATGAGTATAAAGATACAATAGAACTATCCATGATATGCACACCACAAGATTTGATATAAGTACTTAAAGAACTTTTAAGTTCGTTAAAGTAGAGTAGCATTTGATTTGAAGAATGATATGAGTATGAGATAAAAGTATTTATCTTTTTACAAATTGAAAATAACTAACATGCAATCCTAATATAAAACCATCCCAAAGAGCAAGTAAGTATGATAAACAACAAGAAATTAGCATAGCAGCTAGCAAATAGTCTAACACTTATAATAATTCACTGTGGGCGTCAACCAACTAACATGAACCCACAGAACAACATGTGTGTTTGAACTAAAATAAGAACAACAAAACTACCTCATAGAGGTGAGGGAAGAACCACTGCTACTACGGCAAAATGCCTGAGACCACCGACTCTAGCTGCTTAGACTACGACTGCTCCAGGCCCGAGGTATTAAAAAAAAAGAAGAATGCCTCAGTAAATATTAATACATGTGGCAGAAAAAGGTCAAAATCAACTAGTTAGACCTATTAAGAGGGTTACCAACCCAAACAGATTGGTTATCAAACCACAACACCTAAATCAAAAACACAATAAGCAAACAAAGAATTCAAGAGGTTAATTATGTAAAGTTTCACCAAGTGCGACAAAGAGCTATGCTTCGTTAATATATGCAAGAGTATGATTATAAACATATGTATATATATAAGAAAAAACTGATCAGTTAAACACGTGAATCATTAACAACAGTAAAAAACCCGGTAACTTGGCAGTTGCCACTTGTCCAACACAAACCATCAGACCAAACAATCTCAAAAAGGTACTGTGGTGGTGGCCACATTGTCCAACACAACCATCAGACCAAATAATCTCAAAAAGGCACTATGGTTGTGGCCACATTGTCCAACATAACTATCAGACCAAACAATCTCAAAAAGGCACTATGGTGGTGGCCACATTGTCTAACCCAACCCAACAGTCCATAAGAAGAGGAAAAAAAGAAACACCCATCAGGCGTAATGATTCACAAACTGGCACTGAGCTGGTGGTCATTTATCCACTACCAACCAAAGGCCACAAATAAACTTCCAAAAGTACTGATAACAAAAGAAAACTCAAAATTCTACTAAGGTGTACTCGACGAATAGGAGGATCACTCATCGAAAAACTTGTAAGTCCACACGGATTCATCGATAATATTCGACGAATCGACTTGACGATGAAGGTCAGACTCGATGAATTCAGTGTAAGTACTCGACTGAAAAACTCTAAGTCCACAAAAATTCGTCGAAAGGCACTCGACGAATTCACGGTCTACACGACAAAAAATACTTGGTTTTACGGACGTACTAGACGAATTGAACTTGGTTCCACTGATATACTCGACGAATTAGATGTGGTGAATTTAACGAAAACCCAAGGAAATTCGACAATTTCGTCGAGAATACTCGACAAAAAAAGACTTGGCCTCACATGAACACTCGACACATTCGCTGAATACTCGATGAATTGACTTCACTTGATGAATTTGATACGCTCGAAGCTCAACTCTTATTTAATTAGTACTCTAGAGTCGAATTTCGCAGATGATTTAAGTTAAAAACAAGTTTTAACGAAAGTTGGCAAGTGCACCTATCGCAAGTAGTACATGATATTAGAGGGGAATTTCGAGGTCGTATATTTCACGGGTCGGGTTGGTTATTTCTACAACTCCAGGAGGGAATATTATCTTACCGAAAATAATGTGTCGGGGTTTAAATAACGAGAGTGATTATATAAAAGATGAAAAGAGACTTAGAAAAAAAATGGATGAAGGAATAACGCTCAGTACCGAATTAAATTAGGACTAAAATAACTTTAAATAACTATAGATCCTAAGTTTCAAATTAATTAAGGGAAACTTGGTCATGGATGTTCCATAGATGTGAGCTCACCTTTATCATGGGATATCGCTCACCTGAACATTAAGACTATTTGACCGAGCTCTCATTCAACGAAGGATTTCTCTTAATGCCCGCTTTAGGCTAAGAACCCCGCTATTGTGTGGGGAACCCAATCCGGTAGAATTCCGCTCATCCTCTCTCGAGGTTAAGTGCGCAATTCTCTTTACCCAAGGGTGATCAGTCCATACGCACAACTTCTCAGCTAGCTAGCGTATAGATAACAGAAATAAAGCTCACACATTGATATGTGGTTCTACGCGTCATATACCCGGGATAAACCTTAAGTTCTTTAATTAAAGTGAAAAAGAAGACCTTTGGTTATTTAAGATGATTTTTATGTCTCAATGCTCTTTGATACCGAGGGCTAAGAGCGATTAGCCACTCATCGGAAAGGGGACTACTTTTAAAATTAATGAGGAGTGAGTTCGAAATGAAGCACTAAAGGGTTATAAAAGAAGACATAAAATAACATAACATTAGAAAAATAGTAAAACTATGCTAAAAAGAGAACTCACACACTCCTCAAAGCCATAAGTAAGAAAAAAGCTAAGTTAAACAAAAGAAAAACATAATTGAAATTGCAAGGCCTACTCAAACAAGTAGGCGAAAAATAAATGCAAGTCCTACTCAAACGAATAGGCGGGAAATAAATGCGATTGCATAAAGTAAACTAAGTTAACAAAAAAAAATTAAGTTACAAGAAATAAAAAGGGCTACCCTCATACACACACACACTCTACATAAGTTAAAGAAAGCAATAAAATCTAACTCAGACACACACACACACACACACACACACACACACACACACACACATACACACACACACACTCTACATGAATTGAAGAAAGCATTTAAGAAAGTAATAAAATCAAACACATATACACACACTTTACATAAATTGAGAAAGCAATAAAAAATAAAACAAAACAAAGCTTAACCTCATACACTCACACACAAAATAAAGAAAAAAAAAACAAAGTTATCCAAAAATTAAAAGACTACATTTCTACTCCTAGAATTTGATAAAATGCATAAAAAGAAGAAATATAAATAAAAGGAGAAAAAAGATTTTATAACAAAAGAAAAAACAAAGTTTACCAAAAATTAAAACAACTTGATATTCATTCTTATAACTCAATAAAAGTGATTAAAAAGTGGAAATAAAGTTTAAAGGAACAAAAAGTTTTACAAAAATAAAAAGAAAGACAAAGTAAAAAAATAAAAAACCATTTATAAATTTATAAGAATGAATAAAAATCACCAAAAAAAACTAAAGCTAAACAAAGCTAAGGGAAATGTGAAGAAAAGCTATTCCAATAACTCCTACCCAAGAGAAAACCTAGAACAAAACTAAGTAAGAAAATAAGTTGAAAACATAAAAACAACAAATTATTCTCATACACACACCCACACCCAAATTAAAGAGAAAACAAGGAAAAATAACTGATAAAACAAGAAGAAAAGTGGGGCACTCAAATGAATTTCAATACAACATAAGGATGAAAAAAACTAACACATTTTATTAAGAAAAAAAGTTGATTACAAAGCTAAAACAAACATAAAAGAGAGCGGAGAAAATCTACTTACATAGCAAGAAATACACCCTAGCAGCCCACAAACAGCAAAATGGTCCAAAAAAAGCGAACCATTGGCTCACACAGAAAATTTCGATTTATAGAAAAAAATTAGGTTACACTCCCCTGGGTCACAGACATGACAGAGGGGCATATCGCGCTGGTGTATTGGAGGGGCCGAATAGTTGGTGGCGGGTTGACTTCGGGGCTCTTCTGGAAGATCCACGTCACGGTCACGAGCATGACTAGGGCGTGTAGGGAAGGCGTGACTGGGGGAGGCGTGCTGGAGGTGTCGAGTCCTTGCCTTGCTGGAGGCATCGAGTCTTTACCTTGTTGGAGGTGTCGAGTCTGGTTGGCGTCGAGTACTTTGGCTTGCAGGAGAAGTCGTGGACACGGGGCAGTAGGAGGTCGACAACAACTAATTATGAACTAGCTTGACACGGGCTTGTATTGTTGGTCGCGGACATGTTCACTCTCTGTTTCACGGATTATCAACGGGCAGCTGTTTTCCACAGGTGTCAAAGTGACATGCCCCGGTCACGGGCATGACCGAAGTGACATGGGCATGTACTTTGAAAATTTCACATTTTCTGCAGAAATTTTTGGAAAAGAAAAATAAGTCAAGTTAGAAGGGAATATACAAAAAGAAACATTTTATTGAGGAATAAAAGCTAAAAACAATGAGAATGACCTAAAATGACCTAAAAAAAGCACTGAAAAATATGAATATTTACAACTCATCAAATACCGCCAAACATAATCTTTTGTTATTTCAGAGCAAAAGTTTGAGATAAACTTATAAGGAATTGAAAAAATTCTAAATTTAGCTACCGCTTGAATTTATTAAAAGCGATCTAAATAAATATTAGTGATATAAAGAGTTAAGTCCTAAATCATGAAAATGATTTAAATAGAGGAAAAGTTTTGGCTAAAAAGACTTCTTGAAGTAACCAAATAGCAAACAAAAATTGTAATCGCTAGCTAACAAAAATAGATTGGAATTATAGAAACTTTAGCTTATAAGAGGTTAAAAGAAATAATGCAATTTAAAAATTATTCTCATAAAAAGATTTTATATTAAGTCTAGAATCATTGAATATGGCTAAGGGGGTGTTTTGGTTTATGAAGAGGGCTTTGGTTTAGAGATGAAGTATTTTTTTCTCAAACCTCTAATGAATTTTTCTTTGTAGGTGGATGTTTAGGAAAACAAAATTTCTTATTTTCCATGACACGTAATTTTTGAAATTTCATATTAACCCAATGTATATGTATAGGAGTAATGAATTTTATTGGTGTAGGGATGTTTGTGAGATGGACGTGCTTACGCTAACGGCGGATTACCCATCACAGAACATAGAAAAAATAAGAGAGTGCTCCGACCAAATGCGAACGAAAAGGGGTCGGTTGGCTCTCAAAAATACGGGACTCGATACAACGTCCTTAGGACCTACTCTCCAACAAGCACACAACTCGCGCCTAGCCGGACTCGATACCACGACCTTAGGACCTACCTCTCCAACAAGCACACATCTCACCGCACCTACACAAGCATCTATTCTTTTCACAATAAGCCGTCAATCGCAGCAAAAATATATTTAGGAGCGGCGGTAAACGATAAGGAGGGATCAAGAACAAGTTGAGATTAACTCCCTTGTTAGCACCAAAGCGTGCCCAATCTTGGAGAACAAGTCAAGGCTTGGCCTAGTTTGTTCTCTAGCGGATCTTCCAATCCGGAAAACAAGAGGGTCAATAGCAACGTTCGATTCAGATTTGCAAGCGAAAAACACTTTAAAATCGCGGAAAAGACGGATGAATAACCTCCACAAAATTCTCACAGCAAGAAACACAAAGATAGGGAAGAGATTACCCAACCAAGAAGAAGATCACACAATATTTGTGGGAGAATCACTCTCTCCACGGTTCCACCGGTTTCACACCGAAGGGGGCTGCTTCCTTCTTCCACGGAGTCGCACCGAGAGAAGCCACGCCGGAGTCGCACCGAACGGGGATGGAGGAGGCAAGGCTTGGCTTCACACCAAAGGGGAGGAGGTGGCTATGGCTTTCACCATGGAGGCCGAAATTCCTCAAGGGGAGAGTTTAGGTTTTCTTCTTCCAATGTGTAACTCATCATAATAGCCTCCTTTAAATAGGAGTTACAAAAGAGATCCAACCATCCATGATGGAGATGAAATCTCATCCATCCGGGCGGTTACATACACACCAAGGGTTTAATAGCACACCAACATGAAAATAAAAATAATACAAGCCAAATGTTTTAAGCAATTAAAATAAAACTAAGTAGAATTATTAAGCAAGCTTTGCGCGCCGCGGACGGAGGTTGTATCGCAGCTGTCCGTTAGCGTCCGTGGCGTTGTCATGACGCCGCAAATCTTTAACTTGTTGCGCCGCAGCAACCGGGTCATCATCAGGAAGTGTTGGAGGGGCCGCAGCAACCGGGTCATCATCAGGACGTGTTGGAGGGGCCGCGCCATCAATCCTCCCCCACTCAAAATCGCGCATCTCCGATGCGTGGGCTGATAGAAAACGGCGGAGAAGCTCGACATCCAAACGTTGAAGCTCTGTCGCGAGTACCCATGAGTCGTCCGACGGTGGGCGGTCACGCCAACGGATGAGGAAGCGGTAGGTAGTACCGTCAGGAGTAGTAAGTGGCTCAGCAGCGAGTATCATATCTGGATGGAGAAACATCTTGGGAAACCTGGGAAACATGTCAGCAGTAGGAATAAAAGAAGGCAACGTACCATCCGATGTTATACCTGCGGGGACCGGAGGAGAGAGATCATCCAAACTACCACTCCCCAACCCATTAGAAATTTCAGTGGAGGGAGAAGACGACAAAGAAACCAACTCTTGTGGAGGCGCAACAAACAACGTCAAATCCGAGACATTAAAAATAGGGGAGATACCCCATTCAGCAGGCAAATCCAAAATGAAAGCGTTGTCACCTAGCTTCTTGATAATCCGAAAAGGACCGGCGCGTTTTGGAGCTAACTTTTTAACGGTGCCAGTTGGCATTCGTTCGGGAACTAACCGTACTAAAACCAGATCGCCAACCTTAAAGTGTGACACCTTCCTATGTAGATTAGCGTGCGCTTGATAAGACTCATATTGAGCAGTCAAGGTAGCTCGTATACGTGCATGTAAGTCGTGAATATGTTGGGCGAAGGATTGTGCAAATTGACTTGTTTTGTATGTGGGAGGTAAGGGGACCAAGTCAAGTGGCACAGGGGCCTTATACCCGTGGACAATTTCATTCGGAGACATACCCGTGGACCGATTTTTAGAATTATTGTAAGCCAGTTGTGCATGTGGAAGCAGTAAATCCCAAGTGCCTTTATGGTCGCTCACGAGACATCGAAGAAGATTTCCTAGGCTCCGATTGACTACTTCCGTCTGGCCATCAGTTTGTGGGTGATAAGCCGCGGAGAATAATAATTTTGTGCCCATAAGAACCCACAAGGTTTTCCAAAAGTAGCTAGTGAACTTGACGTCCCTATCTGAGACAATAGTCTTCGGAACGCCACGATGACTAACGACGTCTTTAAAATACAGTTTCGCAATGTGAGAGGCGTCGTTGGTCTTACTACAGGGGAGGAAGTACGCCATCTTGGAGAACCTATCCACAACAACGAGTATAGAATCATGACGTCGCAGGGTGGGGGGAAGGCCTAATACAAAGTCCATGCTCACGTCTTCCCACGGGACGGACGGAATAGGTAGCGGAGTGTATAAACCTACATTGGACTTAGTACCTTTAGAAACTTGGCACGTACGGCAACTGCTCACAACTTTACCAACCATCGCCTTTAGTTTAGGCCAAAAGAATTTCTCCTCCACGAGCGTTATCGTTTTGTCTCTGCCAAAGTGGCCACTCAAGCCACCACTATGTAACTCCCAAATGATGTGGAGTCGCAAAGAGGAGTGGGGGATACACAATTTTCCGTGTTTGAATAAGTATCCGTCTCTAAGTGAATAGGCCGTGATGGTCGTGGGAGAGCTATCCTGGGCAGATAAGTATGGCTCCTGAAAATCAGGGCATGTGGCGTAGTCATCCTTTATGCGCTCGAACCCTACCACGTGGACTTGCATGGAGGAAAGTAAGAGGGTGAGGCGACTGAGTGCATCGGCAACTCGATTGTCGGTCCCCTTAAGGTGCTTGAGAGTAAATGTGTATTCTTGCAAGAAGGATACCCATTTAGCGTGGCGCGGGCTGATTTTGTGCTGACCATTGATGAATCGCAACGCTTCATGATCAGAGAGGATCACGAACTCCTTATGAAGGAGGTAGTGCCTCCAATGATGCAAACATCTAATGACCGCATAAAACTCCCTATCGTAATTGGAATAATTTAATTTGGCACCCGCTAACTTCTCACTAAAATAACTAACCGGGTGACCCTCTTGACTCAAGACACCTCCAATCCCTACGCCAGATGCATCACAAGTAAGCTCGAAGACCTTGGTGAAGTCAGGGAGACGTAACACCGGTGCTTCGGTCATAAGCTCCTTAATACGATGGAATGCAAACGTGGCGGATTTGGACCATGTGAATTCTCCTTTCTTCATGCAGTCCGTAATGGGTGCCATAATGCTACTAAAATCACGTATGAAACGACGATAAAAGGTAGCTAACCCGTGGAAACTACGCACCTCACGAAGGCTAGTGGGCTCGGGCCAGTCTCTAATCACTTGAACCTTTCCTGGGTCAACACGAATTCCTTCAGATCCAACTATATAACCTAAGAATTCAACCTCCGAAACATAAAATGTGCATTTTTTTAGATTTAGATATAAGGTTTCAGTCCTTAAGGTGGAGAGGACTACTTTGATGTGAGAGAGGTGTTCGGCGGGGGAGGTACTAAACACTAGGATGTCATCAAAATACACTACAACAAACTTCCCCATATATGGCCTAAAGATGCGCGTCATCATCCGGGAGAAGGTGCTGGGGGCATTGGATAGCCCAAAGGGCATCACAAGCCATTCATACAACCCGTCCTTAGACTTGAACGCCGTCTTCCACTCATCCCCCTCTCGGATCCTGATTTGGTGGTAACCACTCCGTAAGTCCAGTTTAGAGAAGATAGTGGCACCCGATAGGACATCCAAGAGATCATCTAGTCGCGGAATTGGAAACCTATATTTTATAGTAATTTTGTTGAGAGCTCGGCTATCAACACACATGCGCCAGGTGCCATCCTTCTTAGGGGCAAGAAGAGCAGGGACAGCACATGGGCTCATACTCGTCCTAATAAATCCCTTATTTAACAACTCCTCTATCTGGGTTTGTAACTCTATGTGGGCAGTTGGATTAAGCCTATAGTGTGGTTGGTTGGGTAAGGACGATCCGGGGATAAGGTCTATTGCGTGTTGTATATCTCTAAGCGGTGGTAACGACGAAGGCAACTCCTCCGGGTATACATCCCTAAACTCATCCAACAATACCCGTAGCTCTCGGGGTAAATCTTCCAACACGCCACCATCAGTTTTTTCACTCAGAAGTACAAGAGCGTACATTATTCCCCCAATGAAGGGATCCTTCACAAATTCCTTCCTACCAACTAAACTCAAGGCTTTCCTCTCAACTGGGATGGTGGTATCCTTAGCCAACACTACCGGCTCTTTTGGCACAGTCGGTCTCAAGGTGACGATCTTGCCATTGAATTTAAACTCATAAGTGTTGGCACGACCATGGTGCGTCACATCACGGTCGTATAGCCAAGGGCGGCCTAATAACACATGACAAACGTCCATTGGTAGGACGTCGCACCAAACCTCATCCGAGTAGGATTTGAAAGACAGGGGGACTAGGCATCGTTGGGTAACCTTAATAGTAACCTTACTAATCCAAGCGACCTGGTAGGGGGTCGGGTGCGGCTCGACAGTCAAGGACATACGCTTAACGACATTCTCAGAAACAGCGTTTACGCAACTACCACCATCAATAACTAATTTGCAAAGTTTTTCTCCACTCTTAAAGATCAGGGAAAAGATGCTCGTCCTCTTCCAGTCGTCTACAGGACGAGGAGTGGTCATAATGCAACGCATCACCATAAGGCGGTGATCGTCCTCCAAGTCACTAGGGACTCCGTCAAGGTCGCTCTCCTCTTCGGCCTCATGGACATAGTCGTCAGGGTCGGTAGTGGACTCTAGTAAGGCTATGGCCTTCGTCTTGGTGGGGCATTCATAGGCATAGTGGCCTTGAACACCGCATGAGTAACAAGTGGTGTTAGCCTTGCTAACCTTTCCAACGGGGATACGCTCACTAGCGGGGTTCTTGGTATTTCTCGCGGTAATCACAACGGATTTCGACTCGGAGGATCTAAATCTTCCTTTATCAGGAAAAGTGGAAGAAGAGGCCCCAGAGGTGGACTTATTCTTCGCATTAGAATAACGGGAGTGAGCTTTAGATGCTAGGTTCTTTTCAATGTCCAAGGCGGCATTGAAAGTCGTATTCAAGTCCGTGTGACCATAACGCAAGAGTTTCCGCTGAATGTCGGGGTGAAGTCCCTTTCGAAATCTAGATAAAGTTACTTCGGGGATCTCTCGAAGGTCACATCGTACCATACGGTCCTTAAGTTCTCCCATATATTCAGCAACAGACATTGAGCCTTGCCGAAGGGTGGCAAGCTCATCGAACATTTGCGTCCGATGGTACGCGGGAACGTACTGATCGGTTAGCAGGTTCTTCATAACAGCCCATCCAATGAGTGGGACCCCGTGCCCAGCTCCTAACCTACGTTCTTCATTCAGCCAATAGGTTTTGGCACGTCCCATTAATTTCATCCTGGCAACTTGAACCTTTTGGGGGTCCGTGAGGTTGTGCCATTCGAAATAGCACTCCATGTCTATAGCCCAATGGAGGAAGATCTGGGGATCTCCCATGCCATCATAGGTGGGGGCATCTATCTTGATAGCCCTCGTGATATCAAAGCCTCGCTCGGGGCGGGGTTCTCGAGGGGGCATACGGGGAGAGTTTCCCTCAGAATCCGAATCAAAGTTCGGTTGATGCCGGTTGGGCTGCCCAGCATTAACGGGAGGTGGGGGTGGCCTTGCTTGATTTTGTAGGATCTGGGCTAAGGCGTTTCTAAGCTCTGTCATTTCGGCACGAAGACCTGCTATAGCCTCGGTGTTGGGATCACCATGCTCGTTCGCAGCCATCCTAGACGTAGACGGGGTTGCGTACTCCGTTCCTAGCCTAGTGCGCATTCAGGTTTGGGAGGCCCCAGGCAAGATGAATTTTCCTAGAACGGAAGCTATATTGAAAATAAGATATTTTTATATACTCCCGTTGTGAATAACACGTAGATCGTTAAAATTTTTTTTTTTTGAAATTTTGCTGAAAAATAAAGATTTCAGCCCGCTATTTGCAGACCACAGAAAATAATTTTTTGAGTTCTAACCATCGGATCTCTAACAAGGAACGCAGAGAGGATGTTTGCAACGTGAAAGTTGAAACGACCGCCTCTGATACCAAATTGGTGTAGGGATGTTTGTGAGATGGACGTGCTTACGCTAACGGCGGATTACCCATCACAGAACATAGAAAAAATAAGAGAGTGCTCCGACCAAAAGCGAACGAAAAGGGGTCGGTTGGCTCTCAAAAATACGGGACTCGATACAACGTCCTTAGGACCTACTCTCCAACAAGCACACAACTCGCGCCTAGCCGGACTCGATACCACGACCTTAGGACCTACCTCTCCAACAAGCACACATCTCACCGCACCTACACAAGCATCTATTCTTTTCACAATAAGCCGTCAATCGCAGCAAAAATATATTTAGGAGCGGCGGTAAACGATAAGGAGGGATCAAGAACAAGTTGAGATTAACTCCCTTGTTAGCACCAAAGCGTGCCCAATCTTGGAGAACAAGTCAAGGCTTGGCCTAGTTTGTTCTCTAGCGGATCTTCCAATCCGGAAAACAAGAGGGTCAATAGCAACGTTCGATTCAGATTTGCAAGCGAAAAACACTTTAAAATCGCGGAAAAGACGGATGAATAACCTCCACAAAATTCTCACAGCAAGAAACACAAAGATAGGGAAGAGATTACCCAACCAAGAAGAAGATCACACAATATTTGTGGGAGAATCACTCTCTCCACGGTTCCACCGGTTTCACACCGAAGGGGGCTGCTTCCTTCTTCCACGGAGTCGCACCAAGAGAAGCCACGCCGGAGTCGCACCGAACGGGGATGGAGGAGGCAAGGCTTGGCTTCACACCAAAGGGGAGGAGGTGGCTATGGCTTTCACCATGGAGGCCGAAATTCCTCAAGGGGAGAGTTTAGGTTTTCTTCTTCCAATGTGTAACTCATCATAATAGCCTCCTTTAAATAGGAGTTACAAAAGAGATCCAACCATCCATGATGGAGATGAAATCTCATCCATCCGGGCGGTTACATACACACCAAGGGTTTAATAGCACACCAACATGAAAATAAAAATAATACAAGCCAAATGTTTTAAGCAATTAAAATAAAACTAAGTAGAATTATTAAGCAAGCTTTGCGCGCCGCGGACGGAGGTTGTATCGCAGCTGTCCGTTAGCGTCCGTGGCGTTGTCATGACGCCGCAAATCTTTAACTTGTTGCGCCGCAGCAACCTTGTCATCATCAGGAAGTGTTGGAGGGGCCGCATCAACCGGGTCATCATCAGGACGTGTTGGAGGGGCCGCGCCATCATTTATCCTCTTACTCCGTAACATATATCTTTTAAAAATATTGGATGCCTATGTTTACAGAACAAAATCATATTTTCACTAACATAGGTTCTTTTAAGGATAAAATTTTTATCATGCCAAGTAAAACATGATAAATATGTGGAGATAGGTTTTTTCAAAAAGAAAACTAGATTTTAATAAAAAAAATTTGAGAGCGACTTTGATAAATTGAACGTTCCTATGTTTCAAAAGGCTTGAAGTAAACATAATTGAAGTCTGAGGTTGTTTTTTCTAACATAATACACGTGCCTCTATTTTAGATAAATTAGAAGTAGTGTCTCAAACAAGTCCTCTATCTTAAGAAAAAATGACATAAAAAATTCTTTAAAACTTAACCCTGAATATTTAAATCTATCACTCTCCAATTAATAAACGAATAATAAATAAAGAATTAATAAAATATGCTTATAAATAAACTCGCAACGAGATTTTTGGAGAGCAGAAAGGTAATGAATGGTATATTTGATTTTAGTTGTTTCATAATAAAAATTTTTTGGGGGAGAGTTATCATCTTTTTTTGTATATTTTTTTGAATTCTTATTTTTTTATAATTTTCGAGTTATTATCTTTTTTTATATTTTTTGAGTTATTATCTTTTTTTGAAATTTTGTCTTTATTTCTTTAATATATACAAACTAAAGGAAGAAAAAGGTGCAAAAAAGTGAAAAAAAATTTAGAAATTTTCTTGAGTTTTCTAAATGTTTTTGTGTTTTTCTTAAAGAAATTAATCAAAATAGTTACAAGAAAGGAAAGAGAAACAAAAATTATTTACAAATATGAGAAAGGGGAAAGAGAAAAGAATATTTACAAAAATTATTGTATTTTAATATTTACAAAGTAAAAATATTTTTGGAATTTTTGTTTTATAATTTTTTTGCATTTTTTGTTTTAAAGATGTTTTTTAGTTTTTGATGATAAATCAAACAATATTTTTGAAGTTTTAATTTTTTGTATTTTTTTGTTTTGTTTTCATTTTTTATATATTTTAAAATTTTTGTGAGTGCAGAAAATAAAAGTGCAAGAAAGGAAAATACGAAAACACCTCATACTTAATTTCAACATTGTCCCCAATGTTGCAAGATAAGTATGAGGAACGAAAAGAAATAAAATACATTATTTACAAAGATAAAGAGGGAGGATAGAACTTCCCTGGAACGTGTTCGGGGAGGCCCATTTAGAAACCCTGCATTGTTAAAAACAAATAGCAAAAACAAATAAAGAAAGAAAGAGCGAAAAAGATAAACATGGGTTGCATCCCAGGAGTGCTTTGTTTATAGTCGTGTAGCTTGACTAAATTGGCGGGGTTATATTTCGAGGAGGGTTATGGTATCCTTTATACCGCCCCAAGGATTGCCCGCTATATATAACTTTAAACGATGACCTTTTACTTTAAACGAGCCTTTTTCCGGGTGGGAGACGAGTACGGTCCCATATGGACAAACCTCTTCAACTTTAAAGGGCCCGAACTATCGCGATTTAAATTTACCCGGAAAAAGAAAAAAAATTTGGGGGCTTGATTTTTCGATCATGATAGAACTTATAACGCTCTTTATAGAATTTATTGCTCTCATAAGCATTCGCACACCATTCATCGAGTTCGTTTAATTGCAGTTTTCTATTTTGCGAGACTAAGTTAGCATCGAGATTTATGAGTTTTAAAACCCAATGTGCGTGATGTTCTAGTTCTACATGGAGATGACACGTTTTGGCCATAAACTAATCGATACGACAAAAAACTAGTTGCGGTTTTGTATGTCATACAATACACCCATAACGCGTCGTCAAGTTTGGCGGACCAATCTTTCCTATTAATTGAAATGATTTTTTTCTAATATTCGCTTAATCTCTCGATTTACTACCTTAACTTGGCCACTAGTTTGGGTTTGGTAGGGGTTGGCAAGTTTGTGTGTGACTCCGTATTTAGCTAACGTCTTAACCATTTGGGCATTACAGAAATGTGTTTCCCTATCGCTTACAATAGGGCGAGGTGTTCTGAAGCGATAAAATAATTTTTAAAGAAAGTTAACGATGACTCGCGCATCGTTGGTGGGGAGAGCTTGCGCTTCCGCCCACCTTGATATGTAGTCGACCGCTACTAAAATGTACTTATTTTTAAAAGACGGAGGTAGGGGGCAGACAAAATCGATGCCCCACAAATCGAAGATTTCGCATTCTAAAAATAAATTTTGCGGCATCTCGTCGTGACGAGAGATGTTACCCGACCACTGACAACTATCTCAGGAGCGCACAAAAGTGTGGGCATCTTTGAAGAGACTGGGCCAAAAGATGGCCGCCTCCAGCGCCTTTCGAGCGGTCCGGTTAGCTTGATAATGCCCACCGGCCGGCCCCTCGTGGCAGTGCCTTAGTATTTGCATGCACTCCACACCCGCGACGCATCTTCGCTCCTCTTGATCCACGCAGATATGAAAAAGGAAAGGGTCCTTCCAAAAGAAAATTTTCAAGTCCGAAAATAATTTCTTCTTTTGCTGGCTTGAAAAGTCTTTTGGGAGCACCCACGTAACTAAATAGTTGGCGAAATTTGCGTACCAAGGCATGGAAGATGGAATTGTATTTATGGCATGAAGGCGTTCTTCGGGGAATCTGTCATCTATGTCAGATTCAACGAGCACTTCCGCACCCCGATTTTCTAAGCGGGAGAGGTGATCGACCGCCAAATTTTCTACGCCTTTCTTATCCCGGATCTCCAAATCAAACTATTGTAGGGGAAAAACCCATCGAAGTAGGCGGGGTTTGGGGTCAGTTTTAGCTAATAAATATTTTAAGGCGAAATGGTCAGTAAAAATGATAACTTTAGAAAGCGTTATATACAAGCGAAACTTATCGAATGCAAAAATGACGGTTAAGAGTTCCTTTTCTGTTGTCGTGTAATTTCCTTGTGTGGAAGTGAACGTCTTGCTAGCATAATAAATGGGGTGAAAGTATTTGTTTATGCATTGGCCAAGAACGGCACCTACGACAATATCACTAGCGTCGCACATAATGTCGAACGGAAGGGACCAATTAGGCGCTACTAAAATTGGCGAATTGATAAGTTTTTGTTTTATAAAATTAAAAGCGGACTCGCATTCCATACTAAAGAAAAAGGTGATTCCTTTTTCCAGGAGGTGGGTACGTGGCTTTGTTATCTTAGAAAAATCTCGAATAAGACGCCTAAAAAACCCGCGTGGCCCAAGAAACTTCTAATAGATTTTACGTTAGACGACGGAGGACGTTTTTCGATAATTTCTACCTTGGCCTTATTGACCTCCATCCACTTAAACGAAATCTTATGGTCAAGGACCAAACCCTCTCAAACCATAAAGTTACATTTTTTCCAATTTAAAATGAAATTTGTGTCCTCGCACCGTTGAAGGACACGATCTAAATTTTTTGGGCAATTCGGGAATGAGCATCAGAATACAGAGATGTCATCCATAAATACTTCCATAATGTCTTCTACCACCTCGCCAAAGATCGTCAGCATATATCTTTGGAATGTTGCTAGCGCATTGCAGAGGCCAAATGGCATCCTTCAGTATGCGAAGGTACCAAATGGGCAAGTAAAAGTTGTTTTCTCCGAGTCATCGGGGGAAATGGGGATTTGGAAAAACCACGATACACAATCAAGAAAACAATAGTATGGATTACCGGATAGACGCTCGAGAATTTGGTCTAAAAAACGGTAGTGGAAAATGCTCCATACTGGTGGTATCATTTAGTTTTCTATAATCAATGCACACCCGCCAACCCGTAACAGTATGAGTTGGGACGAGTTCGTTATTCTCATTTTCCACTACAGTTAGACTGCCCTTTTTGGGAACAGCATGCACGGGGCGCCACACATGCACTGTCCAAAATAGAGTAGATATCTCCCGCATCTAATAACTTTATTATTTCGGCTTTAACGACGTCTTTCATGTTTGGATTAAGATGTCGCCGAGGCTGAATGGTTTTGTGACAATTATCATTTAAGAAAATCCTATGGGTACAGAAAAATGGATTAATCCCCTTTAAATCTGAAATTTGTCATGCAATTGCGTGGTGATGTTTAAGCAAAACTTCCAATAAATCGTGTAACGCCTCAAAACTCAAAAGAGCGACGGGAGGCATTTTGGGCCAAATCTGGCATTTGGCAGGGGGCACATTGTTGGGTTTCTCTATGAGGATGGCACAACGCTTGTGCACGCAGCGGAAAAATAAACATCAAGAAAAACCCAAAGAGATGTGGATCGGGCTATGAACGTTGAATCAAGAAGTTAGCAAAAACTAGGCAAAAATTACCTCGGTGGTGTTGAGTCACAACTCAACGGAGATGCTCCAAACTTTGATTTTTGCTGGTGGCGAGTTCTTCGTGGAATAGTGTCCACGTTTCAGCAGAAGTCCACACGAGCGGGAGAACGCCGAGCTTTCCGTCGCATGGAAGATCGGGAAGGAGAAGACCGCACCTCGGCTATTCCACGGACTGCTAGGTCCGCGCCAGGAAGAGCAGCACCAGCGACAGTCGCTGGAGAAGAGGCGGTCGACGGAGCAAACACGGCGGCGGCGGAACTCTTCCGTCGGCGGCGGGGATCGGGATCGGCGGATCGAAAGGCGGAACGGCTTCCGTCGGGTTCGATTCGCTACAGGATAAAATCGCGAGCGCGCAAGCGATCCCGAAAACCCTAAGTGTCCTATTTATACCAAAGGTATAAATAAACCCAGGAAAATCGCTATCCGCAGACCACCCGAAAGTAGGGTTCAGAATCGGCGAGTATCAATCGGTGAGAATCGGCGACAATCGGCGAGAATCACTGAGCAGGTTCGGCGAGAATCAGTCGACGAGTATCATACAGGATCGGCGAGAATCAGAGTACAATACTCGACGATTCTCGCCGATCGTCGAGCCGCGCTCGACGATACACAACGATACTCGACGATCGTCGAGCCGCGGTTGACGACAATAATCGAAGTAGTCGATCGTCGAGAATCAACAATTGATTCTCGACGATTCTCGTCGATCGGCGAGAATCAGAGAAACGATTCTCGCCGATCGGCGGGAATCAGAAGACGATTCTCGACTAATGTCATCGACCCTCGGACGACAATCCCAACCAGCCCTTCAAGGCAACATTTGCCCAACCCGATGATCCTATAAGGCAACACTTTGCCCATAACCCTATTCAGGTCGGTGATTGGTAACCTTTACCAACACAGTCAGTCATCCAACTTCTCCACATCTCTTATGTGCGACCCTGCAGGCTCATATCGCGTTGGCAGTGAGATTACATGCTTGATCACTTCCAGATCACAATGGTAACTCCAACAGACTCCCACTTGATCTCGAAAGTATCAAACCAAAAACCTCACAAACAATGAGCGGCATCTAGCAATGCATCATTGCTCCCCAAGCAATATGAGTTTATAACTCATAAGCCTTCATGACCAATGTATCAGCATTGTCTTTGTCCCTTTGTCCTTTACATCCGGAAAGAACTAGAGGTATGGACCGTGTCACCTTCGTAATAGCTCAATCCAAGTTTCTTGATCCAGGACGGACTTTCAGAGAATGGTGAGTCCAATATCACATATTGACTCAACCAAGCATGGCCATGCATTTCTCAGTCCAGTTCCATCAAGGGGCCCATGGATGCAACTCCTGTCATACAGGAGGACAAATCCCATATCTGCTCACACACAAACACCCAAATAATTCGTAACATGCCCAACAACCACCCTTATCATCAACCTTTCTCAAGGAAGACTTTAGATGGCATCAAAGCACGCTCTTCCTCACTTGATGAATGCTGTGACTTCAGGTCAAAGGATCACAACACCATTGTCAATTGAGACCTACTCGTGACACGATTGGATGACAATCCACAGAGTAGTCTCAGGTTGGGTCTGTCCAGTACTACTTGTTCACTAACAAGTACCCACGTGATGACTTGATATCACAATATCATGACCTGTGAGAACCAGTCATCAGTCAACACACGTGCTAGTCATCATGTACCATCGTCACCCTTAGCTTCTATGATGATACTCGACCAGGGACCTTTAAGAATGAAGCTTCAAATAAATCATGGGCTCTCACATTCAAGTCACGTACTTGATGTCCCATGGAAGCGAACATTCTAAGGGTATCTATTATGTTAACATTTAACTATCATATATAGAAAAATTCATAATAAAAGAATTTGCCATTAATTATAAAAGAAAAACTAGGTACATAGTTCATCATATGAACAAACAGCCAACAAAATACAAGATTACATGCAACCCACAAGATTCTCGCTAGAGTTGATCATTTAGGTATCGTATACCCATCGATCTAGTATGACCATCATGCTTTCTCTGCGCGAGAGGCTTTGTCAGCGGATCCGCAATATTTTCCTCAGTCGGCACTCTGCAAATGTTTACATCTCCTCGTTTGACAATCTCACGAATAAGATGAAAACGCCGGAGTATGTGCTTGGAGCGCTGATGAGATCTAGGTTCCTTAGATTGTGCAATTGCACCATTGTTATCACAGTAGAGAACTACGGGACCAACAATGCTAGGAACTACATCAAGCTCGCCGATGAATTTCCTAATCCATACAGCCTCCTTCGCCGCATTAGCTGCTGCGATATACTCGGCCTCTGTTGTAGAATCAACAACTGTCTCTTGCTTGGAACTCTTCCAGCTCACAGCTCCTCCATTCAGGCAAAACACAAAACCTGACTGAGACTTGGAGTCGTCTCGATCAGTTTGGAAGCTAGCATCCGTGTAACCACTTACAACGAGCTCTTCCTCTCCACCATACACCAAGAACACGTCCTTAGTCCTTCTTAAGTACTTCAGGATATTCTTGACTGCAATCCAGTGACACTCACCGGGGTCTGACTGATACCTGCTAGTCATGCTCAAAGCAAAGGAGACATCGGGTCGAGTACATAACATCGCGTACATAATTGATCCAATTGCCGAAGCATATGGAATCAACTTCATGCGGTCCTTATCTTCACAAGACTTTGGACACTGGTCCTTAGAGAGATTCACACCATGAGACATGGGCAAAAATCCTTTCTTGGACTCAAGCATGTTGAACCGCTTCAACACCTTTTCGATGTACGTACTCTGGGTCAAACCCAGCAACTTCTTTGATCTATCTCTATAGATCTTAATACCGAGTATATAAGTCGCTTCACCCAAATCCTTCATTGAAAAGCAGTTCCTTAGGTTGTTCTTAACAACTTTCAGGGTAGGAATGTCATTCCCGATCAACAGTATGTCATCTACATACAATATCAGGAAGACAACAATGCTCCCACTGATTCGCTTGTAAACACAAGGCTCATCTTCATTCTTGATGAAACCAAACTCTTTGATTTTCTCATCAAAACGAAGATTCCAACTTCGAGAGGCCTGTTTCAGTCCATAAATGGACTTATTCAGCTTGCATATTTTAGTGGCTTCATCTGGGGATACAAAACCCTCGGGTTATGTCATATACACTTCCTCAAGGAGGTTCCCATTAAGGAAAGCCGTTTTGACATCCATCTGCCAGATCTCGTAGTCATAATACGCAGCAATAGCAAGCAATATCCTAATGGACTTTACCATGACAACAGGGGAAAAGGTATCATCATAGTCAATACCATGAATTTGCTTGAAACCCTTAGCCACTAGTCGCCCTTTGAATGTCTGTACATTCCCATCCATGTCGGTCTTCTTCTTGAAGACCCACTTGCACCCTATGGGTCGTACCCCTTCAGGTGGTTCCACCAAGTTCCAAACTTGGTTTGCATACATGGAGTCCATTTCGGATTTCATAGCCTCAAGCCATTTGTCGGAGTCCAGTCCATTCATAGCCTCTTGGTAGGTTGCTGGTTCATCATCATGATCCATAAGCAACACATTACCTATTTGAGACACGAGAAATCCATATCTCTCAGGCTCAAACCTCGGTCTACCAGATCTACGTAGGACTTGTGTTCCCTGAGCAGGTTCTCTAGCTACAACATCTTGTAGTACTGTCTCAGAATCCAATTCCGGTTCATTCACTACATGTGGTTCTTGAACTTATTCAAGCTCTACCTTTTCAGTCTTTCTTGATAAGAACTCTTTCTCCAAGAAGACACCAGTCCTTGCGACAAACACTTTGCCCTCAGACGGTAGGTAAAAGTAATACCCTTTCGTTTCCTTAGGATATCCCACCAGATAACATTTATCCGATTTGGGTTCCAGCTTGTCAGGCATTTGACGTCTCACGTATGCCTCACAGCCCCAAATTTTAATGAACGACATACTAGGACGCTTCCCAGTCCATATCTCATATGGTGTCTTCAGAACCGTTTTAGTTGGAGCGCGATTCAATGTCATTGCAGCAGTCTCTAAAGCAAAACCCCAAAAGGAAACAGGCAAGTCTGCATGACTCATCATCGAACGTACCATGTCTAACAGAGTACGATTTCTCCTCTCAGACACACCATTATGTTGTGGTGTTCTAGGTGGAGTGAGCTGTGATACAATACCACACTCTTTCAGATGATCACGGAACTCATGACTCAGGTATTCGCCACCTCGATCAGATCGGAGTGCTTTAACCCTTTTACCCAACTGGTTTTCTACTTCATTCTTGAACTCTTTGAACTTTTCAAAGGTCTCGGATTTGCACTTCATAAGATACACATATCCGTATCTACTGAAATCATCAGTAAATATAACAAAGTAGAAATACCCTCCTCTAGCCATGGAACTCATGGGTCCGCATACATCACTATGTATAACACCCAAGAGATCCTCAGCCCTCTCAGTATAACCAGTGAAAGGAGCTTTAGTCATCTTGCCTAACAAACAAGATTCGCATCGCTCAAATGATTCATAATCAAATGAGTCCAAAAGTCCATCTCTATGGAGCTTGGATATGCGCTTCTCGTTGATATGGCCCAAACGACAATGCCAGAGAAAAGTAGGGTTCGAATCATTTGTTCTTAGTCTTTTATTATTTTCTACATTACAGATCAGATGGTCCAAGTTCAAAACGTAAAGACCATTAAACAATTGGGCTACAACATAACAAACATCATTCTTAAATATAGAACAACAATTGTTCTTAATTATAAAAGAAAATCCAATCATGTCCAAACATGAAATAGATATAATGTTTCTAGTTATCGCCGGAACAAAATAACAGTTATCTAGTTCTATTACAAGCCCACTGGGCAAAGAAAGACGGTAAACTCCTACGGCTACAGCAGCAACACTTGCTCCATTGCCGACGCGGAGGTCCACCTCCCCTTTACTCAGCAATCTTCTCCTTCCCAGTTCCTGCACATTTGTACAAATGTGAGAACCACATCCGGTATCCAATACCCAAGATGAAGGAGCAGAAAGGTTTATCTCTATAACGTAGATATTAAAGGCGGAAGTCATACCTCCCCTCAATTTCTGCAGACCCTCAATATACGAAGGACAGTTCCTCCGCCAATGACCAGCCTTGCCACAATGGTGGCATTTCCCATCCTTCACCGTGCTCTTCTTTTTCATCAGTGCTGAAGACTTGGGCTCAAGATATGACTTAGGTCCTACCTTCGTCTTCTTGGCGCCCTTGGCTTTGCCCTTGCCCTTATGCACCATCAGTATGGGGCTGACAGGCTTGGCCTTCTTCATATTGATTTCGGCAGTTCTCAACATGCCTAGGAGTTCGGGCAGTGTCTTGTGTATCTCGTTCATGTTGTAGTTCAAGACGAACTGCTCATAACTGTCCGGCAACGATTGCAGGATCAGATTCGTGGCCAACTCTTGACCAAGAGGAAAACCCAGCCTTTCAAGGTTCTCTATATACCCAATCATCTTGAGTACGTGAGTCCCTACTGAGTCTCGAACTCCCATCTTGCACTGAAACAACGCTTTCGTGATGTCGAACCTCTCTTGACGAGCCTGCCCTTGAAACATTTTCTTGAGATGCTCGTCAATCTCCTTGCACCCCATGTTCTCATGTTGCTTCTGAAGCTCAGAGTTCATGGTGGCAAGCATAAGGCACTCGACATCCAAAGCATCGTCAGTATACTTCTTATAAGTATCTTTCTCAGCACGGGAAGAGTTCCCGGTCGGCACCTCGGGGGCTTCTTCTTCCAAGACATAGAGCTTTCGCTCTTGCCTGAGAACAATTCTCAGGTTCCTATACCAGTCCATGTAATTTGTCCCACTGAGCTTATCCTTCTCAAGGATGGCTCTCAGAGACAACGTGGAGTGCGCAACGCTTGCCATGGAATTCTACAAGAATTTATGCAGAATAAAATCAGTACCTAAATTTCAATTACAATTTATTCTAATTAGGACTTCAATTAAAATACTCCCACTATTTTATTCGAAAAGATAGCCCTCACTAGCAATTCGGAGAGTTCATGCGAGCTACTCTCTTAGTGGACAAGATCCGTATTTCACCAACACTATGAGTCCGCTTTGGCGTTCCTCTCACGATGCGGTTATTTAGGTAGGCAACACTTGCCAATTGCATCCTCATGCAATTCTTGTATGGTTGGTGAATAACTCCTTATTTGCATCCATCATATGGTGCATGCCAACCCTATGCCTCTAGGCACTCAACCTTTGAGGTCACCTAGTTAAGCTGGACCCGATGTCGACAGTGGGATATCACAATTATCCGCTCGCACCCTTACCAAGATAGATTAATGCACCTTGCTTTGGCAAGCCCACACTTCATCGATCGAGGCAGGAAGAGTGTCATCCATCGGAAGGCATCCGAACACTTAATATTTGATGAAGGGATTTCAAATATAGGTTAACAATTAACCATGATCAACATTTGATCGACGTGCACATCCAAAGAAAAACAATTCTTCTAAAACCACATGCATCCCTTATGTGCACATCCTGACACCATCAACATTTGATAGAAGGAAGGGCTAAATCTGAACATCCGGAAATTTCCAAATCCTCAGATTTACATGCATTGGACAAAGGCAAAGACAGCTCAACTTAAAGCAGTAGACAAGCTCATCTCTCTTTGTTGGATTCAAAATCCAAAACAAAATCGAGGGATGGTTACTGCTAAGGAGATCACAATTTCTAACACTTAGAAATCCACCGAAATTCCAATCATTCTTGGCGAGAAGACCTAGACTAAATCTAGACATTTAGAACACTTCTAAATCCCTAGGTTTACACGCACTGGAATAACAAACTTCCAAAACAACGATCATGGCCGCAACCTCGCTCTGATACCACTGTTGGGTTTCTCTATGAGGATGGCACAACGCTTGTGCACGCAGCGGAAAAATAAACATCAAGAAAAACCCAAAGAGATGTGGATCGGGCTATGAACGTTGAATCAAGAAGTTAGCAAAAACTAGGCAAAAATTACCTCGGTGGCGTTGAGTCACAACTCAACGGAGATGCTCCAAACTTTGATTTTTGCTGGTGGCGAGTTCTTCGTGGAATAGTGTCCACGTTTTAGCAGAAGTCCACACGAGCGGGAGAACGCCGAGCTTTCCGTCGCACGGAAGATCGGGAAGGAGAAGACCGCACCTCGGCTATTCCACGGACTGCTAGGTCCGCGCCAGGAAGAGCAGCACCAGCGACAGTCGCTGGAGAAGAGGCGGTCGACGGAGCAAACACGGCGGCGGCGGAACTCTTCCGTCGGCGGCGGGGATCGGGATCGGCGGATCGAAAGGCGGAACGGCTTCCGTCGGGTTCGATTCGCTACAGGAGAAAATCGCGAGCGCGCAAGCGATCCCGAAAACCCTAAGTGTCCTATTTATACCAAAGGTATAAATAAACCCAGGAAAATCGCTATCCGCAGACCACCCGAAAGTAGGGTTCAGAATCGGCGAGTATCAATCGGTGAGAATCGGCGACAATCGTCGAGAATCACTGAGCAGGTTCGGCGAGAATCAGTCGACGAGTATCATACAGGATCGGCGAGAATCAGAGTACAATACTCGACGATTCTCGCCGATCGTCGAGCCGCGCTCGACGATACACAACGATACTCGACGATCATCGAGCCGCGGTCGACGATAATTATCGAAGTAGTCGATCGTCGAGAATCAACAATTGATTCTCGACGATTCTCGTCGATCGGCGAGAATCAGAGAAATGATTCTCGCCGATCGGCGGGAATCAGAAGACGATTCTCGACTAATGTCATCGACCCTCGGACGACAATCCCAACCAGCCCTTCAAGGCAACATTTGCCCAACCCGATGATCCTATAAGGCAACACTTTGCCCATAACCCTATTCAGGTCGGTGATTGGTAACCTTTACCAACACAGTCAGTCATCCAACTTCTCCACATCTCTTATGTGCGACCCTGCAGGCTCATATCTCGTTGGCAGTGAGATTACATGCTTGATCACTTCCAGATCACAATGGTAACTCCAACACACATGGCCTGGGACACAGGCGTGTCCCAGGGCGTGTCAGGCTCGAGTCGACGATTTGGCCGTGAGGTCGACGATTTGTGGAGTCGACGATCATCGAGCAGCGAACACGGCCTGCGAAAAGGGCGTGTCTCAGGGCGTGTCGAGCCGTGTCGACGATCGGCCCGGAGAGTCGACATTTTCGCTCGACGATGTATCGAGTCAGGGAACACGGCCTAGGACACGGGCGTGTCCAAGGCCGTGTCGTGTGGTTGACGAACTTCGCTCGACGAAATGTCGAGGCAGTGAACACGACCTGAAGCCCAGGCGTGTTCGGGTTTGACACGAGCGTGTCACATTGGATACGGGCGTGTCCAAGACTCGTGTGAGTCTCGGGTTGATTTCGGGGCTGTGTCGATGGGGGTACACGGCCAACCACACGGCCGTGTTAGTTGGAAAACGGGCGTGTCAGGTCGAACACGGGCGTGACGGAGGCCCGTGTGTTTTTAGAGACGCGTCGATTTTGACGGCGAATGAGGGACACGGCCCTGGACACGGGCGTGTCACAGGCCGTGTTCGGCCCAGATTCTGCATTGTAGATCTGGATCGTGGCCGTTCGTTTCTTTAATTCGGGATCCGACGGCTGGGGGCTGTTAGTACTTGGATATACATGGGATTGGACCCTTGAAACCCTCATTTCACTTGAGAGGTTCTCTTTCTAAAGTATATAGAGAGAGGAGAGCAAAGGAGGAAGGAGAAGCTTTGATCAGGTCTTTGGAGGAGCTTTAGAGCTCTAAATCGCGAACCGACTTCGGATCTACGGAGGCAAAGAGAGTGCGGTGCTTTTCATCTGCTTACATTTCCATGGCGCCAAGGAAGAATGCTAGGGTAACGATTCTCTTCTTGAGCATGTGAAGCTCTCCTTCTTTTACATAGGAAGCCCGCTCTCCCGAGTTTGCGGTGAGTTGGAGGCGTTCCTTCGGGTAGATATGTAAAGTCCCCGTTGTGTAGAGTCCGTAATCGAGAACGGATATATGCATGATGTGTGAAGCCTATCCGGACATGTTGGTCTGGATCGGTGATGTTGCATTGCATAAATGGCCGGAGAAGACTCCGTGCGAATGTTTGTTTTCGGGTTTTTCTACGTGGTAGATTGCAACAGGGAGCCTTGGGTATTAACCCAAAGGTGCACCCGGAAAACTGGGCAGATGCGTGATTCTGCCAAATATGTGGGCCTGGGAGCCAACTTGAACATAACTGGGTTATGTGTTGTGTTCAAACGATTTGGGACTCGGGAAAGTTTGACCCGCACATATGTTTTTAAATTAACGTTGCGGTGTGTGCAACGGGTCAGGCGGAACCATACCCGCTCTATGTCGTTCGGTTAAAGAGACCTAAAGTTACTTGGCACTTACCGTTGCCATAGATTGAGGGTCTTAGGCAGTGACCAGAAAGACCAAATACTCATGAGAGATTGCCGTCCAGGAGACGGTGCTGAGTCGGCAGACTTAGACTGCGATCACCGAGAATGTGCCCTGAGAGCACGGGGCGTGTGGCCGTGCGTGCCAATACCTATGATGTAATGTATTTATTTACTGCTTGGTTATGCTAATAAAATGCAGGGAAAGAGCATCGCCGCCCCGAGTTGGGAGCGGGATCATTATAATTTGGTCAGCATTGCTGACCGTTGCTTTTGTTTGCCACCTTGCGGTGGTTTGTTGCTTGCAGGTGCTGCTGGACCAAGCGGTCAATAGCGGGCAAAAGCCCAAATTGCGAAGCCGGCCCTCGAAGGCCTAATTTGGAGTGTTTTACTTGCTTTTGTTCATGTATGACCGGCCTGCGTGCCGTGGCATGGAAAACATGCAATATGAGTAAACTATTTGTAAGGCCTTAAGGCCAGTACTTGTGTATGTACTTCATTCCTATTTGGCTTGTTAGTGGACATTCATGCTTATTGCTTGGTTCTTTTAATTGCAACTATTTAAACTGCTTCCGCTAGAATGCTCTGTGTAGGATGTTATGACTGGTTGGATGGTTTCCATTGAGTAACCACCCGGTCTGTCTATGGTATATGGCATCGGGCCCCGGCCGTTCCTACTGCTATATGCTATGCGACGGATAGGGGGTGTTACAATTTGGTATCAGACTACTGGTTTCGATCTGGCTTAAAATTAATTTGTGGACGAATTCTTTTTATGGGGTGGTGAACACATGTGTGTGCGTCATCGTTATAACAACCAAAGAAACCATGAATGTCCACTTAGGAATGAAAATACACGTGTTTGGGGAACCTGCGTGTTCCTATAATTGCTGTTTGCAATTTTATTTGGTCGCTTAACGGTGTTTTGTACCATTATAGGTGACCTGAAGCGGTGCTGGGCTGCCAGATTGTCCGGTTTCTGAGGAGTATAGTGCACCCGGTGAGGTGTTTGAGACTCCTCCTTCGTATGAAACCGTAAGAAGGATCGTTGAAGCGGTGTTCGCTGTGACGAGTGCACAGTATGGAAGAAATGTACAACCCTGTGCCCCTATTGTGGCTTCAACGCCGGGTGGTGTGATGGAGCAGATGACTTTTGGTAGACCATCGGGGCAGCAGCTGAATATGCATTTATTGCAGGGAGCGTACACAGTTGATGAATATTTGCAAGCATTTCTTATGATAAGCCGCTACCCGTGCTTCGAGTTGGATAATGAGCAAGCTACAGTCGATAGATTTTATAATGGCCTGCGCGCCGAGTTACGAGTTCTACTGCTAGGACCAATGTTATTGGGATTCCGAGCCTTGGTGGAATCAGCTAGATCTTTGGAGGCAGATTTGAGGAAGACTCACCCGATGCCAGCGACCATGGTATCGAACTATGCAAGCCCCATAAGAGCTGCATCCGGCAGAATGCTGGAGAAGGGGGCTACGACATCGACTAGCAAAACTACTTCCACTTGTCATACTTGTGGAAAGAAAGGGCACTTTGCCCGAAGGTGTTGGAATGGTGCTCAGAAGACTAAGAAAGCTATGTCAGGAGCAGTGGAGGACTTTAGTGCAAAAGAAACAGCTTTCAAAATGCCGAACACCTCAAAGTCTGGATATCGTAGGTGGTATAAGAAGGCTAGGACTTTGGGTCTAGTCCCTCCTTTTGGTGCTTCGGGGGCATCTATAGGCCAAACCCCGGGCACATGTTATAACTGTGGTGAGTCGGGGCATTATGCCCGTGGGTGCCTAAAGTCCGGGAGAAAGCACGCCGTCGTGAGGACATGTATGGTTTAAAGATAGTTTAGCCTTAAATACTTGTCACCCTTGTGCATGTTAGCTTAGAACTACTTGTGCTAAGCTTTGTTCTGATTTTCGTTTATCCGACGAGAGCACCGTTCGTGTAAACGAAGCTTCGCATTTCTTTATTTAGGAATTATATTACGCGTCGGAGTACCTCCTTCGATGGTAAGAGACAAATTGGATGCGTTATGGTCCGATGGTGCTCAATGCGCGCGAGTAGAATCTGTTGCGCTTAGGTGTGGTCAGGGAGTCAAGTCTTTGACTGACAAGTGTCGTTACTGCCGCTGGTGGAGTTCGACGTTATGTTTGGCATGGACTGGCTCTCGAAGCAGCGAGCCTATATTGATTGCGATAGCAAGGAAGTCAAGCTGGGAGCAGGTCGTGATACGACTTTCACGGGCTTGAAGGGGTCGAGCAAGACGTTGATGTCTGCTCTTCAGGTGGTGAAGGCGGTTCGTGCCGGTGCAGAACTGTTCTTTACACTAGTGGAGGTTGTAAAGCCAAAGTCTATGTTGGATAATATATCAGTGGTAGCTGAGTACCCTGATGTGTTCCCCGCAGATCTTCTTGGAGCCCCACCGCAACGGGAGATAGATTTTACGATAGAGCTCGTACCAGGTGCAAATCCTGTGTCATGCTCTCCATATCGGCTAGCGCCTAAGGAAATGGCGGAGTTGAAGGTTCAACTGCAAGAGTTATTGGAGCAAGGGTATGTGCATCCAAGTTCTTCGCCTTGGAGCGCGCTGGTCCTCTTTGTTAAGAAGAAGGACGGAAGCTTGAGGCTATGTATTGATTATCGGGAGCTCAACGAGTTGACGGAAAAGAACAAGTACCCGATCCCCCGGATTGATGATCTATTCGATCAGTTAGTCGGGTCGACGGTGTACTCAAAGTTGGACCTCAAGTCCGGGTACTATCAGTTGTGAATAAGGGAGAGTGATATCCTGAAAACAGCATTTAGTACGAGATACGGGCATTATGAGTTTACGGTCATGCCGTTTGGGCTGACTAATGCGCCGTCAGTGTTCATGGATTTGATGAACAGGACCTTCAGGGAGTACTTGGACCATTTTGTGATCGTCTTCATCGACGATATTTGGTGTACTCGCAGAGTGATGAAGATCACTTCAGGCATCTTCATTTGGTTTTGGAGACGCTAAGGAGGAACTAATTGTACGTCAAGTTCTCGAAGTGCGAGTTTTGGTTGTCCTCGGTGGCATTCCTCGGTCATATAGTGAGTGGGGAAGGTATTGTAGTGGATCCGGCGAAAATTGTTGCGATACGGGAGGGTCCTAAGCTTTCTACGGTAGCGGAAGTCCGGAGCTTTCTGGGGCTTGCCGACTATTATAGGCGCTTCGTAGAGAACTTCTCGCGGATAGCGTTACCACTCACTACTTTGACGAGGAAGGAGCAGAAGTTCGTTTGGACGCCGGAGTGCGCGCAAGCTTTTGAGGAGTTGAAATGTCGGTTGACCACGGCGCCTGTGCTGAGTTCGCCAAGTGGGACCGAAGGTTATGAGATTTATAGCGATGCTTCGGGCAGCAGTTTGGGTTGCGTGCTACTGCAACACAGAAGTGTGATAGCTTATGGCTCGAGACAGCTGAAAGTGCACGAGAGGAACTATCCGGTCCATGACTTGGAGTTAGCGGCCGTAATTTTTGCCTTGAAGCTATGGAAGCATTATTTGTACGGTGTGAAGATTGACATCTACACCGATCACAAGAGCCTGAAGTATTTGATTGATAAGAAAGATCTGAATATGCGACAGCGTAGTTGGATGGAGTCCTGGGGGACTATACATTCAAGATCCACTACGTGCCTGGTAAAGGTAATGCGGTTGCGGACGCGTTGAGTCGTCGGGCCCCAGCTCAAGCCAATTGGCTGTCGATCCATGACGAGCGATTGGTTCGGGAGTTGGAGGCGTTGGAGATTGTTTGTGTAGATAAGCAGTCAAGTGCTGAAGCACTCTTGAATTGGACTGAAGTTCAATATGACCTGGCTAATCGGATTCGACAGGTATTGGATTTGGATGGCCACATGAAGCAACTCATGATAGAGGCTCTGGATGGGTCAAATTCCCAATATGAAGTTGTGGATGTATTGCTTTGGAAAGACGGTCGTCTTTGCGTCCCAAGCGTGGGCAGTTTGCGGGTGGATTTGTTGTACGAGGTGCACCATACCAAGTACTCGATTCACCCGGGGAGCACAAAGATGTACCGTGACGTGAAGAAACTGTTTTGGTGGCCGGGTTTGAAGAAGGATGTGGCGTTCTATGTGGAGAAGTGCCAAACTTGCGCCTTGGTAAAGGCGGAGTGCCAAAAGCCGGGAGAATTTCTGAAGTCCTTGCCTATTCCGGAGTGGAAATTTGACGACATCACTATGGACTTTGTGCACGGTTGGACAAGGTCGCAAAAGGGGAACGACGCCATCTGGGTGGTCGTAGATCGGTTAACAAAGGTGTCGCATTTCATTTCGCATAGGAAGAATGATCCGGTGGAGAAGTTGGCAAAACTATATGTGGATAATATAGTACGGCTTCACGGTGTGCCCCGCAGCATCGTGAGTGACCGAGATGGGCGGTTCACGTCCAATGATTGGAGGCTAGTGCAGCAAATGTTGGGATCAAAGTTAAAATTCAGCACAGCCTTCCATCCGCAAACGGATCGGCAGACCGAGAGGGTCAATAGAACTATGGAAGACATGCTCCGCATGTGTGTCTTGGACTTTGGAAAGCAATGGGAAGACCATCTTTATTTGGTGGAGTTTGCGTACAACAATAGCTACCAGGCGAGTATTCAAATGGCGCCCTTCGAGGCCCTATATGGTAGAAGATGTCGCACACCGTTGTCCTGGTTGGAAGCAGGCGAGTCAAAGTTTTATAAGCGTCAAGAGGTGGAGGATGCTACTTCTTTGGTGAGAACCATTCGGGAGAGGTTGCTAACCGCTCAGGACCGTCAGGAGAAGTACTATAATGCTAAGCACAGGAACGTGGAGTTCGCTGTGGGCGACTGAGTGTACTTAAAGATCAAGCCGTTCAAGGGTGTCTCGCAGGTGCGGAGCTTAAAAAAGCTAAGCCCGAGTTACCTTGGGCTGTTTGAGGTTCTGGAGTGGGTTGGCGAAGCAGTCTATCGTTTGAAGCTATCTATGGAGCTTAGTGGTCTACATGATGTATTCCATATATCGGTGCTACGGAAGGTGGTGCAAGAGCCTACGCAAGTAGTCACGGTCGATTGAGTGCCGATTGATAGTGGGTTGACGATAAAGGTCAAACCCGTGTGGATTGTGGACTCGGAGGTCAAGCGGCTACGCAATAAAGAGATCAGGATGGTCAAGGTCCGTTGGGACAATTGCGGTCGAGAGGAGCTCTCTTGGGAGCGAGAGCAGACTATGCTGGAGGAGTACCCGGAGCTATTTCACTCAGGTACCGTTTACGTTTTATGTTTCTTTCCTTTATGTAATTTCGAGGACGAAATTCTTTTAAGAGGGGGAGAGTTGTAACGCCCCGAAACTCAAAAGAGCGACGGGAGGAGTTTTGGGCCAAATCTGGTATTTGGCAGGGGGCACACGGCCTAGGACACGGGCGTGTCCAGGGTGTGTCAGGCTCGAGTCGACGATTTGGCTGTGAGGTTGACGATTTGTGGAGTCAACGATCGTCGAGCAGCGAACACAGCCTGCGACATGAGCGTGTCTCAGGGCGTGTCGAGCCGTGTCGACGATCGGCCCGGAGAGTCGACATTTTTGCTCGACGATGTGTCGAGTCAGGGAACACGGCCTAGGACACGGGCATGTCCAAGGCCGTGTCGTGTGGTCAACGAACTTCGCTCGACGAAATGTCGAGGCAGTGAACACGGCCTGAAGCCTAGGTTGTTCGGGTTTGACACGGGCGTGTCACATTGGACACAGGCGTGTCCAAGACCCGTGAGAGTCTCGGGTTGATTTCGGGGCTGTGTCGATGGGGGTACACGACCAACCACACGGCCGTGTCAGTTGGAACACGGGCGTGTCAGGTCGAACACGGGCGTGATGGAGGCCCGTGTGTTTTTCGAGACGCATCGATTTTGACGGCGAATGAGGGACACGGCCCTGGACACGGGCGTGTGACAGGCCGTGTTTGGGCCAGATTCTGTATTGTAGATTTGGATCGTGGTTGTTCGTTTCTTTAATTCGGGATTCGACGGCTGGGGGTAGTTAGTACTTGGATATACACGGGATTGGACCCTTGAAACCCTCATTTCACTTGAGAGGTTCTCTTTCTAAAGTATAGAGAGAGAGGAGAGCAAAGGAGGAAGAAGAAGCTTAGATCCGGTCTTTGGAGGAGCTTCGGAGCTCCAAATCGCGAACCGACTTCGGATCTACGAAGACAAAGAGAGTGCGGTGCTTTTCATCCACTTACATTTCCATGGCGCCAAGGAAGAACACTTACATTTCCATGGCCTTGGACACGGGCTTGTCACAAAGAGAGTGCGGCCCCTGTAATGTTGTGGTCCGAAAACCATTAGTCATAAAGACTAAGCCCTATCATCCCCTACCCCTCCCCCCATGGCTCCTAGGCACCGAGCGGGGAGGAGGAAAGGGAAGCTACAAAGGTGGAGAGTACAAAGTGGTAGGTGACAGTGGAACTAATCTAGAAATTTTATAATAGTATGCAGTAAGGTAAGCAAGTAGAGTAAGCAAGTAGAGTAAGCAGCATATGTAAAAAGACAAGGTAGGAAGTAAGTAACCTTAACTTATATGAATGACCATACAAACTTATAAGTTAAGGGGTCTTCTGCAAGGCTCCCATGATTCATGCAAGTGCAACCCACGCACACGACTCTATGCACACAGACCTTTAGTTCCCCCTATTTGGGCAGCTAGCTTCACTCCCAGGAACCTCCGTAGTGGCCAATGGAGACAGTGGGTCGGGCCCCCACTCCTAGGCAGGTATCCACACTACCAGGCCTAGCCCTCCCGTACGCCCCTAGAAGAACACAACCTAGAGTATCCGCGTACTAATGCTGTCCGTATCCACCAGACTTTCTTTGGCTAAGTGTCCCACACCGCCGAGTCAACGTATCAACATCGGTGTGAACGACCGTCCGATACTGATGACCCACCACCTTATTTTATATCCAGAACCTTTTGAGCCACTGGCTCCCCGGACTAATCGTCCGTGCATCTACCTTCCGAATGAACCGTCCGGATGGTAATCAAAACAACCGAATTAACCTCCCGAGTTACCGGGGTATGTGAATGTGCAACCCTAGTTATACTAGTTGCTCTTGTAATATATTATTCTTACTATTTATGTTAGCCCAGGACTGCCCAAGGTATTCCACGTGAAGGGCTCTCGAAGGCACTAGGAACTACGATGAGATTACGCACAAAGCTCCTTTTCGCAAGACACTTATTATTATTGGTTGCTATCAAATTTCCCAAAACCCTTACTTTTTGTACTGGATCTAACCCTAGAGTATTTGACACTTCCTCCCCTCGAGATAGACGATCTTTCGTCGATCCCGAGCACCACTTAACACTAGCCAAACCAACACCCTACTCATCTTATCTTCCAATGATAAACTCATTTTTAATTATCCAACCAACAAACATCTAACCCCAACTCATGTGCCAAAATTCATATTCCAAATTAAATTCTGCAGCTTTACTAAACGCAGACCAACCCAAGCCATATGACGTGTAAAACAAGAGGTACTCAAAATATTCTTACAGTATCCCTATAATATTTATTGGGGGTCTATCATGATATGTTGGGCCTAAAACCAGAAATTCATATTTTTTCTAATTTATCTGGTTATTTATTTAATTATTCTGGTAATCCAAAACCCCCAAGTTTGAACACGATGTACCAACACCAGACAAGTAAATGCTCCACAAAATTTATGATAAATATACTATGACTATTGAACATAAAATCCAAAATTTCTCAACTCTTCAACAAGATTTAAGCCCATAATTAATTAATTCGATAAAAATATAATAAATGGAAAAAATAGAGAAGTGACTTAAATATTATCCAAAAATTACAGAAACTTTACCAAGGCTATAGTTTGATCTTAAATCACCACTGTCGAAGTTTTATAACATTTTAAGTTAGTTTAATCATGATTTTATCAAAATCATCCTTAGGGGCAATACAAGGATTATAACTACAATTATAGGCTAATATATTCCAAACACCCTATAATAATTTCCAGAGACTCCTACTAACCCTAAGACAACTCTACCCAAGTTTCATCACTGTTCAATGAGTTTTAGTAACCTATTTTATCTCTACAGGTTTTGTGCCCTAAACTAGGGTTAGGGTTTAGAGGGGTCTATCCTTTTCCAAATCCCATAATATTTTTAGGAGAGGGCTTTAGGTAACCTAGCATCCTCCCTACAAAATTTCAAGCTAAATTAGGGTCATTTGTCCTCATTCCCTTCACAAGGCATAAAAGTCCTTCCCTAGGGTTTGACCTTAAGTCCTAAGGCAAATTCACTCCAATCTACCCCATTTTCCAGGAGTGGGTGATAGAAGTCATGCCAAGTCAGTGGCCCCAATTTTATCCTCTGTTGAGGTGAGATGGCCACTCAAAACCTAAATTGCCAATTTGACCAAAATGCCTTTATTATGGCAAGGCTAGGGTTTGCTTGTTTTCTACTCAAACCAACTCCAAATGAGGTGAAATCTTAACCAGGGCTTTATAATGACCCTAGGCTCCTCTGACCAGAATTTGAATGAGGTTGGATGTCATTTGGACCCTAAGTTAAATTACCCTAGTAAAATTAAATAATTTCCAAAACTATAGGAAAAGTGTCCCTAAAAATTCTCAACTTTAGGCAGGGCCTAGATATGGTCTAGGGTGAGTCCCTGTCCAAATTTCAAGCCATTTGGACCAGAGATGAGTTGTTGGCACCTATTTTAATCTCTGCATTGTCTTAGGTATAGGCCCCACCAAAATGAGTGCCCTAGTCAAACCGGTCACCCAAATTGGTTCAAACTAATTTTGGCTTGAAGTAGATCCTTTGGCTACAAATTTTATGTTGACGACTTCCTCTGGATTAGCCTCTAGGTATTTTTAATAATTAAAAACATTAAATGCAAAAAGTGTGACAAAAATGAAATTAATATACACATAACCTATAGTTTAATATTAGGCAAGCACGAAACTTGGCACAATTTTGGACGACATCCCGTCATCGTCCTCGCGCACCAACGGTCTGGATTCATCCTTCCTGGAGCACTTTCTACACGATGTCGCCGGCCATCCGTCCACCTCCCTGGCCGGCCACCGCCACCACCACCTTTGTTGAGGTGGTGGCTAGCGCCAGGCGGCGGCACAGCCGCCGGAGAGGCCTATTCCGGCGATCCCAAGAGTTCGTTTTTCACGGAAAAATCATGAAAACGAAAGCTTCAATCGGGCTCAATTGAGCCTGATTTTCATTCTAAAAGATCCCTACGATCTATCCACAGTGAGAGAGAGGAAGGGGAGGACCTTGCTTGCGGCATGGAGACGCGTTGATCGTCGGGAAGCCATGGTGGCGGCGGCGCCGGTCAGGTTTCTGCAACTACACAGGGAAGTGGCTCTAAATCGTCGGGGTGAGAGTGGAAGCGACTCCTTGGAGCCCACTGAAGCTTTTAAAATCATCAGATGGGGAAGGGGGGGTGTCATGGCATCAATGCCATTAATGGCCATGAATGGCTAGAATCGGTCATGGTGATGGGGGGGGGGGGTGAATCTGCCTTGGGGTGGCCAGGAAATGGCTGGAAACTTCTCCTCTCCTCCAGAGGAGTTGAATCCAGCCACCAAAGGTGTCCCTTTGCATCCCCATGCATGAATGGCCTTCTCCTTCTCCTTTCTCTCTCCTCCATTAAATGGAAGATGGAGTTTTCTCTCTCCTGGTCATCAAGGCCGAATTTTTGGTGTCTCCTATAGCCTATTGGCAGCCCACTAACTCATAATAATAATAAAAATGAGGTTAGCCCAAGTGGGGGAAATGGGTTGAGCTTGGGTTAGCCCATTTAGGTTAATTTGACCTAACACTAGAATAAAGTTGACCTTAGTCAACATGACCATTTGGGTTGACCACAATGGGTCCTTAGTGACTCATTGGACTCCCTTAAGGTCTAGGAAGGGTTGGGTAGGGTTGTCTTGACACTTTGGAGGTCACCTACCCTTAGGAAGGATACTTTGACCAAATTAGGGCTAGAGTTGACTTTGGTCAACCTAAACTCTTGGGCTGACCCCAATGGGTCCTTGGTGACCCATTGGCCTCACTTTAGGGTTAGGAGGTCATGGGTGGGGTCCACTTGGCTAGACGAAGGTCATTTGACCCTAAGTAGGCTAGTTTGACCCATTTAGGGTTAGGGTTGACTTCGGTCAACTTAACCACTTTGACTGCCCACAGTGAGTCCTTAGTGACCCTATGGAATTCCCAAGGTGTTTGGGGTGTTGTGTAGGGTTCTGGGATCAAGGTGTAGCCCTAAGGTCAGACCTTAGGTTTAAATGTTGAGGCTGAGCTATAGACAGACCAAGGTGATTTTCACCTTGGCCTTGTTCACTTGTTCCTTTGAGCTTTTGGTTGTTTTGTCATGACCTAGTCATGACAAAACAAAACCCTAGGGGTCTAGTTGTTTTGGGGATGTTACAAATCCCAATATATATATATATAAAATTTCGTCCCCGAAATTAAGGTTGAGCTTACGGGGGTTTCTACAGAATAAATAAAACTTGTAACATCCCTAAGGTTTAAGGTATACCTGACTCGAAGAGCTTCGGGTACTTTTGCTGCATCAAGTCCTGTGGCTCCCATGTATGCTCCTCCTGCCCATGGTTTCTCCACAGAACCTTGACTAGCGGTACCTTCTTACGTCGCAAGACCCGCACTGCCGTGTCGTCGATCCTGATCGGCTCCATGTTGACTGATCGATCTAAGGCCACTGGACCGTCAGCTGCGGAAATCAGGTGCTCAGGGCGTAGTAGAGCCCTCCGTAGTGAGGAGACGCGGAAGACATCATGTAATCCCGCTAACTCCGACGGTAGCTCCAGTCTATAAGCTAAGGGGGCGATCCGATCCAAGATCCTGTAGGGCCCCATATATCTCGGACTGAGCTTCTTCTGCCCGCAAACCCGCGAGACCCCATGCATCGGCCGTATCATCAAGAAGACCCGGTCTCCCACCTAGAAATCCACCCGACGATGCCTCGCATCTTAATATTTGGCATGCATGCTCTGGGCTTCCAGCATCCTGTCCCGGATCAACCTAACCTGAGAATCAGTATCCTCCACAAACTCCGAGTCGAGTGCCTGAGGATCTTCATCTTAAATCCATGATAGTGGGGTCCTGCACCTCCGTCCATACAACGCCTCGTAAGGGGCCTAAAAGATATTGTACCTAAACACCTAGAGGGGGGGGGGGGTGAATAGGTGACTTGAATCTTTTTAACTTTTTATGGAAACAATCAGTTTCTAACACAGATTTATATCTACTTTTGCACAGAAATCACACAGCAATCACAGCAAACCACAACACACAGTAGACACACAGTTTTATAGTGGTTCCCCAAGGTTTGGGTACATCCACTTTCCCCCTTCGCCTATCTAGCAGTGTACTAGATTCGGCCCAACTTCTCCACTATCTCAGAACCCAAAATAGGTTTCTACACCTCAGGCCCAAGGCCCTACAACTCAGCTTCTTCACAAAGCCTACACTCAGCCACCAAGGCCTACACTCAGCCACCAAGGCCTACACTCAGCCACAACAGGCCTACACTCAGAGATTTCAATCTCCTACACTCAGGCACTCAAGCCCTACACTCAGCCTTTATAAATACAGGCTTACAAGACTCAGATCCAAAGGATCCTACAAGATAAAATGAATACAATAATGTTAACTCAGCAACTCAGAGACAAGAGAGGAGAGTTGTGAGTTTCTTGATGAGTTCTTGGAAGAACTCAGCTGAAATCAATCTGACTTAGCTTTCTTCAAAGCTTCTTGAATGTAGAACTTAATAAGATTGACTCCTTCTGCAGTTGATCCTTGATCTCTGCTACTTAAGATTCAGAATAGATCTGAACCCTTCTTCTCAGCCTGGTTCCAACGGCTGATTTTCTTGGATGGAGCTCTCTCTCTCCAACTTCTTAGATCTTCACTTGATAGCTAGATCTTATTTTAATCTGAACTTGGACTTGTGTTCAATCAATCACTTTCTGTAGACAGCATAAGCCTATTTATAGGCCTTCTTCATGGTAACTGGCTGGTCCGGTCCATAACTGATTTCTGACAACTCTGACAGGTGCTGTAGACCGGCTGGAATGACAGCTGTCAAGTCATCCAGTCAGTTCTTGAAAATTCTGTAACTGTCTAAAAGTGTCGAGACTATCTGTCTTTAAGTGTCGACACTTATAGACCAAGTGTCGACACAAGTTGTCTAAGTGTCGACACTAGCCTACAAGGTGTCGACACAACTCCTTGTGTTGTAGATTTTATATCTCGACACTACTTCTTCTTCATGTGTCGACACTGAAATTGAGTGTCGACACAAGTACTTGTACTTCAGTATTTTGCTGAATTCTTTTAAGTGTCGACACAACACCTTTGTGTCGACACATCTTCATGTGTTGAACTCGCTGAGTGTCGACACTTCTTCTTGGTGTCGACACATGTCTTTAGTGTTGATACTTGCTGAGTGTCGACACATTGCTCTGGGTGTCGACACATTCTTCTTCTGTCGAGACTCTGGCTGAGTGTCGACACATTCCCTTAGTGTCGACACTTGTACTTAGAATATTTTTGTTGAACTTTGCTGATCTTTACTAAGTGTCGACACAGCTCCTTGTGTCAACACTTTCTTCAAGTGTTGAGTCTTCAGCTGAGTGTCGACACATTGTTCTGGGTGTCGACACTTACTTCAAGTGTTGACTCTTCTGCTGAGTGTCGACACATTGTTCTGGGTGTCGACACTTGTACTTAGTCTCTGCTGACTTTTGCTAAGTGTCGACACAGCCTCCAAGTGTCGACACTTTTTGATGTAGACACAGTTTCACTGGGTGTCGACACAACTGCTAAGCGTCGACACTGCTTCACTGCACTCTTCTTCATTGAGTGTCGATACAGCTCCTTGTGTCGACACTTTCTGTCTGGTGTCGACTCAGCATCCCTGGTGTCGACACAATGACTCCAAGTGTCGACACTGCTTGCCTGGGTGTCGACACAAGTCTTCTTAAGTGTCGACACTTTCCCTCTGGGTGTCGACACATGGACTTAGAAACTTTTCTTCTTTCCTGCAAATACTTAACCTGCACAAGGTAACTCAAAACACATCAAATACATTTTGATGTATATCATTGAGTTAGGTGAGGCTTCTTCAAATCAGGTACATTTAAACCAATGTACCCAACAATCTCCCCCTATTTGGAGAAGTCATAACCCTTAGTCAATGATATACACCATTCATAATAAAATTACAAAATGATGTAAAGCAGGATTCTATATAGCAGGGCAATTATAAACATGTATCAATCAAACATGTATACATAGACATCAACACAGAACAAATATGAAATAGATTTAGCATATAACACATTGTTCTAATATCTGTCATATTCATTTTCAAAAGTTTACAGAATGTTTTTCATCAAAAAGATTACATAGTAAACTTTAAGAAAATTCTAATTCTATTTCTGTTCAGGCTCCTTGATCACTATTCCTTTTCCAGCTTGTACTTTGGCTTGAACAGGAGCTTCAGCAACTTCAGCGTCAGCATGCTTCTTGCCTTTCAGATCTTTCTTCTTAAGTTCCTCAGCCTTAATCTTTTGCCTTTCAAAATAATGATAAGGCTTGGGAAAGTACTTGCTAGGCTCCTGGGTAGTAGGAGGTAGCTTTCCCATCTTGGCCTTTCTTCTGTATTGGACTATAGCCTCCTGCCTTGACTCATGCTTTCTCCATTCAGCCTCAGAAAACCACTTGTTCCTGTCATGAATGTTATCTTTTGCAGCTTTCCATGCAGTCAAAATAATGTTCCTAGAGGCGGGGCTCCACTGCTCAAAGTCAGGTCTTTGTTTAGCTTGCTCCCTGAACCTCTTTTTAGACAATCTAGTCTCTTCTTCAGCTTGCTCTTTCAAGATAGCTTCCTGTAAAGATTCAGAGACAGGCTGAACCACCTTTTCTAGAATGACATTGTCCTTTCCCCCAGGTGGGCTGTACATGGTCTGAATATCAGCATGAATCATATCAAAATCTGGTGGAGGATAGATCACTTGAGCTACTTCTGGTTGCTCACTTCCAAGATATGCAGGGTTAATTCCAGATTCTGCTACATTATCATCATCACAAAGAGGAGGATAATCAAGAGTAGCTCTGATGGAATTAGAAACCCATTTTGCATGGTCAGAGCCAGCTTTGACTAAGACCCTCTCCCCCTTTATGACTTCTCTTTCTATGTGATCCCTTAAGTCATCTTTTTGAAATCTGATTTGGGCATTGAGATAATTGACTCCATCCCTATAGAAAGGTCTTAACCTTTGGAGTTTTTCAGAGATCAGCTTCTGAGAGTCTTGAATAGCAGTTGTAACTTCAGTTAAGCTCTCTTGCAGTGCTTTATCAAAAGCTGTCATAGCAGTAGCAGTAGAAGTTGTCAGGCCAGCAGTAATGTTCTTCATCTCTGTGACAATAACATTGTGAGATTGTGTCAAATTGTCATTCATTCTGATTTGGTTCTCTAGAACATACCCCTGCTTCTGTGCTATGTCATCTACTTGAGCCTTTATCTTTTCTTGATGAGTTGCAAGATAGACTACTGCATTCCCACCCTTGTGAAAGTAGTCAGTCATCTCCTTCTTATTAAGATTCATTTCAAATCTTATTGACTTAATATCCTGGGCTAGATCAAACTGTAATGATTTTTGCCCCTCATCAACATACTTCTCAATTGCCTGCCTGTGCTCATCAAGTTTAATTTGCAGTGCAACCATTAAAGCACTATAATCAACAGTTGGAGTTGGCTGTGATATAGGCTGTGGAGCAACAGTTTGGAGAGCCTTCTTATAACTTTGGCTCCTTCTTCTAAATACTTGAAATTTTCTTTTCTTAGCCCTTGTAGCTTCTTCATCTTCAGAAGCAGATGTGCTGGCTATCTCTACCCTCTCCTTAGGTAGCTCTTCAACAGCTTGTTGTTTCTCAGGCTCATGCCTTGCAGGTTCTTCAACAATGGGCACTTGCTCCCCCTCAACTGGAGCATTCTCCTCTTCAGCAACAGTTTCTTTGTCAAAATCAGTTTGATCCAGGTTAAGGAACAGATCTTCCATTGTGTATTCTTGAGGAGAATGGGTAGGAGAAATTCTTGGCTCATCTACCACTGGATCAGAACCAACTTGAGCTGTAACAGAAGTGTCTTCCATGACAATATCTGGAACTTGACTATGAATCTGTGGTTGCTGATAAACATCAGACAAATCAGTATCCTCTAAAGGAAAATCTAAAGCATTAAGCTCAGTGATTACCTCTAGGATGATGTTAGTTGCTTGCTCACTCTCAAGAGGAGTGGGTTCTTCCTCAACTAATGGCTCCCCCTGGACTTGATCCTGATGTAAGGGGATAGCTGGTGGTAGCTCCCCCTGCCTCTCAGCAACTACTTGTTGAGCTGGAGTCTTCTCAGCAGTCCCTTCTTCATGCTCATCAGGTGTGAAGACAACTTGCTCTTCACTATCAGAACTGCTAGTTGGATCCTGAGCCACTGGGGCAGACTTCTTCTTCTTCTTCAGTGGAGTTGCTTTCTCAGGAGTGATCTTCTCAGGAGTTGGCATCTCTTTAGACAACATCCTGTCCCATCTGGAGAAGATCCTCATGTCCATCTTTCTCATATGGTTGATTTTTGTTCCAGCTGCTTGACTCATTACCTCTGGAATACTTCCAGCAAGGTATAGACTTAAGATCCTGCCCAAGTTGGGCTTCTTCAGGCTTTCCTTTATCTTCTCAAAGATTACTATAGACCAGTCAGTTTTCAGAGTGAAGATTATCCTTGTCATGATATTAAACATATGGGCAGATACCCTATCATGCCCTCCAGGTTTGCTTAGGATTACTTTGCCTACAATTTCTGACAGGAATTTCCCCTGACTGTTCATTCCTTTTCTATTGAAAACTGAACCAATCTTCATCTTAGAATCTAGCCCACACCAAGTTAGAGCTTCCCTGGTCTTTGAAGCAGTAACTTCATCTTCTTCTTTAGTTCTTGGTAACTGTAGTACTTTCCTCAGACTTTTTGGTGAAACCTTAACCTTTGCTCCATGAACTCTGGATTTGATCTTGTATCCAGATTCGTCTACCTCAGCTCCATTGAGGAATTCCAGTACCTCTTTCTTCCAGATTTTAGTAGGTTCAGAAACAAGGAATTCTAACCCCGAGTCTGCAACTAGGGTTATCACAGTCTTGATTTCTTGGTCGGCATCACCAAATGTGTCGCGCACAAGTTCATACCCTTCGTTGACGTTCTCCTCAAGCTTTGGCGCCATTAGGGTTTGAAGAATTTGAACTGAGAGAAGAGAGGTGTCGACACACAAGTTTTGGTCTCGAAACTTTTGAAAGCGTGTCGACAGACTAAGGCAAAACCCTATTTATACCTTTCTAGTTTTGAAGATGAAAAGGCGGGCAGCTAACTTAAATTGTGGCGACACTGTCGATAAGTGTCGACACTGACTTATAATGTCTCGACACATATATGTCGACACAAGTTTAGTCAACAGATTATATGTGTCGACACTTGTTTATGTGTCGACACCACTTAACTCGACACATAGTCGAGACTTTACTTAGATAATTCTGAGTAAACATTATGTGTCGACACCACCTTGGTTGTGTCGACACCAACTTGTCATGTGTCGACACTAATATTCTGAAGTGTCGACACCAACTTCCTAGATGTGTCGACACCTTTTTCCTGAAGTGTCGACACCACTTTTCTGTGTCGACACAGAGATCTCTGTGTGTCGACACCTTTTTACTTAGCCATTTCCAATTCTATAAACTTACTCTAAGTTTATCATTCCTAGTTCAATTTTAAACTTATTGAACTTAGTTTCTTCTAGGGGCTTAGTATACATATCAGCTAGTTTATTATCAGTTTTAACATATTCTAGTAAAATATCTTCTTTCTCTACATGCTCCCTAAGAAAATGATATTTTATCTCAATATGTTTAGTTCTACTATGGGAAACAGGATTATGTGCAATTGATATAGCACTAGTAGAATCACAAAACAGTGAAGTTCTACTTACCTGAAATCCATAATCCTCAAGCTGATGTTGTATCCACAGAAGTTGAGCATAGCAAATTCCTGCAGCCACATATTCTGATTCTGCAGTGGATATAGCCACACTTGTTTGCTTTTTGCTACTCCATGAAATCAGTCTTGCACCTAGGAATTGACAGGTTCCAGATGTGCTTTTTCTGTCTTCTTTGCATCCTACAAAGTCTGCATCTGAATAACCTGTTAGTTCAAAATCCCCATTCCTAGGGTACCAGAGGCCTAGATAAGGAGTGCCCTTTAGATATCTCAATATCCTTTTGACTGCTGTCAAGTGAGACTCTTTAGGGCAGGCTTGATACCTTGCACAGACACATGTAGTATACATGATATCTGGTCTACTTGCAGTCAAGTATAATAGGGAGCCAACTATCCCTCTATACAAGGTTTCATCTACAGGTTTCCCTGCATCATCCTTGCTAAGATACATACTTGACCCCATAGGAGTCTTCATGGTGCTGGATGAATCCATACCATACTTCCTTATGAGTTCTAGGGTGAACTTAGACTGGCATATGGATAAACCATTCTCAGTCTGTCTTACTTGGAGACCCAAGAAGAACTTAAGCTCTCCCATATTACTCATCTCAAATTGACCTTGCATTAGTTTTGCAAACTTTTTGCAAAGGCTACTTTCAGTAGACCCAAATATTATGTCATCTACATATATTTGGACTATTATAACTTTGCCTCTAGATTCCCTAAGGAATAGAGTCTTGTCTATTTTCCCCCTTGTGAACTTACTCTCAATGAGGAAACTAGACAGGGTTTCATACCAAGCCCTAGGGGCTTGCTTTAACCCATAAAATGCTTTCCTAAGTCTATAGACATGATTGAGTAGAGTTGAATCAACAAAACCTGATGGCTGTTCCACATAGACTTCCTCTTTAAGATTACCATTCAGAAATACTGACTTGACATCCATTTGGTAAACTTTAAATCCTTAAAAGGTTGCATAGACCAGGAACATTCTTATGGCTTCCAGTCTGGCTACTAGAGCAAAGGTTTGATCAAAGTCAATACCTTCTTCCTGCCTATATCCTTTAGCAACCAATCTTGCTTTGTTATTAATGATGACTCCATGTTCATCCATCTTGTTCCTATAGATCCACTTGGTTCCTATTATGTTGTGGTCTTTAGGTTTAGGAACAAGCTCCCAGACCTTGCACCTCTTGAACTGATTCAGCTCTTCTTGCATTGCCTCAATCCAATGAGGGTCTAGGATGGCTTCTTCAAACTTCATTGGTTCAACTTGGGATAGAAAGCTGGAGTAGATTGCTGCATTCAGGTTTCTGCTCCTTGTCTGTACCCCTTGTCTTGGATCACCAATGATTTGCTCAGCTGGATGATCTCTAAGATGCTTATTTGCTGGAGGCATCCTGACTTCAGGTTGAACTTCTTCAACTTCTTCATCTTGCTGTACTTCTTGTACTTCTTCTGCATTAGGTACATGTAGTACTCCCCCTGGACAACAGCCACTGTCTTCTACATGCTGTCTTGTAGTAGATTCTTCTTCTATAGTGAGCTTGTCCATCTTCTTTGTTAAACCTGTGGGGCTGCATACACTACTAGACAACTCATTATGAATAAGTCTAGTTTCATCAAATACTACATGTACAGTCTCTTCTACAACTTGTGTAGACAAGTTGTAGACTCTATAAGCCTTACTATTATTGCTGTACCCAACAAAAATCCCTCTTGGGACTTGGCAGCAAACTTAGTCAAGTAGGACTTTCCATTGTTAAGTATGAAGCACTTACAACTAAAGATCCTGAAGTAGGATAGGTTTGGTTTCCTGCCTTTCACTACCTCATAGGGGGTCTTGTTGTGGCTTTTAGTTATAGTAGCCCTATTAATAACATGACATACAGTATTAACTGCTTCAGCCCAGAAATATTCTGGTAGTGATGTATCACTTAATAGGGTCCTAGCAGCCTCAATCAAGGTTCTATTCTTCCTCTCAGCAATGCCATTTTGCTGAGGTGTTCTTGGTGAAGAAAACTCTTGAAATATCCCAAATTCTTCACATAGTTTTGTCATACTATCAGACTAAAATTCAGTTCCATGGTCACTTCTTATTTTGACCACAGAACTGTTTAGTTCATTCTGAATTTGTCTAACAAAGCTATAGAAGACACTGAGTGTTTCATATTTCTGTCTAAGAAAGAACACCCAGGAAAACCTTGAGTAGTCATCTACAACTACAATGGTATAGACCTTCCTACCTAGGTTGTGAACTGGCATTGGACCAAAGAGATCCATATGCAAGAGGTATAAACACCTCACAGCATCTTTGTTTTCAATGCTTCTAAAGATGGATCTAGTCTGCTTGCCCTTTTGACAAGCTGAGCAAATACCATCTTTAATACACTTAACTTGAGGACCATTCCTCACTAACTCTTTGCTAAAGAGTTTGCCAATTGTCTTGTAGTTTAGATGGGCTAGCCTCTTGTGCCATTTGACACAATGAGAGGCTGTCTCATCAGCTACAAGACATACATGAGAACCATTGGTCTCACACATAATGTCTAAGCAGTAGACATTTCTTTTTCTATAACCAGTCAAAATGATCTCTTGATCATTTGATCTCTTGATATGACAACCATACTTAACAAATGAGATGTCATATCCTACATCACTTAATTGACTTATACTAATTAGGTTGTGTTTCAAACCTTTAACATAAGCCACTTGAGTAATGGTAACTAAGTTACTAGAAATGTTACCAAACCCTTTGATGATTCCTTTTTCAGAACCACCAAAGGTAACTTTAGGACCATCTTTGATTGGAGTGTAGTCCTTTAGTAATTCCCTTGTTCCAGTCATATGTCTGGAACATCCACTGTCCAAGTACCATATAGGGGCATGGCCACTTGGACTCACCTGCAAAACAGATTAGTGAACCTTAGAACCCAAAGAATTCTTGGGTCCTTGGTACTGGTTAGTTTGCATCCTAACAAAGCTACCTGCAGGCTTTCCAACAGGCAGTTTGCTACTCACTTTGGCACTAACATTGTGCCAACAGTCCATTGCAAAGTGGCCTACCTTGCCACAGCACCAACACTCAAACTTATTGTACCTTTGCTTAGGTACTGTCTTTGCTGTTTTATCCACAACAGACTTGTTGAGAGTTGGGGCTTTGCCCTTGGACTTAGACTTGGACTGAACAGTCCTTGCAGGTCTAGTAAACCCCAGTCCAGATCTACCTTTGTGATGAACGAATTCATCAATTAATGGCAGAACTGACTTAGGTTTAGAAAACCTAGCAACTAAGTCTTTCTCCTTCTGAAGATTAATCTCCAGACTCTTGATTTGATCATTCTTAAATGATATAGTTCCCATCTGAATCACAGTTATGTGCTTCAGTTTGGCTATCTCATTAAGCTTTTGATCAAATGACTTCTCAAACTCAGTTGCAACCGCTTTGAGATTAGCAATTTCCTTTGCCTGACTTTTGGCTAGGGACTTGCTCTTCTTATAAGCTTGCAACAGAACTTTATATTCATCTATAAATTGATGAATATCTTCTTCAGACTCAGATGCACTCTCATCACTTGATGATGATGAATCTGATTCTATACTGGTACAAGAAATTGAACTAAAAGTTGAACTTTGTACCTTACTAGGTCCTGGCTGCTCCAGGATTTTGTCACTATCTGTCAATGCCATTAGTCCTTGGCACTGACTGTCTTCTTGTGCATATATAGAATTCATAATCTGCATGAACTCTTCTTCTTCCTCCTCAGCAAACAGTCCTATATATGCCTCAGCATCTGACTCAGTTTCTGATGAAGAAATATCTGACAGGCTCTTGTCCTTTTTGGCAACAAAAGACTTCTCCTTCTTGCCCTTGTATTGAGTCCTTTTCTTATCACTAGACTCCTTCCTCTTCTCTGTACAGTCTGCAGTGACATGTCCTTGTCTATTACAACAATAGCACACAATTTTTGATAGTGTAGCTTTGCTAGACTTGGACTTTTTCCTGTCTTTCTTTGAAGACTTCTTTTTCTGATAAGAGTCTTCCTTACCCTGTGAAGTAGATGGCCTTGTCCTCCACTGTTTCTTCTTTAAGAATTTCTGAAAATGTCTTGTGAAGGCAACAAAGTCCTCATCACTTTCACTGCTTTCAGATTTTCTGCTGACTGACTCATCTGACTCAGATTCAGCTGCTTTTGGTGGTGGAGAAGGTGACTTACTTCTGTACTTTCTGGGGGCTTCTGTTTTGAAGGCCACTGTCCTTTCTTTATGTTCATTTCTTGTTGATTTCTCCTCTTCTTTCCTCACCATTAACTGCATTTCATAGGACAGCAGTTTGCCAAACAGTGTTGGTGGAGGAATTTCTGCCAACTTTGTCATTTCCCTAATGACACAGATCTTGGTGTCCCAATCTTTTGTTAGGGACCTTAGAAACTTATCATTGAGTTCATAATTACTGAACTCTCTGCCATAGGACATGAGCTCATTCACAATCCTGTAGAACTTCTTATAGCACTCAGTTATGCTATCAGCTTTTCCTTATCTAAAACTTTCATATTCTTGATTTAGCAAGGATTTTCTGTCTTGCCTTACTTCTTCAGAACCCTCCATATACACAATAAGAGTATCCCACATCTCTTTGGCTGTCTTACAGTGTATTAAATTCTGAAAAGTTGCATCATCTATGACACTCACTATGATGTTCTGAGCCCTCTTATCCATAGTGGCTAGAACAATTTCATCCTTTGTCATTTCAGAGAAATCCTTTGGTGTTCTCTGATTTGCATCTAAGACTGACACCTTCATGGGCACATATGACCCTTCCTTTACTGTGATATAAATCCTAGGGTCTGAGGCTTCCATAAAAAGTCTCACCCTTTTCTTCCAGATCCCAAAGATCTCTTTTCTACATATGGGTAACTTCATGGATCCCAATTCCTTGTGATTCTCAGTGGAACCCATGGTTCTTGATTTTCTTGATTCTGTAATTGACTTAGACTGAATCTACCAACATGATCTACTTAGACAGTTATGTCCCTTTTTGAGTAACCTGGCTCTGATACCACTTGAAAGATATTGTACCTAAACAACTAGAGGGGGGGGGGTGAATAGGTGACTTGAATCTTTTTAACTTTTTATGGCAGCAATCAGTTTCTAACACATATTTATATCTACTTTTGCACAGCAATCACACAGCAATCACAGCAAACCACAACACACAGTAGACACACAGTTTTATAGTGGTTCCCCAAGGTTTGGGTACATCCACTTTCCCCCTTCGCCTATCTAGCAGTGTACTAGATTCGGCCCAACTTCTCCACTATCTCAGAACCCAAAACAGGTTCCTACACCTCAGGCCCAAGGCCCTACAACTCAGCTTCTTCACAAAGCCTACACTCAGCCACCAAGGCCTACACTCAGCCACCAAGACCTACACTCAGCCACAACAGACCTACACTCAGAGATTTCAATCTCCTACACTCAGACACTCAAGCCCTACACTCAGCCTTTATAAATACAGGCTTACAAGACTCAGATCCAAAGGATCCTACAAGATAAAATGAATACAATAATGTTAACTCAGCAACTCAGAGACAAGAGAGGAGAGTTGTGAGTTTCTTGATGAGTTCTTGGAAGAACTCAGCTGAAATCAATCTGACTTAGCTTTCTTCAAAGCTTCTTGAATGTAGAACTCAATAAGATTGACTCCTTCTGTAGTTGATCCTTGATCTCTGCTACTTAAGATTCAGAATAGATCTGAACCCTTCTTCTCAGCCTGGTTCCAACGGCTGATTTCTTGGATGGAGCTCTCTCTCCAACTTCTTAGATCTTCACTTGATAGTTAGATCTTCTTTTAATCTGAACTTGGACTTGTGTTCAATCAATCACTTTCTGTAGACAGCATAAGCCTATTTATAGGCCTTCTTCATGGTAACCGGCTGGTCCGGTCCATAACTGATTTCTGACAACTCTGACAGGTGCTGTAGACCGGCTGGAATGGCAGCTGTCAAGTCATCCAATCAGTTCTTGAAAATTCTGTAACTGTCTAGAAGTGTCGAGACTATCTGTCTTTAAGTGTCGACACTTATAAACCAAGTGTCGACACAAGTTGTCTAAGTGTCGACACTAGCCTACAAGGTGTCGACACAACTCCTTGTGTTGTAGATTTTATATCTCGACACTACTTCTTCTTCATGTGTCGACACTGAAATTGAGTGTCGACACGAGTACTTGTACTTCAGTATTTTGCTGAATTCTTCTAAGTGTCGACACAACACCTTTGTGTCGACACATCTTCATGTGTTGAACTCGCTGAGTGTCGACACTTCTTCTTGGTGTCGACACATGTCTTCAGTGTTGATACTTGCTGAGTGTCGACACATTGCTCTGGGTGTCGACACATTCTTCTTCTGTCGAGACTCTGGCTGAGTGTCGACACATTCCCTTAGTGTCGACACTTGTACTTAGAATATTTTTGTTGAACTTTGCTGATCTTTACTAAGTGTCGACACTTTCTTCAAGTGTTGAGTCTTCAGCTGAGTGTCGACACATTGTTCTGGGTGTCGACACTTACTTCAAGTGTTGACTCTTCTGCTGAGTGTCGACACATTGTTCTGGGTGTCGACACTTGTACTTAGTCTCTGCTGACTTTTGCTGAGTGTCGACACAGCCTCCAAGTGTCGACACTTTTTGATGTAGACACAGTTTCACTGGGTGTCAACACAACTGCTAAGTGTCGACACTGCTTCACTGCACTCTTCTTCATTGAGTGTCGACACAGCTCCTTGTGTCGACACTTTCTGTCTGGTGTCGACTCAGCATCCCTGGTGTCGACACAATGACTCCAAGTGTCGACACTGCTTGCCTGCGTGTCGACACAAGTCTTCTTAAGTGTCGACACTTTCCCTCTGGGTGTCGACACATGGACTTAGAAACTTTTCTTCTTTCCTGCAAATACTTAACCTGCACAAGGTAACTCAAAACACATCAAATACATTTTGATGTATATCATTGAGTTAGGTGAGGTTTCTTCAAATCAGGTACATTTAAACAAATGTACCCAACAGGGCCATGCCTATAGTGGACTGATGGCTGTTGTTGTACGAAAACTCGATCAGCGACAGCAATCTCTCCCAAGGCTCGCCGCGGTCCAAGATACATAGGCGCAGAAGATCTTCCAGGGTACGGTTGGTGCGCTCTGTCTGTCCATCAGTCTGAGGGTGAAAAGCCGTGCTAAATGTCAACTGAGAACCCAGACGGGCCTGAACTGTCCTCCACTCCTTGGACGTAAACCACCCATCCCGATCTAAAACGATAGTCCTGGGTACCCCATGATAGCGCACAAACTGCTCGATGAACCTCTGCACTAATACCCTGACCGAAGAGTCCTTTGCCACTGGAATAAATCTGGCCACCTTCGTTAGCCTGTCCACTATCACCCAGATCGAGTCATTCCCCGCACGAGACTGGGGTAGCCCATGTATGAAATCCATGGCTATATCCTCAAACTTCCACTCCGGCACCGGAAGTGGCTGTAGTAAACCGACTGGATTCCTGCACTCAGCCTTTATGAGTTGGCAAGCCTCACAATGTGTCACAAAATACGTGATGTCCTTCTTCATGCCTGGCCAGAACATCGTCCTCTTCAAATCTGCTGTCATCTTGGTGATTCCCGGGTGCACAGAGTATCTGCTGCATTGTGCCCCCGTCATGATGTCCTCTCGAATCTGGCCTACTACCAGTATGTAGACCTTGCCTTTGAACCATAAGAGTCCATCCATCAAGGAGTAATCCCCTGCCGTGCCTTCCTCCAAGGCCCTAAATATCGGCTCCGCTCTAGCATCCAGCCTCTGCCCGTCTCGGATGCGGTCCTGAATATCATCGGTGGCAGTCATTGACATTAGGTACTCCGTATAAAGCTCTGGGTCATCCTCGGACACTAGTGATATCTGCATCCTCTTGAACGACTCTACCAACTCCAAGGCCATCAGCTGCGGGCCTACTCCTGACGTACTCGCTCTCCGGCTGAGAGCATCTGCAACCACGTTTGCCTTCCTGGGATGGTAGTGCATGGTGTATTGGTAGTCCGACAGAAACTCCACCCAGTGTCTCTGCCTGATGTTCAGCTCCTTCTGTGTGTATACATACTTCAAGTTCTTGTGGTCCGAGAATATATCACAGTAGACCCCATAGAGGTAGTGTCGCCAGATCTTAAGAGCAAATACAACTGCCCCCATCTCCAAGTCGTGCACCGGGTAGTTCTGCTCATGTTTCTTCAGCTGACGGGAGGCGTAGGCTATCACGTGCCCGTTATGCATCAGGACGACACCCATTCCCTGATAAGAAGCATCCATGTACACCTGGAATCCTTCCTTCCCTGATGGAAGAGCAAGGATAGGGGCCGAGGTAAGCCGATCTTTCAGCTCCAGAAAGGCAGACTCACATTGTGGCATCCAAATAAAAGGAGACTCTTTCTTCGTCAGGGACATAAGAGGGAGAGCAATCTCAGAGAACCCCTCTACGAACTTCCGATAATAACCGGTCAGTCATAGGAAACTCCGAACATCCATGGCCGTTTTCAGCGGTGGCCAATCTCGCACTGCCTGGACCTTCGCCGGATCTACTGCCAAACCCGCTCCACTAATAACATGGCCCAAAAAGGCCACCTCCTTTAACCAGAATTGGCACTTGCTGAACTTAGCATACATCTTATGCTCTCAGAGCTTCTCCAATATCAAGGCCAGATGCCTTGAGTGCTCCTCTTCGGTCATCGAGTAAATAAGGATGTCGTCAATGAATACAATGACGAAGACATCCCGGTACTCTTCGAACACCCGGTTCATCAAGGCCATGAACGCGGATGGTGCATTCGTGAGCCTGAAGGGCATCACGGTAAACTCTTACAATCCATATCTGCTGCTGAAGGCCGTCTTCGGGATGTCCTCCTCCTAAATGCGTAACTGATAGTACCCCGATCTCAGGTCCAGCTTTGAGAACCAATGAGCTCCCTCCAGCTGATCAAATAGCTCGTCTATCCTTGGCAATGGATACGTATTCCGGACCGTCAGCCTATTCAGGGCCCGGTAATCGATACACATCTGAAGGGTCCCGTCCTTCTTTTTAACGAAGTGCACCGGAGCTCCCCACGGGGAAGAGCTAGGCCGGACGAACCCGGCTTCCACTAACTCTTGAAGCTGGCTTCGAAATTCCACCAGCTCTTTCGGGGCCATTCGGTATGGAGCCCTGGATACCGGATTAGCCCCCGTCATGAGTTGAATTTGAAAGTCCTTCTCCCGGTGCGGGGGTAGACCTTGTAGCTTCTCCAGAAATACATCGGCAAAGTCCCGCACCACTGGAATATCTGATATAGAATCCTTGGCTATGACCATCTCGAAGAGGACCTAATAAACTTCGTCTATCTGTAGGTGGGCCTTGACGGCCTGCACAGACGATAAAAATAACAGGTGGGCTGGTGTAATACCTTCAATAACAATAGAGGAGTCCCCGTGCCTCACGGTGATCCTCTTCGCCAAGCAGTCAATCTGGGCATGGTTCTAGTGTAACCACGTCATGCCCAGTATGAGATCATAGTCCGACATCCTCAGGATTGTCGCTGGTTGCTCAAATGCCTTCCCGCTGATCTCTGCCTCCATTTTACAATGAGAAGAGGTCATGAGCTCTGATCCATCGGGTAGACGCACCCTCATCATCCTTCCTGTGAATTGTTCCACGCCTGCCAGCCCTTTCACGAAATCCTCTAACACAAACGAGTGTGAAGCCCCGGTGTCGAAGAGTGTATGAGCGGGCTTGCCGCTGATGAAAACCACGCCTGAGGTAATTAAGTGTCTTAGTGTTCTAGTTGTAGATTTTCTTTCTTTCCTTAATTTCTATTTAGTTTATGTCTATGAGAACTAGTTCTTATGAAAGAAAGAAATTGAATGTACTGGCATACCTGCTATAACCTGCTCCGGGTTTCGGGGCTGAGCCAGATCTAGTGCGTACATCTGCTCCCTCTCTGGCATGTGGCCCCTGCCCTGATATCCCCATCCTCGGTCGTGCCCTCGGCCCCCAAACTACCGAGGGGGTGGAGCACCCTGAAGTGTTGGTGGGGGTGCTCGCCTCATGGGACAATTCCTCTTGAAATGCCACGGCTGATTGCAATGGAAGCACACCGACGCCTGTTCTGCTACCCTCGGTATCTCCAACATCTGCAAGGGCTGAGGGGCCAATACCCCCTGATTCCTCTACTCCGGTCCGATATCCTGACGGGATTGATACCCATTCCTTCTTTCCCTGATGACCTGGCCTCGAGGACGATCTCTACGTCCTCCAATCACTGTATCGTCAGCCAGACTCTTCCGACTTTTGACCGTAAGCTAATCTGCCTCCCTTTTGTTGGCCATTTCCAGAATCCCGGCCAAGCTTCCCTCGGATACGAAGAGGATGGACTGTCTCATGTCATCGTGCATCCCCTTGTAGAACCTCCTAGCATAGCCAGCGTCGTCCAACTAATAAGAGTCCTCATAACGGGCTAGGTGCGTAAACTCTTGGTAATACTCCAGCACTGTCATGTTGCCCTGCTTCAACCGTAAGAACCTATCCTCCAGCTCGTCCCTCGCCGACTGAGGTACAAAATGTCCCAGAAGTGCCGCTCTTAACTCTCCACAAGAGATATCTGCACAATCCAAATCCGCAAAGGTGGTGTCCAGCTGTGACTTCCACCACCTCTTCTCATGCAACTCCAAGCAGGAGACTTCCAAAGCAACTGCCTCCTCAGTGGGCATCGTATCCCCGCTAGCATCTCATAGATGGTATCCAACCATTCCTCCATGCGAACTTTTGACTCCGTCCCCCTGGGAGGATGGAAGGGAAAGTGCCAGGAAGGCACTCATCCAGTTGGCCCCGGGATTTGGATGTGGAGCCGGGGCCTGCTGAACCCTGAAGGCCTCCAAGATGGCCGTCAAAGTTTGAACCATCTTCGTCTGCTGAAACAGAACTAGAGCCGGCGGAGGTGGAACTATATTCGGAGCCCGAGGTGTCCCCTGCTGTGGAGTAGGTTTCATCGCGGGCTACAAGGAAAAATTTCAACAGTTAGATAGCGTACCAATATAATAAAAGGAGGAGAAAATGGACTTTTACAAGTGATTTCCCTTCTGGGACCACCACTGGTTCCGCTGCTAGTTTGTCCTCAAACTAAGCTCGCGCGGGGGTGGCCTAAGGTTATTGTGGACTACTTCTCTTTTCGATCGAGGTTTGCTCTGATACCACTTGTAAGACCCATTTTTTTCTTTTTAAACCCCGGGGTCTTATGCCCAGAACCGCCGTTTTACGGTGGCCCCGACTCTCGGGAAGGCCGCCACTACAAAATGCCGATTCTGCCGGCCTTTTCGATCAATAAGAGAGAGCAGTATAATATAGTTTCAGATATAACTAAGTCCACATCACATGTATTAAATGTAAATGAAATCACATCGAGTCTATAAAATAATATAGAGTACTGAAAGGTAACAAAAATGGAAATATAAACGGGCTTAAGCCCGGTACATCAGATCCTCACTACAAACTCTCGCAGAAGCTATAAAAAGACTATCACTCACGGAGCTGGTCACTTATGCTTCGGTACTAGATTCGCCCAACTCCATGCGCACCGTACTCCGCTGGTGCTGGTCCCTGAGCTGCTGGTCCCTATCTCCCATCCGGAGCCCCTGTAATGTTGTGGTCTGAAAACCATTATTCATAAAGTCTAAACCCTATCATCCCCTACCCTTCCCCCCATGGATCCTAGGCACCGAGCGGGGAGGAGGAAAGGGAAGCTACAAATGTTGAGAGTATAAAGTGGCAGGTGATAGTGTAACTAGTCTAGCAGTTCTATAATAGTATGCAGTAAGGTAAGCAAGTAAAGTAAGCAAGTAGAGTAAGCAAGTAGAGTAAGCAGCATATGTAAAAAGAAAAGGTAGGAAGTAAGTAACCTTAACTTATATGAATGCCCATACAAACTTATAAGTTAAGAGGTCTTTTGTAAGGCTCCCATCGTATAAAAAGTCCCATAGTAATTTATACGTTGGGGTGTCGGTTGTTTGCAAGTATGAGTGTAGTGATATGCTATGCCATGATTCATGCAAGTGCAACCCACACACACGACTCTATGCGCACAGATCTTTAGTTCCCCCTATTTAGGCAGCTAGCTTCACTCCCAGGAACCTCCGTAGTGGCCAATGGAGACAGTGGGTCGGGCCCCCACTCCAAGGCGGGTATCCACACTACCAGGCCTAGCCCTCCCGTACGCCTCTAGAAGAACACAACCTAGAGTATCCGCGTACTAATGCTGGCCATATCCACCAGACTTTCTTTGGCTAAGTGTCCCACACCGCCGAGTCAAAATATCAACGTCGGTGTGAACTCCCATCCGATACCGATGACCCACCACCTTATTTTATATCCAGAACCTTTTGAGCCACTGGCTCCCCGGACTAATCGTCCGTGCATCTACCTTCCGAACGAACCATCTGGATGGCAATCAAAACAACCGAATCAACCTCCCGAGTTACCGGGGTGTGTCAATGTGCAACCCTAGTTATACTAGTTGCTCTTGTAATATATTATTCTTACTGTTTATGTTAGCCCATGACTGCCCAAGGTATTCCCCGTGAAGGGCTCTCGAAGGCACTAGGAACTACGATGGGATTACGCCCAAACCTCCCTCTCGCAAGGAATTTATTATTATTGGTTGCTATCAAATTTCCCAAAACCCTTACTTGTTGTACTGGATCTAACCCTAGAGTATTTGACACTTCCTTCCCTCAAGAAAGACGATCTTTCGTCGATCCCGAGCACCACTTAACACTAGCCAAAACAACACCCTACTCATCCTATATTCCAATGGTAAACTAATTTTTAATTATCCAACCAGCAAACATCTAACCCAAACTCATGTGCCCAAATTCATATTCCAAATTAAATTCTGCAGTTTTACTAAACGCAGACCAACCCAAGACATATGACGTGTAAAACAAGAGGTACTCAAAATATTCATCCAGTATCCCTATAATAATTATTGGTGGTCTATCATGATATGTTGGGCCTAAATCCAGAAATTTATATTTTTTTCTAATTTATCTGGTTATTTATTTAATTATTCTAGTAATCCAAAAACCCCAAGTTTGAACACGATGTACCAACACCATACAAGTAAATGCTCCACAAAATTTATGATAAATATAGTATGACTATTGAACATAAAATCCAAAATTTCTCAACTATTCAACAAGATTTATGCCCCTAATTAATTAATTCAATAAAAATACAATAAATGGAAATAAATAGAGAAGTGCCTTAAATATTATCCAAAAATTACAGAAAATTTACCAAGGCTATAGTATGATCTTAAATCCTCACTGTCGAAGTTTCATAACATTTTAAGTTATTTTAATCATGAGTTTATCAAAATCATCCTTTGGGGCAATACAAGGATTATAACTACAAGTACAGACTAATATCTTCCAAACACCCTACAATATTTCCAGAGGCTCCTACTGACCCTAACACTACTTTACCCAAGTTTCATCACTATTCAATGAGTTTAATAACCTATTTTATTTCTACAAGTTTTGTGCCCTAAACTAGGGTTAGGGTTTAGAGGGGTCTACCCTTTCCAAAATCCCATAATATTTTTAGCAGAGGGCTTTAGGTAACCTAGCATCCTCCCTACCAAAGTTCAAGCTAAATTATGGTCATTTGACCTCATTCCCTTCACAAGGCATAAAAGTCCTACCTTAGGGTTTGACATTAAGTCCTAAGGCAAATTCACTCCAATCTACCCCATTTTCAAGGAGTGGGTGATAGAAGTCATGCCAAGTCAGTGGCCCCAATTTCATCCTCTGTTGAGGTGAGATGGCCACTCAAAACCCAAATTTCCCATTTGACCAAAATGCCCCTATTATGGCAAGGCTAGGGTTTGCTTGTTTTCTACTCAAACCAACTCCAAATGAGGTGAAATCTTAACCAGGGCTTATAATGACCCTAGGCTCCTCTGACCAGAATTTGAATGAGGTTGGGTGTTATTTGGACCCTAAGTTAAATTACCCTAGTAAAATAAATAATTTCCAAAACTATAGGAAAAGTGTCCCCAAAAATTCTCACCTTTGGGCAGGGCCTAGATATGGTCTAGGGTGAGGCCCTGTCCAAATTTCAAGTCATTTGGACCAGAGATGAGTTGTGGGCACCTATTTTAATCTCCGCCTTATCTTAGGTATAGGCCCCACCAAAATGAGTGCCCTAGTCAAACCTCACAACCAAATTGGTTCAAACTAATTTTGGCTTGACGTAGACCCTTTGGGATACAAATTTCATGTTGACCACTTCCTCTGGATTAGCTTCTAGGTATTTTTAATAATTAAAAACATTAAATGCAAAAAGTGTGACAAAAATTAAATTAATATACACATAACCTATAGTTTAATATTAGGCCAGCACGAATCACGGCGCACTTTTGGACGGCATCCCGTCATCGTCCCCGAGCGCTAACGGTCTGGATTCATCCTTCCTGGAGCACTTTCTACGCGATACCGCCGGCCATCCAGCCACCTCCCTGGCCGGCCACCACCACCACCACCACCTCCGTTGAGGTGGTGGCAAGCGCCAGGCGGCGGCATAGCAGCCGGAGGGGCCTATTCCGACGATCCCGAGAGTTAGTTTTTCACAGAAAAATCATGAAAACGAAAGCTTCAATGGGGCTCAATTGAGCCCGATTTTCATTCTAAAAGATTCCTACGATCTATCCACAGTGAGAGAGGAAGGGGAGGACCTTGCTTGCGGCCTGGCGACGCGTTGATCGCCGGGAAGCCATGGTGGTGGCGGCGCTGCTCGGGTTTCTATAACTACACAGGGAAGTGGCTCTAAATCATCGGGGTGAGAGTGGAAGCGACTCCTTGGAGCCCACTGAAGCTTTTAAAATCATCAGATGGGGAAGGGGGGGGGGGGGGGGGGGTGTCATGGCATCAATGTCATTAATGGCCGTGAATTGCTAAGCTCCGCCATGGTGATGGGGGGGGGGGTGAATCTGCCTTGGGGTGGCCAGGAAATGGCTGGAAACTTCTCCTCTCCTCCAGAGGAGTTGAATCCAGCCACCAAAGGTGGCCCTTGGCCTCCCCATGCATGAATGGCCTTCTCCTTCTCCTTTCTCTCTCCTCCATTAAAGAGAAGATGTAGTTTTCTCTCTCCTAGTCATCAAGGCCGAATTTTTGGTGTCTCCTCCAGCCTATTGGCAGCCCACTAACTCATAATAATAATAAAAATGAGGTTAGCCCAAGTGGGGGAAATGGGTTGAGCTTGGGTTAGCTCATTTAGGTTAATTTGACCTAACACTAGAATAGAGTTGACCTTGGTCAACATGACCATTTGGGTTGACCACAAAGGGTCCTTAGTGACTCATTGGACTCCCTTAAGGTCTAGGAAGGGTTGGGTATGGTTGTCTTGACACTTTGGAGGTCACCTACCCTTAGGAAGGGTACTTTGACCAAATTAGGGCTAGAGTTGACTTTAGTCAACCTAAACTCTTGGGTTGACCCCCAATGGGTCCTTAGTGACCAATTGGCCTCACTTGAGGGTTAGGAGGGCATGGGTGGGGTCCACTTGGCTAGAGGAAGGTCAATTGACCCTAAGTAGGCTAGTTTGACCCATTTAGGGTTAGGGTTGACTTAGGTCAACTTAACCACTTTGACTGCCCACAGTGGGTCCTTAGTGACCCTATGGACTTCCCAAGGTGTTTGGGGTGTTGTGGTATGGTCCTGGGATCAAGGTGTAGCCCTAAGGTCAGACCTTAGGTTTAAATGTTGAGGCTGAGCTATAGGCAGACCAAGGTGATTTTCACCTTGGCCTTGTTCACTTGGTCCTTTGAGCTTCTGGTTATTTTGTCATGACCTAGTCATGACAAAACAAAACCTTAGGGGTCTAGTTGTTTGGGGGATGTTACATGCTATGCAATGACTCACCCATGATCACACACATGCAACCGCTATGCCGACATAGACTAGTAGTTCCCACTATTCGAGGAGGTAGCTAACCTCTCAGGCATCAACCACTGTGGCCAGGCGGTGACAGTAGAGCGGGAATATCTACTTCTAGGCGGGCATCCACACCACTTCACCTAGGCCTCCATACGCTTCGACGCTAAGAACACTACAGCGGAGCCCATGCGTATTATGGCCCAGCGGGGGTCTCGGGTAGGTGTGCACCGAGAACACAGCCCTGAACTGGCCTTGTGTGACCCGGAAGGGGCCTCGAAAGTAAGCACGAGGACATAGCCAAACCGTTCACTTGGCATGGAAGGAGCCCCGGGACCTGAACACCGAGGATCAAGCCCAACCGCCCAAAGTCTAACTGTCAACTCCCGTTAGTGTCACGATTTGCGAGCCCATAGACCTACCACGCTATCCTTAACTCAGGATTACGATAACGCATGTTGACTCACACCGCATGCAATTCCACATCACCGTGATATGGAAGGAGCCTCGGAGAAAGCACGAGGACCAAGCCCAACCATCCGACTTTGTCTCATCTCAACGCAATCCCAACTAGTGACGGTCAACACCGTACTTACACCCTTCCACAATGACACCCGTAGGGAGACGACACTCTAAGCATTAAATTTCCAAATTCAATCCGTTAAACGGTTATTCACATGGTCATAGATTATCCTCCTACATGTCATTCCAAATGATTTCAACATAATATAAACATGATGCGCATTTATATTAGTCTACCAATTTTTGTCAAATCATTTAGTTTAAGTATGCTTCACTTCACAAATCAATTTCATGAGATCCAATTATTAAACTTCATCAATTATAAAACTAAGATGATTAACATAAAAGAGTTCACCCAAACCTCAAATTAATTGCAGCATTGAATCCACCAAATCCAAATTCATGCTATACTAAACCCAGAATTTAAGTGCAGACTAAATCTGGACAGCAAATTCGACCAGCGATTCCCGAAGCTACAGGAACTCGGTGAAGGCGTGTAACCCCTCAATGGAAAGGTCTTTCCATGGGCTACAATTTTTATGTTCAGACCACAACCCAGATTCAATAGTATCATACTTGAAATCAGCCTTGAAGTCCGCTGCGTATAGAACACAATTTCTGCATGCAGGATTTATCAGATGTCGTATTTGTTCAGACTTTCCCATGGCTACAGACTTCGCCTGAAGTCTTGCAACCACTCGTTGGAAAGGTATTTGTGAGGAATTCAACTTTCATGTTTAGTTGACAGCCTAGATCTGGCTATATCACATCTGAAAATGGCCAAGAAGATTGCTGCGCGCAGAACACAGATTCTGCACGCATCTTAAAGAGGAATGAATGACATCGGTTCATCTTCCTCCTCAAGTCAGTCTTCCAAAATCACACCAGAAGTTCCTCCTCCCTTATTCACCCTCATGAGGCCATGATTCTTCACGAAACCATCCCCTATCTTCACATAGTATATTGGAGAGGTTGAAGACACAACTAGCCTTAGAGCACAAGCCCTAGAACGACCTCTTCCTAGAGAAATCACCATCTCACTAGTCTAGACTCTTTTGAGTCGACATCTCAACTAGATATCTACAGATCTAGCACCAAGGGAGAGGGGAGGAAGCTCACCTCAGTTCCGACATTTCCACTATTTATGGCCATGGATCGTGTAACTCTTCTCGACGACATATTCTCCTTCACGACGGCGGCGGATCTTCTTCTCCAAGACTTGCTCCAGCAGTTTTCCCTCTCTACAGAAGTTTATCTCAGGAAAAATGGCTGGAATGAGGAGTGAAAACAGCTAGGGTTTTCACAACCCTTATATATGAAAAGTGACATGGGAGGGACACGCCCGTGTCCATACCCGTGTCCTGCTGCGGGCGAAGCGTCAACGACGATTTTCGTGTCGGTTCAATACTCGACACGGGTAGGTACACGTCCGTGTCCCGACCTGTGTCCACATGACACGGCCGTGTTCCCGGGCCGTGTCCTTCTCTGTATACATCTCGACGAACTCAACTCGACACACAGACACACGGGTAGGGACACGCCCATGTCTCTACCCGTGTCATACATTTTGTCGATCTCGACACACTTCATCGATCTCGACACGCTTAGTCGAGTTCAACTCTACACACAAACGGGTAGGGACACGCCTGTGTCTCTACCCGTGTCATACACTTCGTCGATCTCGACAAACTTCGTCGATCTCGACACACTTCGTCGATCTCGACACGTTTCGTCGAGTTCAACTCGACACACACGGGTAGGGACACGCCCGTATCTCTACCCGTGTCACTGCACAGGATACACTTCGTCGATCTCGACTAGTTTTGCCGATCTCGACACACACACGGGTAGGGACATGCCCGTGTCTCTACCCGTGTCACGTCACACGGGTAGTGACACGCCTGTGTAAGTACCCGTGTCCTTCTCTGGACATACTCGAGTCGTCGACTCGAGAGCTGGCCTCTCCCACACGGGTAGGGACACGCCCGTGTCTCTACCCGTGTCCTACGCTTGACTGATTTCTCCTCCTATTTACAAGTACATCCCAGTTTCCAGCACTACCCTGAGCCCAAGTCAGCTCTCCTGACTCAAAATACGCACGAGGGGCCTAGTGCAAATCAGGACGTTACATAAGTGAGCTTTGACATCCACTTCAAAAAGGCTAGCTGCCTGCTTTGTACGTCCCCACGGGACATTCCACTGTTAGACATTCATGTCTATCTCTTCAATAAGAGCTTGCGTAGCTTCGGGGGTTTTGTTATTTAGAGTGCCCCCAGCTACCGCGACAATCATTTGACGCGTTTGATAATTTAAGCCATTGTGAAAAATTTGGACCGGCAACCACGCTGGCAGCACGTGGTGCGTGCACCAACGAAGGAATTCTTTAAACCGATACCAAGTCGCATAGAGAGACTCTGGGTCGTTCTGAACGAATGAAGAAATATCCGCCCGCAACTTTGCAGTTTTTGAGGGCGGAAAGTATTTCGTTAAGAATCGTTCCGCAAGTTGGGCCCAAGTGGTGATACATCCTCGCGAGAGGGAATTTTACCATGCCTTAGATTTGGATTTTAAGGAAAAAGAAAACAGGCGCAAGCGAATGACATCATCAGTGACACTATTAATCTTAAAAGTGTCGCAAATTTCCAAAAAATTAGATAAGTGTAAATTCGGGTCCTCATCCGGTAGTCCATCGAACTGCACGGCGTTTTGGACCATTTGAATGACACTAGATTTTATTTCAAAATTATTGTTTGTCACCGTCGGGTGAATGATACTAGACCCAGTATCATCCAAATTGGGTCGGTCGTAGTAAGACAAAGTACGCTTCGCGGCTTCGTTTGTGTTAGGGTCGGCCATAGTAGCCGGCGTGGGTTCTCCGAAGATTCTTCAGGGTCTAAAGAGAGATTCTGGCGCGGAGATCGAATGTGCCCAAGGGTGTGTTCGATTTCAGGATCAAAATCAAAATTTTTGGACTCTGAAGGTTGTCCATGGGTCATACACCCTTTTAAAATATATATTTACTATATAATTAAATTTTTTGGAATTTCGGAATAAAAAAGTTATGATAAAGGGGAAAAATTTTTTTTGGTTGTTTTTAAATAGTTTTTTTGTTCTTAGGAAAAAAGTTAAATGTAATAGACTCCTGAATTCAAAATAACAACACAAATTCACCGGCAACGGCGCCAAAAACTTAATGGACTCGAAGCTCGACTGCTATTTAATTAGTACGCTAGAGTTGAATTTCGGGGATGATTTAAGTTAAAAACAAGTTTTAATGAAAGGAGGAAAGTGCACCTATCATAATTAGTACAGAATATTCGAGGGGAATATCGAGGTCGTATATTTCATGAGTCATGTTGGTTATTTCTACTCCTATAGGAGGGACTATTATCTTACCGAAAATAAAGTGTCAAGGTTTAACTAACTAGAGTGGTTATTTTAAAGTTGAAAAGAGACTTAGAAAAAATTTTTGATGAAGTAATAACGCTCGGTACCGAATTGAATTAATACTAAAATAACTTTAAATAACTATAGATTCTAAGTTTCAAATTAATTAAGGGCAACTTGGTCGTGGAGGTTCCACAAATTGAGTTCACCTTTCTCAAGGGATATCACTCACCTGAACATTAAGACAATTCGACCGAGCTCTCATTCGACGAAGGATTCCTATTTATGCCCGCTATTGGGCGGGGAACCCAATCGGGTAGAATTCCTCTCCTCCTCTCTTGAGGTTAAGTGCGCAATTCTCTTTACTCAAGGGTGACCAATGCATACGCACGACCTCTCGGCTAGCTAGTGTATGGATAACGAAAATAGAGTTCACACATCGATATGTGGTTCTATGCATCGTATACATGGGGTAAACCTTAAGTTCTTTAATTAAAGTGAAAAAGAAGACCTTTGGTTATTTAAGGTGATTTTTATGTCCCAATGCTCTTCGATACCGAGGGCTAAGAGCGATTAGTCACTCATCAGAATGAGTACGGCTAATGAAATTGATGAGGCGTGAGTTTAAAACGAAGCGCTAAAGGGTTATAAAAGAAGACATAAAATAACATAATATTAAAAAAAACTATGCTAAAAAGAGAACTCGCACACTCCTCAAAGTCATAAGTAAGAAAACGCTAAGTTAAACAAAAGAAAAACATAATTGAAATTGCAAGACCTACTCAAACGAGTAGGAGAGAAATAAATGCAAATCCTACTCAAACGAGTCGGCGGGAAATAAATGTGATTGCATAAAGTAAACTAAGTTAACAAAAAAAGAAGCTAAGTTACAAGAAATAAAAAGGGCTATCCTCATTGTTGAAACCGAAAACTCGGCCTCTTGTGGAGTTCACCCTTGGGAAAGGTGTGATCGCACACCTAATTCTCTCCTGCAAGCCAAATAGCAAAAAGAAACGGGAACTGACCCAAGAGCTCGGCGTGGAGGTCCCACCACACACCCGAAAAAACTTAGAGCACTTCCCCTCCCTAGCCAAAGGCCGAGCTAAGGCTACCTCAGAAAGCGCAAGAAGACCTGAACACTGGTAAGCATGCCTTCTGAGGTGCCCCTTGGGTCTTATTTATAGTTTTCTGAAGACGGCCTGTAAATAGCCAACCTCCGCTGTTTTGAACAGCTATATGCAGCCCAACTAGGTCTGCCAACAGCGCAACTCCGTTATTCTAACAAGCTATTCGCGCCCCTGGTAAGGGCACCTTGTTAATTCTACCTCTGGGCCCCACTGGGCAGGTTCCAAGGATCTGGAGTTCGACTCGCCACAACTCTCCACCCCACTGAGGAAGACGCTACCTGGCTCCCGTAGCTCACATTCCCTCCTTGGGCAAGCGCGAGCTAGGTCGCCGCAGCCCACCAACCCTCGCTCTGAGGCGGGCTGGCGGCCAGGTCGCCTATGGGAGAGCGGGTTGGTCGGTCTGGGACTGTTACTACAGAAGTAATTCCAGAGGCATTGATCTTGTCGAGCTTAGTTTAACTTATCCAGTATTCTAACTCACAAGGTCAGCACAAAGGAGGCCGAGCTCCGCTCGACGAACGACGAGCTCCATTCGACGAACTCCAGGCGAACGCGGGCTGGGTGGGCCAACCCGCACAGCTTGTGCCACTAGCTTTGGCGGGAGCGTGCTGGCTGTTCTGAGTTCGCCCGCATGTTTTTCTACCACGGGCAGGTCGTCTTAGTCTGCTCTCCCTGTCTGGTGGACCTACTCGGTGAACACGGCGTTGCACACAATCCCTGCTCTTTTTGAGCTTGACCATGCTTAGAAAGAATCATCCAACCCACGTGTTCGGTGAGTGCTTTACTGAGCTGGAAGGAATCTTTTGTTGGGTCCCACCCTCACGCTATAAATATGCCATCGGACCCTTTGGAAAAATCTCGCCTTCTTTTAGCCTTCTTTGTGAGCTGCAACTGCACGATGCCTGTGTCCGAGGAGATGCGAGCTCGGCTAGCGACCGCAAGGGAGGGGACTAGGGCTGTGTAACACCCCCTATCCGTCACATAGCATATAACAGTAGGTCCGGCCGGGGCCCGACGCCATATACCACAGACAGACCGGAAGGTTACTCAATGGAAACCATCCAACTAAGAATCAACGTCCTACACAGAGTGCATTCTAGCGGAAGCAATTTAAAAAGTTGCAATAAATAAAAAACCCTGCCAACAACATGAATGTCCACTAAACCAAACTAGAAGGAATGAATGTACAATACACCAGTACATGGCCTTATGGACTTACAATAGTTTACTCAAATTAAAGTGTTTTCCAAACCTCGGCATGCAGGCCGGTCACACATGAGTAATATAAGTAAACATTCAATAATTAGGCCTTCGAGGGCCGTCTCAACAACATGGGCTTTTGCCCGCTATTTACCACTTAGCTCCGCAGCACCTGCAAGCAACAATCCACTGTGACGGTGGCAAACAAAAGCAATGGTCAGCTATGCTGACCAAATTATAATGACCCCGCCCCAAAACTCAGGGCGGCGATGCTACTTCCCTGCACTTTATTAGCATAACCAAGCAGTATAGTGTAAAAACACTTCATCACAGGCGTGGGCACGCACAACCACACACCCCGTACTCTCAGGGCACATTCTCGGTGAACACGATCAAAGTTTGATGACTCACCACCACCCCCTGGGCGTCAATATCATGTGAGCATTTGGTCTTTCTGGCCACTACCTAAGACCCTCCATCTATGCCAACAGCAAGTACCACGTACCTTAGGTCTCTCTAACCGAACCACATAGAGCGGGTACGGTCCCGCCTAACCCGTTGTTCACACCACAACGTCAACTTAAGCCGTCTGCACGGGTCAAGCTTCCCCGAGTCCCAATCCGATCACACACTTCACATAACCCAGTTATGTGCAAGTTGGCTCCCAGGCCACCAAGTTGGTAGAATCACGCATCTGCCCAGTTTTCCGGGTGCACCTTGGAGTTAGCCCCCAAGGCTCCTTGTTGCAATCTATAGCGTAGAAAACCCGAAAAACAAACAATTGCGCGGAGACTTCTCCGACCATTCATGCAATGCATCAACATCGATTCAGACCAACTTATCCGGGTAGGTTTCACACATCATGCCTATGTCCGTTTCTCGATTATGGCTCTACATGCTAAACAACGGGGACTATTCATGTCTACCCGAAGGAACGCCTCAAACTTACTGCAAACTCGCGAGAGCGGGCTTCCTATGCAAAGAAAAGAGGACTTCGCATGTCCTAGGATGAGAATCGTTACCCTAGCATTCCTCTTTGGCGCCAAGGAAATCTATGCAGATGAAAGGCACCGCAATGTCCTCGCCTCCGTAGATCTGGAGTCGGCTCACGATTTGGGGCTCCGAAGCTCCGCGGCGGCCGGATCTTCCTTCCTTCTTCTTCCGTGCTCCCCCCTCTCTGTAGAAATTTAGAAAGAGAGTATTTGTATGAAATAAAGGATTCAAAACCTTATTCCCGGGTATAATATAGCCTGAACAGCCCTGAACCGTCGGATCCCAAAATAAGGAAACGGACGGCCAAGATTCGGGCTTGAAATCCAAAATCTGGGCTGAACACGACATGTGACACGCCCGTGTCCAAGGCCGTGTTCCGTATTCATCGTCGAAACCGACGTGTCCTGAAAATTACACGGGCTCTCGACACGCCCATGTCCGATTTGACATGCCCGTGTCATACTGTACATGGCCGTGTAGCGTGTCGTGTTCCTCCTTCGACACAGGATCAAAAACGTCCCGCAAGGGACACGTGTACTCGACACGCCCGTGTTGAAACTAACACGCCCATGTCTACCCTAACATGCCAGTGTGATAACACCGTGTGTCTCCCACAACACGGACCGACCTTCACCCTGAGAAGGAAACGGCCTGGGACACGCCGGTGTCTCAGGCTGTGTTTGCTGCTCGACGTTCGTCGACTCCAAATTCGTCGACCTCTCGGCCAGATCGTCGACCCGAGCACGACATGCCCCGGGGACACGCCCGTATCCTAGGCTGTGTGACCCCTGCCAAGTTCCAAACTTGGCTCAAAATTCCTCCCGTCGCTCTTTTGAGTTTCGGGGCATTACAACTCTCTCCCTCTTAAAAGAATTTCATCCCAAAATTATAAAGGAAAGATGAACACAAAACTTAAACGGTACCTGAGTGAAATAACTCCGGGTACACCTCAAGCATGGTGTGCTCTCTCTCCCAGGAGAGCTCCTCCTGACCGCAATTGTCCCAACGGACTTTGACCATTCTGATCTCTTTATTGCCTAGCCGCTTGACTTCTGAGTCCTCAATGCGAACGGGCTTGACCTTCATCGTCAACCCATTATCGACCGACACTTGATCGACCATAATAACTTGCGAAGGCTCTTGCACCGCCTTCCGCAGTACCGATATATGGAATACATCGTGTAGACCACTTAGATCCACTGATAGCCACAATCGATAAGCTGCTTCGCCAATCCACTCCAGAACCTCAAAGGGTCTAAGGTACCTCGGGCTTAGCTTTTTCAAGCACCGCACCTGCGAGACACCCTTGAACGGCTTGATCTTCAAGTACACCCAGTCGCCAACAGCGAACTCCACGTTCCTATGCTTGGCGTTATAGTACTTAGCTTAGCGATCCTGAGCGATTAGCAATCTCTCTCGAATAGTTCGAACCAATGACGTTGTATCTTCCACCTCTTGGCGCTTGTACAACTTTGACTCACCCATTTCCAACCAAGAGAACGACGTGCGATATCTTCTATCATAAAGGGCCTCGAAGGGCGCCATTTGTATGCTTGCCTGGTAGCTATTGTTGTAAGTGAATTCCACCAAGTATAGGTGATCTTATCACTGCTTCCTGAAGTCCAGGACACACATGTGAAGCATGTCTTCCATTGTCCTATTGATTCTCTCGGTCTGCCCATCCATCTGCGGATGAAAGGCTGTGCTGAAACTCAGCTTTGTTCCCAACATTCGCTGCACCAGTCTCCAATCATTGGACGTGAACCGCCCATCACGGTCACTCACGATGCTGCGGGGCACACTGTGAAGCCGCACAATATTATCCACGTATAACTTTGCCAATTTCTCCATGGAGTCATCCTTCCTATGCGGAATGAAGTGCGACGCTTTCGTCAAACGATCCTCGACCACCCAGATGGCATCGTTTCCCTTTTGCGACCTTGGCAAACCATGCATAAAGTCCATAGTAATGTCGTCGAACTTCAACTCCGGAATAGGCAAGGACTTTAAGAATCCTCCTGGCTTTTGGCACTCCACCTTCACTAAGGTGCATGTTTGACACTTCGCCACGTACAATGCCACATCCTTCTTAAGTCATGGCCACCAGAACAATTTCTTCACATCACAGTACATCTTCGTGCTCCCTGGGTGGATCAAGTACTTGGTATGATGAGTCTCGTACAACAAATCCGCCGGCAGATTGCCCACGTTTGGGACGCACGGATGACCGTCTTTCCATAGCAATCCATCCTCAACAATAAATTGGGAATTTGACCCATCCAAAGCATCAACCATGATTTGCTTCATGCGGCCATCCATATCCAAAGCCTGCCGAATCCAATCAGCCAGGTCACACTGAACTTCTATCCAGTTTAGTAGCGCTTCGATACTTATTTGCTTGTCTACGCAAGAGATCTCCAACGCCTCCAACTCCCGAACCAACCGCTCATCATGGATCGACAACTAATTGTCTTGAGCTGGGGCCCTGCGACTCAACACATCCGCAACTGCATTGCCTTTCCCCGACACATAATGAATTTTGAACGTGTAGTCCCCCAGGAACTCCATCTATCTCCGCTGTCGCATGTTTAGATATTTCTGATCCAACAAGTATTTCAGGCTCTTGTGGTCGGTAAAGATATCGACCTTGACCCCGTACAAGTAGTGTCTCCACAACTTCAAGGCAAAAATCACGGCCGCTAACTCCAAGTCATGGACCGGATAATTCCTCTCATGCACTTTTAGCTATCGCGAGTCATACGCTATCACACTTCTATGCTGCAGTAGCACACAACCCAATGCACTGCCCGAAGCATCGTTGTAGATCTCAAAACCTTCGGTCCCACTTGGCGAACTCAGCACAGGCGTCATGGTCAACTGACTCTTCAGCTCCTCAAAAGCTCGTGCGCACTCCGGCGTCCAAACAAATTTCTGCTCTTTCCTCGTCAGAGTCGTGAGGGGTAACGCTATCCGCGAGAAATCCTCCAAGAAGCGCCTGTAATAGCCGGCAAGCCCCAGAAAACTCCGAACTTCCGCTACCGTAGACAGCACATGCCACTCTCGTATCGAAACAATCTTCGCCAGATCCACTGCAATTCCCTCTCCACTGACTATGTGACCAAGGAATGCTACTGAGGACAACCAAAACTCGCATTTGGAGAACTTGACATACAATTAATTCCTCCTCAGCGTCTCCAACACCAAATGCAGATGCTTGAAGTGATCCTCCTCACTCTGCGAGTAAACCAATATGTCATCGATGAAGACGATCACAAAGTGGTCTAGGTACTCCCTGAAAGACCTGTTCATCAGATCCATTAACACTGATGGCGCATTAGTCAGCCCAAACGACATGACCGTAAACTCGTAATGCCCGTATCTCGTACTAAAAGCTGTCTTGGGGATATCACTCTCCCTTATCCACAGCTGATAATAACCGGACTTGAGATCCAATTTCGAGTACACCGTTGTCCCGACTAACTGATCGAAGGGATCATCAATCCTTCAGATCGGGTACTTGTTCTTCTATGTTAGCTTGTTCAGTTCTCGGTAATCAATACAAAGTCTCAAGCTTCCGTCCTTCTTCTTAACAAAAAGGACCGGTGCGCTCCAAGACGACGAACTTGGACGCACATACCCCTGCTCCAACAACTCCTGAAGTTGTACCTTCAACTCCACCATCTCTTTAGGTACTAGCCGATACGGAGAGCGTGACACAGGTTTCGCACCTGGCACTAGCTCGATGGTGAAATCAATCTCCCATTGAGGTGGGGCTCCAGGAAGATCGCCAGGGAACACATCAGGGTACTCGGATACCACTGAAATACTGTCCAACATAGGCTTAGGCTTTGCAACCTCCACTAGCATGAAGAACCGCTCTGCTCCAGCACGAACTGCCTTCACCACCTGAAGAGCAGACATCAAAGTCTTACTCGACCCTTTCAAGAATGTAAAGGTAGTCTCACAACCTGTCCCCAACTTTACCACCTTGTGACTGCAATCAATATAAGCTTGCTACTTCGAGAGACAGTCCATGCCAAATATCACGTCGAACTCCACTAGCGGCAGTAACGACGCTTGCAAATGGAACCCCTGACTCCCAATACGAATCTTTAGGCCACAGATTCTATCCGCCCACATCAAACACATATTAGACAACAACACATCCAATATGTCCTTCGCCATCAAAGAAGGTACTCCGATGCGCGATATGAATCCTTTGGACAAAAAGGAGTGCAAAGCTCCCGTATCAAAGAGTGCTCTTGCCAGATTCTCATAAATCAAAACAAATCCTATACAAGCAGTGGTAAGGTAACACACGCATAACAAGTATTTAAAAATTAACTTTCTATAAATTTAAACCGTACCTATCACCACATCCGCTTGCTTAATGGCCTCCTGCTGGCCAAGATTGTAGACTCTAGGTTGAGCCGGAGCATAATGGGTTGCAGTTGACTCCACTGTCTTGCCCTTTTCCTCATATGTTGCTCCCAGCTTCCTCTCAGACTTGGGACGTCCGCTCCAGCAGTCCCAGGCAAAGTGTCCCGGCTTCCCACAATTGTACCATGTGCCTGGGGTTCAGCATGTAGTTGCCCCCGAAGCACCGGAAGAAGGGGCTGGACCCGAAGTCCTAGCCTTCTTATTGAACTTGCGATACCCAAACTTCGCATTAGCCGGCACTTTGAACTCTTTCCTCTTATCACCAAAGTTTTTCTTCGCTTGTACATTCTTCAAATCCTTTTCCAACGACCGAGTCGTATTGACCAGAGTCAAGAAGCCCTGCGTCATAGGCCCCGAGAGCAGTAGCCTTAAGTCATCTCTCAAACCTTCATAGAATCAGTTTGTCTTACGCTCGTCGTCCGTGAACGTAGTGCTAGCATACCGACCCAACCGAGTAAATTCGTGGAGATACTCATCCATGCTACTCTCTCCTTGTGTCAGCTTCTGGAACTCATTCTCCAATGCTATCCTCTGAGCCGAGGGAAGGTACCTCGCCAAGAACAGCCTCGAAAACTCCTCTATCGAGACGTCCGTAAGTTTCCTTCCCCTCAAGTGATGTAGCTCCAAACCTTCCCACCACAACCTAGCATCTCCATCCAACAGGAATGTAGCTATAGTGGTCATCTGCCACTCCTCCGTTTTCGTTGCTGTGAAGACTCTCTTCACTCGGGAGAGCCAGTCTTCAGCTTGGGATGGGGTTCCCGTCCCCGAGAACACTGGAGGATTGAATCCCATAACATGTTTGAGCTGCCTTTCGGTTGCTCTCCTAGGCACCAAAGGCTCCACCACCACCTGCTGCACCCTTCTCGGTTCATCCGTTTGAAGCGGTACCTGCACCATCGTAGGAGCGGGCTGCTGCATTTGCCTTCCAGGATGTACATTGATCATAGCAAACACTACTTCGGCCACCAATCATATGGTTTCAGCCGAGGGAGGTGTTGCAGGCGCATCATTCGGTGCGCTACTAGCCTCAGAAACCAGGCGTTTTGATGGTCTTGCACCACTTCTGGTCACCTATAGTTGTACAAAACACAATTAAGCGACCAAACAAAATTGCAAAAAGCAATTATAGGAACACGCAGGTTCCCCAAACACGTGTATTTTCATTCCTAAGTGGACATTCATGGGTTCTTTTATGTTATAACGATGACGCACACACATGTGCTCACCATCCCTTAAAAGAATTTGCCCACGAATTCAGTTAAGTTGACCGAAACCAGTAGTCTGATACCAAATTGTAACATCCCCTATCCGTCGCATAGCATATAGCAGTAGGTCCGGCCGGGGCCCGACGCCATATACCACAGACAGACCGAAAAGTTACTCAATGGAAACCATCTAACTAAGAATCAACGTCCTACACAGAGTGATTCTAGCGGAAGCAATTTAAAAAGTTACAATAAATAAAGAACCCTGCCAATAACATGAATGTCCACTAAACCAAACAAGAAGGAATGAATGTACAATACACCAGTACACGACCTTATGACCTTACAATAGTTTACTCAAATTAAAGTGTTCTCCAAACCTCGGCACGCAGCCCGGTCACACATGAGTAATACAAGTAAACATTCAATAATTAGGCCTTCGAGGGCCGGCTCAGCAACATGGGCTTTTGCCCGCTATTTACCACTTGCCTCCGCAGCACCGGCAAGCAACAATCCACCGCGACGGTGGCTAACAAAAGCAATGGTCAGCTATGCTGACCAAATTATAATGACCCCGCCCCAAAACTCGGGGCGGCGATGCTCCTTCTCTATACTTTATTAGCATAACCAAGCAGTGTAGTGTAAAAACACTTCATCACAGGCGTGGGCACGCACGACCACACACCCTGTGCTCTTAGGGCACATTCTCGGTGAACACGGTCAAAGTCCGCTGACTCACCACCACCCCCTGGGCGGCAATATCTCGTGAGCATTTGGTCTTTCTGGCCACTACCTAAGACCCTCCATCTATGCCAACGGCAAGTACCACGTACCTTAGGTCTCTCTAACCGAACCACATAGAGCGGGTACGGTCCCGCCTAACCCGTTGTTCACACCACAACGTCAACTTAAGCCGTCTGCGCGGGTCAAGCTTCCCCGAGTCCCAATCCGATCACACACTTCACATAACCCAGTTATGTGCAAGTTGGCTCCCAGGCCACCAAGTTGGTAGAATCACGCATCTGCCCAGTTTTCCGGGTGCACCTTGGAGTTAGCCCCCAAGGCTCCTTGTTGCAATCTATAGCGTAGAAAACCCGAAAAACAAACAATTGTGCGGAGTCTTTTCCAGCCATTCATACAATGCAACATCACCGATCCAGACCAACTTGTCCGGGTAGGCTTCACACATCATGCCTATGTCCATTTATCGATTACGGACTCTACATGCTAAACAACCGGGACTATTCATGTCTACCCGAAGGAACGCCTCAAACTCACCGCAAACTCGCGAGAGCGGGCTTCCTATGTAAAGAAAAGAGGACTTCACATGTCCTAGGATGAGAATCGTTACCCTAGCATTCCTCTTTGGCGCCATAGAAATCTATGCAGATGAAAAGCAACGCAACGTCCTCGCCTCCGTAGATCCGGAATCGGCTCACGATTTGGGGCCCCGAAGCTCCGTCGGCGGCCGGATCTTCCTTCCTTCTTCTTCCTTGCTCTCCCCTCTCTCTAGAACTTTAGAAAAAGAGTATTTTGATGAAATGAAGGATTCAAAACCCTATTCTCAGGTATAACATATCCTGAATAGCCCTGAACCGTCGGATCCCAAAATAAGGAAACGGATGGCCACGATTCGGGCTTGAAGTCCAAAATCTGGGCCGAACACGGCTTGTGACACGCCCGTGTCCAAGGATGTGTTCCCCATTTGTCGTCGAAACCGGTGCGTCTCGAAAAGTACACGGGCTCTCGACACGCCCGTGCCCGATTTGACACGCCCATGTTATACAGTACACGGCCGTGTAGCGTGTCATGTTCCTCCTTTGACACAGGATCAAAAACGTCCAGCAAGGGACACGGGTACTTGACACGCCCGTGTTAGAACTGAGATGCTCGTGTCTACCCGAACATGCCTGTGTGCTAACAACGTGTGTCTCCCACGATACGGCCCAACCTTCACCCCGAGAAGGACACGGCCTGGGACACGCCCGTGTCTCAGGCCGTGTTTGCTGCTCGACGATCGTCGACTCCAAATTCGTCGACCTCTCAGCCAGATCGTCGACCCGAGCATGACATGCCCCTGGGACACACCCGTGTCCCAGGCCGTGTGACCCCTGCCATGTTCCAAACTTGGCTCAAAATGCCTCCCGTCGCTCTTTGGAGTTTCGGGGTATTACAGGCTGAGGCTCTCGAGGTCGGTCCGTGGTTGGCGTGCGGATCACCCGCCCCCCTCATTTGACCAGTGAAAGGGAAAATTGTCAGGCGATCTCCAGCGAATGACCTCCTGGGATCCAGCTCGGCGGCCAGCGCCGAGGTTGCCCATGAGGTATGCGAGCATCCTGCTTGATTCGCCGCTTTTGCCTCTGACTTTTCTTTCCACAGGTACCGCCTTGCGAAGATGGAGACAATGGAGGGTAACAGGGCCATTCCCTCCTACTGGCAACTGAACGGGCCGCCATCCCTTCAGGCCAGAGGCACCCTCCTACGGAGATTCCACAGTCACCAATTCCTCCTGTACTGGGAAAATCATATGCGGTTCTTGAGGGGGGACTCTTCCAGGGCCGGCCGGGCTCCTCTCGGCCATCAGCTAGTGCGGGCGACGTACCGACACCCGGTGAGCTCATACTTGTGCGTGCTTGTTATTGCTCATTCCCTCTGACCCCCTCCCCATTTGCAGGTTTCAATGCGATCTCCTCCTTTAATGTTGAAATGAGCGAGGGATATTCACATCCCCTTAATACAGATCACATTTCAGAGTATCTGGGCAACTCGATGGATGCAGAGGGGATGGTGATGTGGCTGTTTCAAAAACACACACTACTTCTTCAGGAGATCTTCAACAGGGTTGACAAGGACAAGCCCGAAGTGGAGGAGCAGCTTGCGGTCCTGGAGGGAGTAAGGTGCCCAGCTGACGGAGACGGGGTTACTTCTCCAGGGTGCACATAGCGCGGGCCGAGGAGCGGCTCAGGCACGCCACGGAGCAAGTCGGCCTAGCCCAACAGGAGCAGGTGGCAGTTCGCGAGTATCTCTATCCTCGCGAGCCCCCCTCCCCCATCTATGACTCGAGGGTGGGGCAGGTGGAAATGGATCTGGTATTGAGCCGCCCACCCCTTCCTCACTACCCATCGCCGGGCTAGGACCATATCCGCATCCTAGACCAGTTCATTTAGGAGGGTTATTTAAGAACATTTTTTAATGCCAGTAATAATCTGAGACTTCTCTCGCCCGCCAATGGGTTTAATGCTCGTTCTCTGTTGCTTTTATTGTGTTGCTGTTTAGTTTTCTCTTGGTGAATGCAGATGAAGCGCTCTTGCTCGCCTACCACTTCTTTAAGCAGGCATGAGATTGTTGAATCGGCTCGCCCAACCCGCCTGTTTAATCTTCACGGGAGCAGGCCAAAAGCTCGTAAAATGCGAGTCTGCTCGGCTCGCCTACTCTTCCAGGCGGGCGCAAGTCACAGCTCACTCGCCTCTCGGGCGGGCGTGGGGAACGCAGCTCGCTGTCGAATAGTCTCCGCGGCACTCCGGCGAACTGGTATAAATCTACGGTGGGAGCGGAATTCGAAGCGTCATGACGTATTTTGGTATCCATACTTTTCCCGCCATTTTTCTTTCTATAAATAGGCCCGTCAGGCCCTTTGTCACCCACCGCATTTATGATTTCCCATTCTCCCTTGCTTCCTGCGACCCTCGACTCGTCCACCTCCTGCGAGAACAACTTCATCCCGCTCAGCAAACTTCTTGCGAGATGGGTGGTGGTAGCGGCGATGCGGATGGGCGGAGCAAGTGTGCCTGGACCTTCTCTGAGCATGACTTCCCCCCATGCCGCTGTCTCTAATGGCAAGTTCTTCGATGCCATAGGTGACTACATACCGTCAGGCTATGTGTCAAGACGACCTGGGGAGGCAGAGAAGATCAATGATCTCTCGAGGGAAGAGCTCACCATCCCCACGATGCATTTCGTGGCGGGTCTCCAGCTTCCCCTGTGGCCGGAGGTCCGCCAAATATCGAAATACTACGGGGTCATCCCGGGGAAGATGACCCCCAACTCCATCACAGTGGTGATAGGGCTCGCGTGCTTCCAGCGGGAAGAGCGGGTCGAGTTCAGTCTAGCAGTCTTCCGCAAGATATTCTCTTTCTGGGAGAACAAGGACGGGACGGGCTACTTCTCCAGCAACCACGTCAAGGTGCGGGAGACTGTCAACAAGAGCCACAATTGGCTAAAGAAGTTTGTCTTTGTCAAGGTGGCCTGCAGAAACATCCCCTTCTCGCTGGTCCAGCAAAGCGAGGCTAGCTACCGTCCCCTAGCCTGGGGGGCCATGAAGCGGAGTTGTGCTGGTTCTTCAACGGGAGGAACTTTGAAGTCGCCTTCCTGCGCAGGAATCTGGACAACCTCGCCCCCGTCCAGCGCGGGGGAGGTAAGCTTCTTGCGCTTCTCCTTTTTACTTCACTATATATTTTTTTTGCTTTAGATCTCCTTTCCTGCAGGTGAGCGGGACATCCCTTTGCACCCTCCTTTTGAAAGTGCGTGACTCGCTTCCAACGAGCTCCCTCGCGTCGAGTCCGCTGCCGCCATACGCCGCGAGATCCTGACATTCGCTCCCCCAAAGCGGCCCAGCTGCGGATCACTTCCTCCACCACCGCCGCCCAAAGAATCGAAGGACACGGGCGATGCACCCCCCTTGGCTCGGGATAAAGGCAAGGCCCCGGCGGGCCAAACTGCTGGGGATCTCGCCCACATGGCCGCCTCGGACGGCAGCTCTCCCGGTGGGGCGGCCGGCTCCTCCAGGCCCCAAGAAGAGGTACCGCTAGCTGTGAAGCCCGTGCCGAGAGGGCACCGCAACTTTGGCTATGGCGAGAAGAGCCTGGACGAGCTCGACATTCCCCTCCTCCAATGGGACAAGGAGGTGAATAAGGCCATCATCTTCACCCTGTTGCCGAGCTGGTTGGATCAGGAGACCATCAGCGGGGAGGCCTACAACTTCTCCTTCGGCCCATACTCGCGGGAAGATGTCGTCATGTATGATGAGGAGGCTGTAGGATCAAGCACATAGCCAACTATTCAAAATCCCGGACTGTTGGAAAGGGTGCCACTTAATTTATTAAATAAGTAGCAGAGTGCCACAGATCAAGTGAAGGAACACCGGACACAACAATCCCCCCGGCATCTAGCACAACCCGTCGGCTCAGAGGTGGGGTTACCATATGGCCCACATAGCTCAGAGGTGGGGTTACCACATGTCCACGATTGCCTGACCCGCCGGACCCACACAGGTAGAAGGGAAAAATATGGATTTAATAGCGCCCCCTGGTCTTGAACCATGACCTCCTCTGATACTAAATGTAGGATCAAGCGCATACCCAACTGTTCCAAAAGCCCAGACTGTTGGAAATGGTGCTACTTAATTTCTTAAATAAGTAGAAGAGCGCCACGGATCAAGTGAAGGAACGCCGAACCCAACAGAGGCCACACGAGTGTTGATCCATGAGAGCGTGCGAGCCCAGCTCCGCTGCTTGGAGATGGCCCACATGGTCGGCCGACGATGCATCCAGATAGAGAAGAACGCGTACTCGCTCAAGAGGCTAGTGGACGAGAAGGAGGCGGCCTGCCGTCTCTCTCAGGAGGAAGCAGAGAGACAGAGAGAGAGAGGGTGGATGCAGTCGATGCCGCCGTCGCCGTCTGGGAGAAAGAAAAGGGGGCACTACTAGCACGGGTGCGTGTGCTGGAGACCACGGTGGCTGCCCTGCCGCCCTCTAGCGGCGGTTGCCAGCTCGGGCACTATACTGAGCACGAGCTGGAGGAGATGATGCAGAAGAACGTTGCTGATGAATTATTTTGCTTAACAAGTAATAACTTGATGCGAATTCATTCTACACTCTAGTATAAACTATGTAGATGGACATAAGCTAGATTGAATTAACTTTCAGGCAAGTGCACCTATCAATCATAGTATAGGAGAAATCTACATCTCGTGTCGTATTCCACGGGGTCCTTTCAAGTATTCGTACTCACCCTCAATCTATTATTATACCTATAATTAAAATTGGTTTCTAATCTAAATTAACCTAACTATGACTATTTGGATAAATAAATATTGAAGGATTAAAGATGATAAAAAGCCAAAAGCTTATGAGCAATCACATGAACATACTCATTCATTAATTCAATTCTATGTAATCATGAAATAATAAGACTATCAAATTTGTTGTATTATAAAGGGTAAACATCTATCGAATTCTCTCTCGAGAAAATCAAAATCTAAACCTAAGTTAGTAAATTTTCTCTCGAACAATTAAAAACACTCAAATTTGCATTAATGGAAGTACCCTATCTACTACATAAATTCATGAAATCCTATCTCTAAAATACCATGAATCCACTTATTCGTATTCCAATTATCCAAACGACATATCTCTCGATCATGAAATTGGAATTACAAAGTGATCTAACACCAAAATATGAACATGTAAATATCATCACAAACATCCAATTTCTCAATCTAGAGATTTACAATTCATGTAAAACAAATAACCAATTCATAATTAGGATAAAACTCTTTGTTTGTAAGCCTACATACGAATAAAATACCACAAATTCGATGAAAACAATACGATACATGATTAACAAATTGTTCCAAATTAAAGTTCATGCAAAATAAAAGATAATTAAAGTTGAATCACCAAGAGATAGGGAAGATTAAAAGGGATATAAGAAAGATTAAAATCATACAAATAATCTCCTTCAATTCTTCCTTCTCTTGGATGCTCCACTTCGTGCTCCAGAAGTTCTCCCCAATGAAAATGATCCAAAAGTCCTCTCTAATTTTTCTACAGGTTTTTTATAGTCTCCTAGCAAATAGGGTCGGACACGGGTTCTAACACGACCGTGTGTCAGGCCGTGTTGACGGCTCTAGGGTAGTTCCACACGAACTGGCGTGTATGGTAGTGGGCCGTGTCAGATAACACGAGTACTGACATGGCCATGTTGTTCTTCATGTTCTTTAGACACGGGTTGGTTAGTAGTCGAGGTCGAATTGACACGGGTAGGCACACGGGCGTGTGCCCACCCATGTGAGTCTCTGTTTTCTGCTTCTAGTTTCTTCAATTCCAGCGCACATAGGACACGAGTAGGGAAACAGACGTGTGCCTACCCGTGTACGCCCAATTTTTGTCTTGTCATCAACCATGTTGACTCCGTGAACTCCCCTGTTTGCTCCAAGACCTTTTAGTTCTATTGGTTGGCATTACCTGCATTAGAAAAATGAAAGAATAAATAGATAGCTTAATACAAGGAATAACCAAAAATCCTAACTGTGCTCTCCTATTCATGATAAGATAATTTCTCAACTATTCTCGCGAAATTACTACAAAAAAGGTAAAAAATAGTAGACATGATTACAATTATGATAGTAAAAAGCCTATCATAATCTCACTCATCAAATACCCCCAGACTTAGATGTTTGCTTGTCCCTAAGCAAACTAATTCAAACACTTGGGTTACCAATAAATAGTTTTTCCTCCGCACACTGGTTGCTATGAATTTAAAGAGAACTTTGATGATGTAATCGTATAGGAAATAGTTTAGCAGACGTTTCTAAGTATAGATTTATCTTAAAATTCCTCCAATATATCTTTTAACTATCTTTCACTCTTTCTTAGAAATAAAGTATAGTCATCTATGACAAATGTGAGGAGAAAATAACAATCTCAATAAGATACGTTTTAGTGTTTCAAAACTTATAAGTACCCATATTGATAGTCATGAGCTTACCCTTTTCACACCCTCTCCACGACACTAGTTAGAATTAGTGAGGTCAGATCCTTAGGACTTGTATTATGGTGTAGCCTTTTTGGCTTAGGATAGAAGATTATAGGTGAGGTAATCAAAGATAAATTTAATGGATTTTGTTATCTTTTCTTTCACACCTAAATCACAATTGAGCCTTTTTGTAGGTAAATACCTTAACATACATCAGTGTTATAAAAGCACCCCCAGACTTTGCAATTCGTATACTTCCCACATTTTTGAAAGATACTCCAACTTTTTATTTATTTTTTTAACCAAGGGGCCATAGTAGGGATCATTCTGAGTGGGTGCAAGTATACACGCACTCAGGCTACATATCACTATGTCTTTTCTTTTCATGGGTCCATAGTAGGGATCATTCCAAGTGGGTGCAAGTATACACGCACTCAGGCCACGTATCACTATGAACAAATTCATTCCAAGAAGGTCTCAATGATAGGTGTGCTAATAGGTAAGGATTTGGCCTTGGTGAATTTTAATAGTAGAGTGTCAAAAGGATAGAGGTTAGGTCCAAACTGGGTGTGCAAGGGTATAATGTTTAAGGTTTTGGGATTGCAAGGCTCAAGCTATCCAAAAGGAGGCCTAAGTCATTTTCGCCCTCCCTAATTAACTTATACAAAAGTTTTGAGGATCGCTAGAGGGTAAGTTCTAAGCATCAATAGAGAGTAGTTTTCATTTTAATTCCCTAATGCCAAATTATAAAAATGTTACACTCATCGACTCACTTTATTATAGATAATTATATTTTCTAAAACAGAGTGATTGATAGTTAATGCTATAAAGGGTTAATCTTAAAAGTAAATTATATAGAGAAAATTAAGCTAATGTATTTTTATACTTAATTACAAATCAACAAAGTTGAACACTCTATGAGTCTGCATCAATTCATTTTAATCATCGTGCGTTTAATCAGCGTGCGAAGTTAAATTAGATAGTTATAATCCTAAATGTATGAATAATGAGAGCTTAAAAGAGTAACAAAAACCAAAAAATAAATTTGTTTTTTTAGTTCTTTTTTTTTGAGGGGGGTATAACAAACTTGAGTATTATGATAGCAAAATTATAATCAATTGTAACCATGTCTATCACAACAATTATAAAATGGAAGAACATCCATCCCCAGACTGAAAATTTGCAATGTCCTCATTGCACTGTAAAGTGCTGAAAGAGTAATTTCACTAATAAAAAAAACTGCTATAATGAAAATAGAAGATCACATGAAGGAAATAGGAGCTGACATGAAATCATATATAATATCTGAAATACACTGATATAAAGAAAGACTAGAATATACAGATACAAAGAAATGCTACAAGACACAGATACAGGTCAAAAGTAGGGCGGCTGGTCAGTCTGGTTGTCGGGGAAGTGTGGCTGGCTAGGAGCTGCCAGTGCGCGAGGAGCAATCCCTAGGTGGTCCCTGATCTGAATGAGGAGGTCCTCTGTCCGTGTCTACGCATCCTCTATACGCTGGAAGCATGGCGAGAGCTCGGTCTCGAAGAAATACCGGAGCTCCCGCGAATACTGCGAACGGGTTGGAGGGGGAGAAGTAGAAGACTCTCCCCGATCATAAGTGGAACGGGACGGAGGCACCAGCGGATCATCGAGGTCCGGATCCACTTCATCATCAGCATCATCCTGTACATGTCATCCACGCCTCGCAAGAGAATAAATAACGCCTCCCCGGTCTTGACGGGCGGTGACGAGGCAGAGGGATTGAAGACTGGCCATCATAATCGGCACGGTCTTCGCGACCACCGTCATCGGGGGGAGGGACGAGAAAATGCTCATGTTCTTCACCAGTCGTGTAATGTAGGGTGCTACACAAATAGACCCTATTCGGGAGTTGTCGTCCTGGTGAAGAATGAACTGGGCGAGCAGGAAACCTAGGTGGAGGGGATAACGAGACGATATGCTATAGAGGTATAGCACGTCCTGCCGACTAACAATGCCGGAGCTTTTGCCCCGGCCGCTCAAGGTGTGGCTAAGGAGGTGGTGAATGTAATTGAGGGTGGGAGAGTGCAACTGGGAGGCCTTAGACCTCTTGGCCTCATACAGACTAAGATCAAAAGAAAGTCGAGACCAGATGTTTCCTGCAAGGTCGCAAGAGGGGAGGTCGAAATGGAGCTCGGGGTAGGCGACACTGAAGAGGAACGAGTCCTCGTACACCCTTAAATATTGGGTGAACTTGAGCAGGGTGAGTGTGTAAAAAGTGCCCCCTACTCGAAAGGAGATGACCCCCTCGTGCTCGAGCATGCGCTCGGTGAGATTAGGTCTAAGGTTTAAGTAGAATGAGGACATGAACTCGAGTGTGAGTTCCTTAAAGCCTAACTCCTCTATCGCAAAGAACTGCTCCCAACCCGTTACATATATTAATTCCTTGACATACCCCGCTGAATTTATCTCTTTGAGGACACTCCAATCAATTATTCGGATGTCTTGAAATTTCTTCGATTGGAGGCAGTTGTAGCGGGCGACGTGTGCAGGATCTGTGAACACCAACGGCATAGTGGCGTCGCGCCTCTCCGTAGATAGAGCCTGGAGCTCCGGTCGACGACGACGACTGCCTTGGTCTCTTCCGTAAGACATTATCTGTGGAAAAATAGAAAGAAATTTTTTTAAAAAAACTAAATTGGTGGAAAAGAATTTGGAAAGAAAAGTGGAGATGAAGAAGATGCATAAAAATGGAAACGAAATGTTGCCTAGGAGGAAAGAAGACGAGTAGAGGAGGCGAATCCACGAAGTTTGGAGGAAAAAGCTTCAAACTCGAGCTCTGACCGTGGAGGGAATGGTTGCAGGGAGGAATTGTTGAAACCAGGAAGTGGGGAGGAAGAAGATGACACGACCCCTATTTAAAGAATGAGAACACGGGTGCGCACATGGCCGTATGTGCACCCGTGTTAGGGTATCTGGATCCGCGTGGAACACGGGGTGCCTCGGGACGTGTGGTCAAAGTCACCGGAGGGTATCGTGTCAGGCGGACACGGTAAACAACACGGCCATGTTTTGACCCATGTCTGATCTGCCACAGCGCATTAAAAAGCGCACGGGTTAAGACACGGGTGGGTGGATACCCGTGTCCTGGTTGGCCAGCATTTCGTCGACCGGCGACACGGCACCAAACACGGCCGGGTGTCTCCCCGTGTGCATCTCAAGAAGGAATTCATCGACCGGCGACACGACGCAGCAAACGGCTAGGTGATGACCCGTGTAGAGTCACATGGTCAGGCACACGGGTGTGTGTCCACCCGTGTCCAATGACATGGCCACACACACGGGTTTTTGTTAACCCGTGTGGTTCTCGGGATAAATCCTTCCTACTCCAGATTTGTAAATGACACGGCTGGGCTTGAGGTCGTGTTAAGCACACTGAAAGATATGGTACCTAAACAACTAGAGGGGGGGGGGGGGTGGGGGTGAATAGGTGACCTAATCCTTTTATAACTTTACTGGCAGCAAACAGTTTATTATCACAGATTTTTAACTTTTGCACAGCAATCCCAAAGTATTCACAGCATACACAGCACAACACAGTGGTTTATAGTGGTTCCCCAAGATATGGGTACATCCACTTTCCCCCTTCGCCTATCTAGCAGTGTACTAGATTCGGCCAAACTCCTCCACTGTCTCAGAACCCAAATTGGTTCCTACACCTCAGGCCCAAAGCCTTACAACTCAGCTTTATCCCAAAGCCTACACTCAGCCAATCAAGGCCTACACTCAGCCAACCAAGGCCTACACTCAGCCAACAAGGCCTACACTCAGAGATCTCTATCTCCTACACTCAGGCTAACAAGCCCTACCCTCAGCCTTTATAAATACAGGCTTACAAATCACTCAGATACAAAGGATCCTACAAGTTAAAATGTATTACAAATAATAACTCTACAACTCAGAAATAAAAGAGGGGAGTTGAGAGTTTCTTGATGAGTTCTTGGAAGAACTCAGCTGGATTCACCCTGACTTAGCTTTCTTCAAAGCTTCTTGAGTAGAACTGAATAAGACTGAATCCTCCTGCAGTAGTTCCTTGACCTCTGCTACTTAAGATCCAGAAGTGTATCTGAATTCTTCTTCTCAGCCTAGTTCCAGATGCTGATTTCTTGGATGGAGCCCTCTCTCTCCAACTTCTTAGATCTGCACTTGGACTGCACGATCTTCTTGTGTTGATACTTTGTGTACCACTTCAATGACTTGATCAATAATAATCTGAACCAGTTGATCTTGAACTACACTTTCTGTAAACTGTAGGTGCCTATTTATAGGCCTTCTTCATGGTAACCGGCTGATCCGGTTCATAACTGTCTTCTGACATCTCTGACAGGTGCTGTAGACCGGCTGGAACGGCAGCTGTCAAGTCATCCAGTCATTTCTTGAAAATCTCTAACTGTCTGTAAGTGTCGAGACTTTCTGTCTTTAAGTGTCGACACTTATAGTCCAAGTGTCGACACATGTTGTGCAAGTGTCGACACAAGTCTACAAGGTGTCGACACATTTCCTTGTATGTCTCGACACAGATTCTTCTGCATGTGTCGACACTGAAATTGAGTGTCGACACAAGTACTTGTTCTTCTAGCTTTTGCTGAATTCTTCTAAGTGTCGACACATCTCCTTTGTGTCGACACATTTCCTTGTGTTGAATCTGTCAAGTGTCGACACTGCTTCTTGGTGTCGACACATAGTCTTCTATGTTGATTCTTGCTGAGTGTCGACACAGCTCCTTGTGTCGACACTTGATTCTTCTGTTGAGACTTCAGCTGAGTGTCGACACATTCCTTTAGTGTCGACACTTGTACTTAGAATATTTTGGAAATAATTCTGTTCTTTGCTAAGTGTCGACACAGCTCCTTGTGTCGACACTTTCTTCAAGTGTTGAGTCTTCAGCTGTGTGTCGACACATTGTTCTGGGTGTCGACACATACTTCAAATGCTGACTCTTCTGTTGAGTGTCGACACATTGTGCTGGGTGTCGACACTTACTTCAAGTTCTGACTCTTCTGCTTAGTGTTGACACATTGTGTTGAGTGTCGACACTTGTACTTAGTCTCTGCAGACTTTTGCTGAGTGTCGACACAGCTCCAAGTGTCGACACTTTCTGGTGTAGACACAGCTTCACTGAGTGTCGACACAGCTCCTTGTGTCGACACTTTCTGTCTGCACTTTTCTTCACTGAGTGTCGACACAGCTCCAAGTGTCGACACTTTCTATCTGGTGTCGACTCTGCATCCCAGGTGTCGACACAATGACTCCAAGTGTCGACACTGCTTGTCTGGGTGTCGACACAAGCTTTCTTGAGTGTCGACACTTTCCCTCTGGGTGTCGACACATGGACTTAGAAACTTTTTGCTTCAGTCCAGTGATTACTTAACCTGCACAAGTAAACTCAACATACATCAAATACATTATGATGTATATCATTGAGTTGGGTGAGGCTTCTTCAAATCAGGTACATTTGACCAATGTACCCAACAATCTCCCCCTATTTGGAGAAGTCATAACCCTTAGTCAATGATATACAACGTTCATAATTAAAAATTACAAAATGATGTAAAGCAGATTATAATCAGCAGGGTAAACATAACATGTATTAAATCACACATGTATACACATTCATCAGCACAGAACAAATAAGAAATAGATACATTCACAGAACAAACATGAAATATATGAATCATATATTGTTCTAATATTTGTCTTATACATTTTCAGAAGTTTACTAAATGTGTTACATCCAAAAGATTACAACATAAACTTCAAGAAAGTTCTTAATCTATTTCTGGTCTGGTTCTTTGATAACTATGCCTTTGCCAGGTTGGACTTGAGCTTTGACAGTGGCTTCAGCAGTTTCAGCAACAGCAGGCTTCTTGCCTTTTAGATCTTTCTGTTTGAGTGCTTCTGCTTTGATCTTCTGCCTCTCAAAGTAGTGATATGGCTTGGGGAAGTACTTGCTAGGCTCCACTGCAGTAGGAGGTAGCTTTCCCATCTTAGCGTTCCTTCTGAATTGAACAATGGCCTCTTGTCTTATTTCATGTTTTCTCCATTCAGCTTCAGAGAACCATTTGTTCCTGTCATGTGTATTGTCCTTGGCAGCTTTCCAGGCAGTTAAAATTATATTCCTAGAGGTAGGGCTCCACTGTTCAAAATCTGGCTTTTGTTCTGCTTGTTCCCTAAACCTCTTCTTTGACAACCTTATCTCTTCTTCTTTCTGTAATGCCTCTTGCATGGCTTCAGATATAGGTTGAACAACCTTTTCAATGTGGACATTGTCCTTGCCCTCAAGTGGGCTATACATTGTGTTCACATCTGCTTGAATCATTTCAAAGTCTGGAGGTGGATAAATGACCTGAGCTACCTCTGGTTGCTCACCTCCAAGATAGGCAGTTTGAATCCTTGATTCAGCAACATTATCATCATCACAGAGTGGAGGATAGCCCAGTGTAGCTCTGATGGAATTAGATATCCATTTGGCATGGTCAGAGCTAGCTTTGACTAATACTCTCTCCCCCTTTATGACTTCTCGAGCCATATGGTCTCTGACATCATCCTTTTGAAATCTTATTTGACTGTCCAAATATCTGATTCCCTCTTTAAAGAATGGTTTGAGCTTTTGCAGTTGATCAGATATAGCTTTCTGAGAGGCTTGGATGGCAGTCTTGACAGCAGAAATTTCTTGTTGAAAGGCTTTGTCAAATTCTATCTTAGCAGCAGCAGTAGATGTAGAAGGTTCAGCACCCTTGGTCTTCAACTCAGTGACTATATCATTATGTGAAGCAGTCAAATTGTCATTCATTCTTATCTGATTTTCCAGGATATACCCTTGCTTCAATGCTATATCATCTACCTGTGCCTTGATCTTCTCTTGGTGTGTTGCCAAATACACCACTGCATTTCTACCCTTGTGGAAGCAGTCTATCATCTCCTTCTTGTTGAGATTCATCTCAAACCTTATAGATTTTATATCTTGGGCCAGATCAAATTATAAAGTCTTCTGCCCTTCATCCACATAAGCCTCTATAGCCTTTCTTTGTTCATCAAGTTTTATCTGCATGACAATCATTAAGGCACTATAATCAACAGTTGGGGCTTGTTGAATTATAGGCTGTGGGGCTACAGTTTGTAGAGCCTTCTTGTAACTCTGACTCCTTCTCTTGAATACATAGAGTTTCTTTTTCCTTGCCCTTGCAGTCTCCTCATCTTCAGAGGCAGAAGTGCTGGCAATATCAACCCTCTCCTTAGGGCTTGGAGGCTTGTCAGCTTGCACATCTTGTGCCTTCTCAGTTTCTTACCTTATAGGCTCCTCCAGAACTTGCATTTGCTCCCCCTCAGCAGCAGCAGTCTCTCCTTCAGCAGCTTCTTTGTCCATGTCAAAATCAACTTGATCTAGATTGAGAAATAGATCTTCCATGGTGAACTCTTGAGGTGATTGAGCTGGAGACATTCTTTGTTCTTCAACTACTGGAACATCAGATGTGTCTTTGATAATAACATCTGGTTCTTGACTAGGCAGCTGAGTTTGCTTAAGAACATCAGACAAATCAGCATCTTCTACAAGATATTCTAAAGTTTTTAGGTCAGTGAGTACCTCTTAGATGATGATGGTGGCTTGCTCACTGTCCAGTGTAGATGCTGCTTCTACAACTGGATGCTCCCCCTGGCTTTGATCCCTGTGGATGGGGCTAGCTGGAGGCAGCTCCCCTGGATCTCAGCATCAGCTGGAGGAGCAGGATACTTCACTGCTAGCACTTTCTCATGATCATCAGGAGTGAAAATAACCTGTTCTTCACTCCCAGAACTGCTGGAGGACTCTTGTGCCACAGGAGCTATCTTCCTTTTCTTCTTAGGAGGAGTGACTTTCTCAGTAACTGTCTTCTCAGGGGTTGGCATGTCCTTTGACAACACCCTGTCCCATCTTGAAAAGATCCTTAGATCCATCTTCCTCATGTGGTTTATTTTGCTACCTGCAGCTGCACTCATCACCTCTGGTATGGTACCAGCTAGGTAGAGACTAATGATCCTGCCCAGATTGGGCTTCTTCAAGCTCTCCTTAATTTTCTCATAAACCACTGTAGACCAATCAGTTTTCAGAGTGAAGATAATTCTTGTCATGAGGCCAAACATATGGGCAGACACTTTGTCATGCCCTCCAGTCTTCCTGAGTAAGACTTTGTCCACAATCTCAGACATGAACTTCCCTTGATTATTCATGCCTTTTCTGTTAAATACAGAACCTATCTTCATCTTTGGATCAAGACCACACTAGGTCAAAGCTTCCCTGGTCTTTGAAGCAGTAACCTCTTCTTCATCTTGAATTTTTGGTAGCTGAAGTACCTTCCTCAGACTCTTAGGTGAAACCTTAATCTTAGTTCCATGAACTCTGGATTTGATTCTGAATCCAGATTCATCTACGGCAGCTCCATTAAGAAATTCAAGTACTTCCCTCTTCCAAATCTTTGTAGGTTCAGACAAGAGATATTCTAGTCCAGAATCGGCGACTAGGGTTACCACTGCCTGAATTTCTTGATCTGCATCGTCGAATGCGCCGCGCACAAGCTCATAACCCTCGTTAACGTTCTCCTCAAGCTTAGGAGCCATTAGGGTTTGTAGATTTTGTCTGTAGAAAAGAGAGGTGTCGACACAGTAGTTTTGGTCTCGAAACTTTGAAAGCGTGTCGACAAACAAAGACAGAACCCTATTTATACCTTTCTGATTTTGAAGATGAACAGACGGGACAGCTAACTTAAAATGTGTCGACACTGGCAACAAGTGTCGACACTGACTTATAATGTCTCGACACATATGTGTCGACACAAGTTTAGTCAACAGATTTTATGTGTCGACACTTGGGTATGTGTCGACACAACATAACTCGACACATTGTCGAGACTTTACTTAGAAAAATTCTGAGTAAAACATAAGTGTCGACACCACATTGGATGTGTCGACACCTACTAGACATGTGTCGACACTAACATTCTGAAGTGTCGACACCAACATCCTAGATGTGTCGACACCTTTTTCCTGAAGTGTCGACACCACTATTCTGTGTCGACATAGACTTGTCTATGTGTCGACACCTTTTGACTTAGTCATTTTCAAATCTGTAAACTTACTCTAAGTTTATCATTTCTAGTTCAATTTTGAATCTATTGAACTTAGCTTCTTCTAGTGGCTTAGTAAACATATCAGCTACTTGTTCATCTGTTTTAACATATTCTAATAAAATATCTTCTCTTTCTACATGCTCCCTAAGAAAATGATATTTAATCTCAATATGTTTTGTCCTACTATGGGATACAGGGTTATTAGCTATTGAAATAACACTTGTAGAATCACAGAAAAGTGGAGTTCTACTTACCTGAAATCCATAGTCCTCTAGCTGATGTTGAATCCACAGAAGTTGAGCACAGCAACTTCCTGCAGCCACATACTCTGACTCAGCTGTGGAGATAGCCACACTGGTTTGCTTCTTGCTACTCCATGAAATTAGTCTCCCACCTAGGAATTGACAGGTTCCAGTAGTGCTCTTTCTATCCTCTTTGCATCCTGCAAAGTCTGCATCTGAATAACCTGTTAGATCAAAATCTCCATTCCTAGGGTACCAGAGGCCTAGATAGGGAGTGCCCTTTAGATATCTCAATATTCTTTTGACTGCAGTCAAATGAGACTCTTTAGGGCAGGCTTGATACCTTGCACAAACATATGTAGCATACATGATGTCTGGTCTACTATCAGTCAAGTATAATAGGGAGCCAACTATCCCTCTATACAAGGTTTCATCTACAGGTTTCCCTGCATCATCCTTGCTAAGAGACATACTTGACCCCATAGGAGTCTTCATGGTACTGGATGAATCCATACCATACTTCCTTATGAGTTCTAGGGTGAACTTTGACTGACAAATGGACAAACCACTCTCAGTCTGTTTAACTTGGAGACCCAAGAAAAACTTCAGCTCTCCCATACTACTCATCTCAAACTGACCTTGCATAAGTTTTGCAAACTTTTTGCAAAGGCTGCTTTCAGTAGACCCAAATATAATGTCATCTACATATATTTGGACTAGTATAACTTTGCCTCTAGATTCCCTAAGGAATAGAGTCTTATCTATTTTCCCCCTTGAGAATTTGTTCTCAATGAGGAAACTAGATAGGGTTTCATACCAAGCCCTAGGGGCTTGCTTTAACCCATATAAAGCTTTCCTAAGTCTATAGACATAATGAGGTAGAGTTGGATCAACAAAACCTGAAGGCTGCTCCACATAGACTTCTTCTTTCAAATTACCATTTAGGAATGCTGACTTGACATCCATTTGGTATACCTTGAATCCTTGATAGGTTGCATAGGCCAAGAACATTCTTATGGCTTCCAGTCTGGCTACTGGAGCAAAGGTTTGATCAAAATCAATACCTTCTTCTTGCCTATATCCTTTAGCAACCAGTCTAGCCTTATTCTTAATGATGACCCCTTGTTCATCCATCTTATTCCTGTAGATCCACTTAGTTCCTATTACATTGCGGTCTTTAGGATTAGGAACAAGTTCCCAAACCTTGCACCTCTTGAACTGATTAAGCTCTTCTTGCATTGCTTCAGTCCATTGTGGATCTTGTATTGCTTCTTCAAACTTTTTAGGTTCAACTTGTGACAGAAAGCTGGAGTAGATTGCTGCATTCATGTTTCTACTCCTGGTTTGTACTCCTTGTCTTGGATCTCCAATAATCAGCTCTACTGGATGATCTCTTAGATGCCTGTTGGCTGGAGGCAATCTTACTTCTGGTTGAACCACTTCAGCATCTGCATCATGTTGTACTCCTTGTATTTCTTCAGCAATTGGCACATGTAGTTCTCCCCCTGGACAACAGCTACTGTCCTCTATTTGCTGTCTTGCAGCAGGCACCTCTTCTGTAGTAAGCTTGTCCATTTTCTTTGTCAAACCTGTGAGGCTGCATACATTGCTAGACAACTCATTATTAATAAGTTTAGTCTCATCAAAAACTACATGCACTGATTCTTCTACAACTTGTGTAGTCAAGTTGTAGACTCTATAAGCCTTACTATTATTGCTGTACCCAACAAAAATTCCCTCTTGGGACTTGGCAGCAAACTTAGTTAAGTAAGACTTCCTATTGTTAAGTATGAAGCATTTACAACCAAAGATCCTAAAATAGGATAGGTTTGGTTTCCTGCCTTTCACTACTTCATAGGGGGTCTTGTTAAGCCTTTTAGTGATGGTAGCCCTATTTATAACATGGCATGCAGTGTTAACTGCTTCAGCCCAGAAATACTCTGGCAGTGATGTATCACTCAATATGGTTCTACCAGCCTCTATCAAGGTTCTATTCTTCCTCTCAGCAATGCCATTTTGCTGAGGTGTTCTAGGTGAAGAGAATTCTTGAAATATCCCAAAGTCTTCACACAGTTTTGTCATGCTTTCAGACTGAAATTCAGTACCATGGTCACTTCTAATTTTGACCACTGTACTATTTAGTTCATTCTGAATTTGCTTGACAAAGCTATAGAAGACACTAGGTGTTTCAGATTTCTGTCTTAAGAAGAACACCCAGGAAAACCTTGAGTAGTCATCTACAACTACAAAGGTATAGACCTTCCTACCTAAGCTGTGAACTGGCATTGGACCAAAAAGATCCAAATGCAAGAGGTACAAACACCTCACAGCATCTTTGTTTTCTATGCTTTTAAAGGTGGATTTAGTCTGCTTGCCCTTTTGACAAGCTGAGCAAATACCATCTTTGACACACTTAACTTGAGGACCATTCCTCACTAACTCTTTGCTAAAGAGTTTGCTAATAGTCTTGTAGTTAAGATGGGCAAGCCTCTTGTGCCATTTGACACAATGAGAGACTGTCTCATCAGCTACAAGACAAACTGGAGAACCATTGTTCTCAACCATAATGTCTAGGCAGTAGACATTCCTCTTCCTATATCCTGTCAAAATGATCTCTTGATCACTTGACCTCTTGATATGACAACCATTTTTAGCAAATGAGATGTCATACCCTACATCACTTAATTGACTTATACTTATTAGGTTGTGTTTCAACCCTTTAACATAAACCACTTGAGTAATGGTAACTAAGTTTGTAGAAATGTTACCAAATCCTTTGATGATTCCTTTTTCAGAATCACCAAAGGTTACTTTTGGACCATCTTTTACTGGAATGTAGTCCTTTAGTAATCTTCTTATTCCAGTCATGTGTCTGGAACATCCACTGTCCAAGTACCATGTTGGGGTGTGGCCACTTGGACTTACCTGCAAAACAGATTAATGAACCTTAGAACCCAAAGAATTCTTGGGTCCTTGGTATTTGTTAGTCTGCAATCTGACAAAGCTCCCTGCAGGCTTTCCAACAGGTAGCTTGCTACTCACCTTGGCACTGGCATTGTGCCAACAGTCCACTGCAAAGTGGCCAATTTTGCCACAGCACCAACATTCAAACTTGTTGTACCTTTGCTTAGGTACAGCCTTTGCTGTATTATCTACAGCAGTCTTGTTGAATGCTGGGGCTTTGCCCTTGGACTTAGACTTGGACTGCTCAGTCCTTGCAGGTCTAATAAAGCCCAGTCCAGCCTTGCCTTTTTGATGAACAAATTCATCAATTAAAGGTAACACTGACTTAGGTTTAGAAAACCTAGCAACTAAGTTCTTCTCCTTCTGAAGATTGATCTCCAGACTCTTAATTTGATCATTCTTAAATGATATAGTACCCATCTGAATCACTGTTATGTGTTTCAGCCTAGCTATCTCATTCAACTTTTGATCAAACTGCTTCTCAAAATCTGTTGCACCGGATTTAAGATCAGCAATTTCCTTTGCCTGACTTTTGACTAGGGATTTGCTTTTCTTGTAAGCTTGCAACAGCACCTTATATTCATCTATAAGTTGATGAATATCATCCTCAGACTCAGATACACTTTCATCACTTGATGAAGATGAATCTGATTCTGAACTAGAACAAGAAACTGAATTAAAACTTGAACTTTGTACCTGACTGGGTCCTGGCTGCTCCAGGATTTTGGCACTGTCTGTCAAAGCCATTAGTCCTTGGCATTGACTGTCTTCTTGTTCATAAATAGACTCTATGATCTGCATGAATTCTTCCTCTTCTTCTCCAGCAAACAGCCCTATGTAGGCTTCAGCCTCAGACTCAGTTTCTGAAGAAGAAATGTCTGATAGAGTCTTCTCCTTCTTGGCAACAAAAGACTTCTCTTTCTTTCCTTTGAAGTGAGTCTTTTTCCTGTCACCAGATTCCTTTCTCTTCTCTGGACAATCTGCAATAACATGGCCCTGTCTATTGCAGCAGTAGCACACTATCTTAGACCCAGTTGCCTTGCTTGACTTTGTCCTCTTCCTGTCTTTCTTTGAAGGCTTTTTCTCCTGATAAAAGACTTCCTTTCCCTTTGAAGAAGAAGGTCTTGACCTCCACTGTTTCTTCTTTAAGAATTTCTGAAAGTGCCTAGTGAAGGCAGCAAAGTCTTCATCACTTTCACTGCTCTCACTATTTGTGCTGGCTGACTCATCAGACTCTGAATCAACTACCTCTGGAGGTGGAGTTGATGACTTATTCCTGCACTTTTTGGGAACTTCTGTCTTGAAAGCAACAGATCTTTCCTTGTGTTCAATCCTTGTTGATTTCTCCTCCTCTTTCCTCACTGTCAACTGCATCTCATATGACAATAACTTGCCAAACAGTGTAGGAGGAGGAATTTCCCCCAACTTAGCCATTTCTCTTATGGCACAGATCTTTGTGTCCCAATCTTTGGTTAGGGACCTTAAGAACTTATCATTTAGTTCATAGTTACTGAACTCTCTTCCATAAGACATGAGTTCATTAACTATTATGTAGAACTTCTTGTAGCACTCAGTTATGCTATCACCTTTACCTTGTCTAAAGCTCTCATACTCCTGATTTAGCAAGGATTTTCTATCTTGCCTGACTTCTTCAGATCCTTCCATATACACTATAAGAGTGTCCCACATCTCTTTAGCTGTCTTACAGTGTATAAGATTCTGAAATGTTGCATCATCTATGGCACTTACAATAATGTTTTGTGCTCTCTTATCCATTGTAGCTAGGACAATCTTATCCTTAGTCATCTCAGAGAAATCCTTTGGAGTTCTCTGATTTGCATCCAAAACTGAAATCTTCATTGGCATATAAGGTCCTTCCTTTACTGTGATGTAGATTCTAGGGTCAGAGGCTTCCATAAATAGCCTTACCCTTTCTTTCCAGATCCCAAAGATCTCTTTCCTGCATATGGGTAATTTCATGGAACCCAATTCCTTGTGATTCTCATAAGAACCCATGTTTCTTGATTTTCTTGAATTTCTTGAAACTGTGTTTTGTCTTACACTGAATCTGCCAAACAGGATCTCCTCAGACTATTAGTCCTTTTTGAGGAACCTCCCTCTGATACCACTTGAAAGATATGGTACCTAAACACCTAGAGGGGGGGGGGGGGGTGAATAGGTGACCTAATCCTTTTCTAACTTTACTGGCAGCAAACAGTTTATTATCACAGATTTTTAACTTTTGCACAGCAATCCCAAAGTATTCACAGCATACACAGCACAATCACAGCACAACACAGTGATTTATAGTGGTTCCACAAGATATGGGTACATCCACTTTCCCCCTTCGCCTATCTAGCAGTGTACTAGATTCGGCCAAACTCCTCCACTGTCTCAGAACCCAAATTGGTTCCTACACCTCAGGCCCAAAGCCTTACAACTCAGCTTTATCCCAAAGCCTACACTCAGCCAATCAAGTCCTACACTCAGCCAACCAAGGCCTACACTCAGCCAACAAGGCCTACACTCAGAGATCTCTATCTCCTACACTCAGGCTAACAAGCCCTACCCTCAGCCTTTATAAATACAGGCTTACAAATAACTCAGATCCAAAGGATCCTACAAGTTAAAATGTATTATAAATAATAACTCTACAACTCAGAAATAAAAGAGGGGAGTTGAGAGTTTCTTGATGAGTTCTTGGAAGAACTCAGCTGGATTCACCCTGACTTAGCTTTCTTCAAAGCTTCTTGAGTAGAACTGAATAAGACTGAATCCTCCTGTAGTAGTTCCTTGACCTCTGCTACTTAAGATCCAAAATTGTATCTGAATTCTTCTTCTCAGCCTAGTTCCAGAGGCTGATTTCTTGGATGGAGCCCTCTCTCTCCAACTTCTTAGATCTGCACTTGGACTGCACGATCTTCTTGTGTTGATACTTTGTGTACCACTTCAATGACTTGATCAATAATAATCTGAACCAGTTGATCTTGAACTACTCTTTCTATAAACTGTAGGTGCCTATTTATAGGCCTTCTTCATGGTAACCGGCTGATCCGGTTCATAACTGTCTTCTGACATCTCTGACAGGTGCTGTAGACCGGCTGGAACGGCAGCTGTCAAGTCATCTAGTCATTTCTTGAAAATCTCTAACTGTCTGTAAGTGTCGAGACTTTCTGTCTTTAAGTGTCGACACTTATAGTCCAAGTGTCGACACATGTTGTGTAAGTGTCGACACAAGTCTACAAGGTGTCGACACATTTCCTTGTATGTCTCGACACAGATTCTTCTGCATGTGTCGACACTGAAATTGAGTGTCGACACAAGTACTTGTTCTTCTAGCTTTTGCTGAATTCTTCTAAGTGTCGACACATCTCCTTTGTGTCGACACATTTCCTTTTGTTGAATCTGTCAAGTGTCGACACTGCTTCTTGGTGTCGACACATAGTCTTCTATGTTGATTCTTGCTGAGTGTCGACACAGCTCCTTGTGTCGACACTTGATTCTTCTGTTGAGACTTCAGCTGAGTGTCGACACATTCCTTTAGTGTCGACACTTGTACTTAGAATATTTTGGAAATAATTCTGTTCTTTGCTAAGTGTCGACACAGCTCCTTGTGTCGACACTTTCTTCAAGTGTTGAGTCTTCAGCTGTGTGTCGACACATTGTTCTGGGTGTTGACACATACTTCAAATGCTGACTCTTCTGTTGAGTGTCGACACATTGTGCTGGGTGTCGACACTTACTTCAAGTGCCGACTCTTCTGCTTAGTGTTGACACATTGTGTTGAGTGTCGACACTTGTACTTAGTCTCTGCAGACTTTTGCTAAGTGTCGACACAGCTCCAAGTGTCGACACTTTCTGGTGTAGACACAGCTTCACTGAGTGTCGACACAGCTCCTTGTGTCGACACTTTCTGTCTGCACTTTTCTTCACTGAGTGTCGACACAGCTCCAAGTGTCGACACTTTCTGTCTGGTGTCGACTCTGCATCCCAAGTGTCGACACAATGACTCCAAGTGTCGACACTGCTTGTCTGGGTGTCGACACAAGCTTTCTTGAGTGTCGACACTTTCCCTCTGGGTGTCGACACATGGACTTAGAAACTTTTTGCTTCAGTCCAGTGATTACTTAACCTGCACAAGTAAACTCAACATACATCAAATACATTATGATGTATATCATTGAGTTGGGTGAGGCTTCTTCAAATCAGGTACATTTGACCAATGTACCCAACACACACGGCAACCCACACGGGTGTGTGGTTACCCGTGTGCTCCTTTGCCTTTAGAATTCTTCCTAAGTGAATTTTATTACAGAATTTTTCCTTAAAACCTAACTATTCTTATACTAAAAAATTTTAGAACTTATGAACATTACTTTATTTTACATAATCCTAATCTAGACGGAGGCAGGTCTCATGATAAGCGAAGTGTTTAGGAAGCTCACCATAATAAGGCTTTAGTCGGTGTCCGTTAACTTTAAAATCTACCTTCTCAGGGTGGGTAAGTTCGACGGTGCCATAGGGAAAGACTTCTTTAACCTTGAAGGGTCCGGACCACTTAGACCTTAACTTCCCTGGGAATAAACGAAGACGAGAATTAAAAAGGAGGACTTGATCACCTTTTTGGAATATCTTGGGTTTGCAAAGGTGACGGTCATGAAATAGCTTGGTCTTCTCCTTATAAATCTGGGAGTTCTCATAGGCCATGGATCTCTACTCATCTAGCTCGTTAACTTGAAGTTTATGTTTCTCCCCTATAGAATTAGTATCAAAATTCAAAGAGCGTATCGCCCAATACGACTTTTGTTCTAATTCTATAGGCAGGTGACAGGATTTACCATAGACTAATCTAAAAGGGGTGGTCCCTATAGGTGTTTTGAAGGCGGTCCTATATGCCCACAAACAATCGTTAAGTTTTCTAGACCATTGCTTCCTATTCCCTTCTATAGATTTTTCTAGGATCCTCTTAAGCTCTCTATTGGAAACTTCAACTTGACCACTAGTTTGCGGATGATAAGGAGTGGCTATCCTATGTGTAACTCCATATTTTTCCAATACTTTATCTAGCTGCAAATTATAGAAGTGTGAACCCCTATCGCTAATAAGTGCACGTGGTGTCCCTAATCGTGCAAATAAGGATTTTAAAAATCGGACTACTACCCTACTATCATTAGTAGGTAAAGCTTGAGCTTCAACCCACTTCGATACATAATCTACAACTACTAAAATATATTTATTCCCAAAAGAAACTGGAAATGGTCCCATAAAATCAATACCCCACACATCGAATACTTCACATTCAAGAATAAATTTTTGTGCATTTCATGTAATTTAGAAATATTACCTGCTTTCTGACAAGAATCACATGAAAGCACATACCTTTGGGCATCCCTGAATAGAAGGGGCCAATAATAAAAACCAGAATCAAGAACCTTTTTTGCCCAGCGATTTGCTCCATAGTGACTACCGGCAGGGCCTGAATGACACTACTCCAAAATTTTCCAACCTTCCTCCGCTGATACACACCTTCGTATAACGGAATCTGCACATATCCGGAAAAAAAAGGGGTCCTCCCAAAAGTAATATTTCAAGTCAGAGAAAAATTTCTTTTTCTGCTGATATGAAAATTCTTTTGGAAGGACCTTAGCTACAAGATAGTTTGCATAATCCGCAAACCATGGATAATCAAGATGTATATTTGTAGATACGGCAAATAGCGATTCCTCAGGAAATGTATCAGAAATTTTAGATTCATCTAACATTGATCGTAGTGGATTTTCTAAACGTGAAAGATGGTCTGCCGCTAAGTTTTCTGCTCCTCGTTTATCCCTAATTTCTAAATCAAATTCTTGTAATAAAAGAAACCAACGGATTAAACGAGGCTTGGCTTCTGCCTTTGCTAATAAATATCTTAGGGCAGAGTGATCAGTATATACTACCACTTTAGATAATGTTAAATAAGATCTAAATTTATCGAAGGCGAATACCACTGCTAGGAGTTCTTTTTCTATAGTTGTATAATTCTCCTGTGCATTATTAAGTGTTTTGCTAGTGTAGTATATAGGGTGAAAGTGTTTGTTTCGGCGTTGTCTTAAAACAGCCCCTAGCGCAAAACTGCTAGCGTCACACATGTTCTCAAATGGTTGACTAAACTCGGGCACGATCATAATAGGACAATTAATTAACCTCTCTTTTAAGAACTCAAAGGCATGTAGACACTCTAGTTCAAAAATGAAAGGTGTGTCCTTTTCTAACAGCATGGTAAGTGGTTTAGCTATTTTAGAGAAGTCCTTAATAAATCGACGGTAAAATCCCGTATGTCCTAAGAAACTTCTCACTGCCTTAACAGAGGTTGGTGGTGGTAACTTTTCTATGGTCTCAATCTCCGCTCCATCTACTTGGATTCCTTGGCTTGAGATTTTATGGCCAAGTACTAACCCTTCTTTGACCATGAAATGACACCTCTCCCAACTAAGCACTAGGTTAGTTTACTCACACCACCTAAGAACTTTTTCTAATTTTTTCAAACAAAAATCAAACGAGTCGCCAAAAATAGAAAAATCATCCATAAATACTTCCATGATATCTTCAACATATTCGTTAAAGATGGCTAGCATGCACCTTTGAAAAGTGGTGGGTGCATTACACAACCCGAAAGGCATATGTCTATAGGCAAATGTACCGAATGGGCACGTAAATGTTGTTTTCTCCTGGTCTTCTAGTGCTATAGGAATTTGGAAGTATCCAGAAAGTCCATCTAGAAAACAATAATAAGAATGTCCTGACAAACGTTCTAATATTTGGTCAATGAAAGGAAGAGGGAAATGGTCTTTCCTAGTGGCATCGTTTAACTTCCTATTGTCAATACAGACACGCCAACCTGTTACCGTTCGCGTAGGAATTAACTCATTCTTATCGTTAGCTACCACTGTTAGACCAGCCTTCTTAGGAATGACTTGGACAACATTAACCCATGAACTATCTGAAATAGGATATATAATACTAGCATCTAACAACTTAACAATTTCAGCCTTAACTACCTCTTTCATATTCGAGTTTAGCCTACGTTGCGATTGAATAGAAGATTTATAGTTTTCTTCCAAAAGGATTTTGTGAGTGCAAAAAGTAGAATTAATACCCTTTATATCATATATTTTCCATGCTATTGCACCTTTACATTTCTCCAATACAGTTATTAATTTATCTTTTTCAGTATTAGAAAGATTAGAGGATATAATAACTGGGTAGGAAGAATTAGTTCCTAAGAATGCATACTCAAGATGATCCGGTAATTTTTTTAGTTCTACTATTGGTGGATTCTTAGTATTATTCTTAAGCGCTTCATGATCTCCTTGAGTAATCAAACTATATTCAGCCATTCTATTCATCGCAACACTATTATATAGAAAAAATAAATGTTCAACAATATCTTTATTTTTTTCTTCTTCTAAATAACAGTTAGTAATACAAATTTCTAAAGGATCTCTATAATAAAAATTGGAATGCATAGAAGTCATAAAATTATCAACACCATGAGAAAAATAGCAATAATCATCATTATCTAAAGATTGTTTCATAGTATTGCCAATTTGAAAAGTGACTTCATCTTCCCCTACTTGCAAAACTAATTTACCATCAAAAACATCAATAAGCGCTCTAGATGTAGCTAAAAATGGACGACCTAATATGAGTGGTACTTCAATATTTTCATCCATATCTAGAATAACAAAATCAACAAGAAATATAAACTTATCTACCTTAACCAATACATCATCCACTATTCCTCTAGGATACTTAACCGATCGATCTACTAGTTGAATGTTCATTCTGGTTGGGCTAAGTTCTCCTAGACCTAGTTTCAAATATAGTTTATAAGGCATTAAATTTATACTTCCTCCTAAATCCTCTAAAGCTATATTTACTTGCAAATCTCCGATTAAATATGGAATTGAAAATGAACTGGGATCCTTAAGTTTTTGTGGTAATTTATTTTGCAAAATAACAGAACATTCTTCACTAAGTGTTACTAAAGATAATTCCTCTATTTTCTTTTTATTAGAAATTAAATCCTTAAGAAATTTAGCATACTTAGACTTTTGAATAATTTTAGAAAAAGGTAAATTGACATGTAATTATTTAAATATAGATAAAAATTTACCATACTACACATCCATGCGCTCCTTGTTAAGCTTTGCTGGGTATGGTACTGCTGGTTGATATTCCATCAGTTGCACGTTCATCTTGCTTGGTCCTTCGCTGCTAGACTCCATTTGGGGTGCTTCCTTCATAATCCTTGGGTCTTGTAACTCCTTTTCGCTCCTCAATTGAATGGCTTTTGTATGCTCCCTAGGATTTGTCTCAGTATTTCCCGGAAGTGTTCCTTGTTGCCTTTCAAAAACCATCCTTGCAAGCTGTCCAATCTGATTCTCCAAATTCTGAATCGAGCCCTCTTGATTCCGGAAGGCTACATCGGTAGTTTACATGAAATTGGTGAGCACATATTCCAATATAGGCTTCCTTGGTTCCAGTTGTTATTGTTGTTGTTGTCCAAACATCGGTTGTTTCCTTGATTACCTTGTCCTCCCCAAGAGAAATTGGGGTGGTTCCTCCATCCAGGATTATATGTAGAACTATATGGGTTGTTTGCTTGGTTAAAAGGAGGTCTAATATTGTTGCCCATATAGTCAATATGCTCTTGTACTGAAGGTTCACAACCAGGCATTCCACTACATGAAGGGTCCCATTGTTGAGGTGCCATGGAGGGTGATGCTAAGGCAAGGTTGTCCATCTTTTGGTGAAGCGTCTCCACTTGAATGGCTAAGACGGTGACAACATCCACTTCATAAATTCTTGCGGGCTTACTAGGCTTTTGTCTTATGGTACTCCATTGATAGTTATTCATAGCCATGTCTTCTATCAACTGCTGAACCACTTTAGGTGTCTTGTTATTCAAAGTGCCTCCATTAGCCGCATCAATCATCTGTTTAGTGGCCGGATTGAGACTATTGTAGAAGGTCTGAATCTGAAGCCATAAAGGTAGAGCATGGTGGGGACATCTCCTCAAAAGGTTATTGAATCGTTCCTATGTATCGTACAATGATTTAGATTCCAATTGCATGAACGTATAGATGTCATTCCTTAGCTTTACAGTCTTTTTCGGTGGGAAATACTTCATCAAAAACTTCTCAACCATCATATCCCAAGTAGTAATCGACCCTCTAGGTAATGAATTCAACCACTGCTTTGCCTTATGCCTTAACGAGAATGGAAACAATCCCAATCGATTGGCATCATTGGAAACACCATTGATCTTGAATGTGTCACATATCTCCAGGAGTCCAGCCAAGTGGGTGTTAGGATCCTCATCTTGCAGGCCATCATACTGGACATACTGTTGAACCATCTGTATAATACTAGGCTTCAACTCGAAGTTATTGGTGACTATTGGCGGTCTAATGATGCTTGACCCAGTTCCTCGGAGATTAGGTCTAGCAAAGTCAGACATAGTTTACTCATTCTGGTTGGCCATGGTGTCCAAATTTTCTGGATGATTCTCTCCTTGGTTAACTGTTTCTTCTTCTAATAGTTTGTTTGAAATGTCTGTGGTATTAACTCCCATCCCTTTGGTTAGTGTTATGAATAATTCGCTCAGGGTCAGGATGAAATGGTGCTGGCCCAGAATTTCTGCTCCTGGTCATAGACAAACAGACTACAAAACAGAGACTAAATGATATAATTATTCCATAAACTAATTTACAATTATATATTTTAATAAACTAACATTGGTAGATTAATAAAGTTTAGGCTTTCAAAATATTGAAATCGAGTCCCCGGCAACAGTGCCAAAAACTTGATGAATTCTTTTGGTTAACAAGTAATAACTTGGTGCAGATTCATTCTACACTCTAGTATAAACTATGTAGATGGGCATAAGCTAGATTGAATTAACTTTCAGGCAAGTGCATCTATCAATCATAGTATAGGAGAAATCTACATCTCGTGTCATATTCCACGGGGTCCTTTCAAGTACTCATACTCACCCTCACTATATTATCATACCTATAATTAAAATTGATTTCTAATCTAAATTAACCTAACTATGACTATTTGGATAAATAAACATTGAAGGATTAAAGATGATAAAAAGCCGAAAGCTTATGAGCAATCACATGAACATACTCATTCATTAATTCAATTCTATGTAATCATGAAATAATAAGACTATTAAATTTGTTGTATTGTAAAGAGTAAACATCTATCGAATTCTCTCTCGAGCAATTAAAAATCTAAACCTAAGTTAGTAAATTTTCTCTTGAACAATTTACAACACTCAAATTTGCATTAATGGAAGTACCCTATCTACTACATAAATTCATGAAATCCTATCTCTAAAATATCATGAATCCACTTATTCGTATTCCAATTATCCAAACGACATATCTCTCGATCATGAAATTTGAATTACAAAGAGATCTAACACCAAAATATGAACATGTAAATATCATCACAAACATCTAATTTCTCAATCCAGAGATTTGCAATTCATGTAAAACAAATAACCAATTCATAATTAGGATAAAACTCTTTGTTTGTAAGCCTACATACGAATAAAATACCACAAATTCGATGAAAACAATAGGATACATGATTAACAAATTGTTCCAAATTAAAGTTCATGCAAAATAAAAGATAATTAAAGTTGAATCACCAAGAGATAGGGAAGATTAAAAGGGATATAAGAAAGATTAAAAGCATACAAATAATATCCTTCAATTCTTCCTTCTCTTGAATGCTCCACTTCGTGCTCTAGAAGTTCTCCCCAATGAAAATGATCAAAAAGTCCTCTCTAATTTTTCTACAGGTTTTTTATAGTCTCTTAGCAAACAAGGTCGGACAAGGGTTCCAACACAGCCATGTGTCAGGCCATGTTGACGGTTCTAGGGCAGTTCCACACGAACTGGCATGTCTGGTAGTGGGCTGTATCAGATGACATGGGTACTGACACGACCGTGTTGTTCTTCATGTTCTTCAGACACGGGTTGGTTAGCAGTCGAGGTCGAATTGACACGGGTAGGCACACGAGCGTGTTCCAACCCGTGTGAGTCTCTGTCTTCTGCTTCCAGTTTCTTCAATTGCAGCGCACATAGGACACAGGTAGGGACACAGACGTGTGCCTACCCGTGTATGCCCAATTTTTGTCCTGTCATCAGCCATGTTTACTCCGTGAACTCCCCTGTTTGCTCCAAGACCTTTTAGTTCCATTGGTTGGCATTACCTGCATTAGAAAAACGAAAGAATAAATAGATAGCTTAATACAAGGAATAACCAAAAATCCTAAATGTGCTCTCCTATGCATGATAAGACAATTTCTCAACTATTCTCGCGAAATTACTAGAAAAGAGGTAGAAAATAGTAGAAATGATTACAATTATGATAGTAAAAACCCTATCATAATCAAACTCATCAGCTGCCTGTACGACGAAGTACACCCTCTAGACGCCACGATGGGCGGACATCATCAAGAGTGAAGGCGCAGGCCTTTTTGCGAGCGATGTGGTACCGACGCAATTTTTGCCGGAACCTAAGCTGGGAGACAAGTCCTATCATCACCTCTAGGACTTGCCGCTCGAGTGCTCGCCTCGCCGAATCCCCGCATCTCGCCTGCTATGTATATATACTTGTTTCTTTCACTGCAATATAAAAGTGGGCCGAGGCCCGAACTTGTAGTTTTGCCAATCAATAAACTATTTTGTGCTCGCTTCTCATGCATATGTATATTACTGTTGCTTGTGCAATGCAGATTCTTTATTTTCTCTCATGTATTCACGGCTTGTTTCGATCCTCCCGCTCACAGTTCCTTATTTCGCATCCTGTCAGCGAGATCGTGCATCCCCTAAGGACTTAGCTTAGAAAGCATAGTGGGCTTAGTTACCCGACTCGCGAATGGCGAGCCGCCTCCTTATGCCAGGTCCTCCATGCTGCTTGCTTGCTAGAGGAAGCGAGCTAGTTAGGCTCACACCTTAGCCGTCGGGTTCCGTGCGGGCTGACCATCACGCGCGATGGGCCTGGTTTCTCACCGCCTTGGACGTTTCTTTGGTGCTGGGTGATTATGTTGGGTCCCAAGAGCTCGCCTCGCCGATCCACATTCTCAGCTCGACACTTCCGGCTTACCGACCTGTCGAATTCATTTCGTTAACTTTGTCATTTATTCCTCGGTCACTCGGAAGCCTGGGTGAAAGTGAGGGTTAGACTTGATATACTCTAGAGGGGGGGGTGAATAGAGTATCTTTAAAACTTTTAATGTTTTTTGCTGATTAATAAAAATTGCAGAGTAAGGAAGGTATTTGATACCAAAATATGCTGTAAGTGAAAGAGTTATCCTAAGAACAATTAATCCACCACAGACACATCAAAAAATTAAACTAACTAAAACTAGCACAACAAAGCTAACTAGCACAGACACAGCAAGAACAAAAGAAAGAGGGCAACCAGACAACACAAGAATTTTATAGTGTTTCCCCAACCTGGGTACATCCACTCTTCTACCACCCTGGTAGGAATCCACTAACAGGTTTTGATCAGGTGACTGCCACCAATGAGCTTATGATTAGGTGCTCAAAAACCAATCCCAAGCCTTTTGATCAGGTGACTTGCAACCACGAATAACTTTTGAAGGGAGTTAAAGAACCCTTTGTACAGTGAGGGGATGAGAGAGTGATGATGTCTTCTCTTTCTCAAATACAACTGAGAAGACTTAGTGGATCTTTGATGTTAACAAAGCTCCCCCCCTGAAATATTGAACTCATGAAGTATTAAGCTTTGCTTTAGGGTGAGTAGGTCTTCAATCTTTAGCCTTGACCATAAGGGCTCCAGGAACTTCTTGACTGATAAAGTTTTGCTGTCCTTGAAGAATCCTGGAGAGAAGAATGAAGAAGACTCTTGATTTGAATGTATGTTCTTCTTCTTCTTTTGTATCTTTTGTTATTTCTCTGGTCTGAGCTTCTCATTTCTTGACTACGTTACTGTATGATTGCTTGTCTTCAATTCTCTATCTGTCCTGTTCTCTGTCGTGAAGAAGGAAGAAATCCCTTTTATATTTACTATGAAATTCTCCTTTGAATTTTTGAATTCCTTCCTACATTGATTACTGACGGCCTTGAGAATGTCTGCATTAATTGATTTCCCCAACTGTCCCATTGAAAAATGACAAGTAATAAACCTGATGAAAGCCATAATCAATGCAGCTTCTAACGGTAATATTCAGAGAATATTAAGCATTGATTATTTAGGAATTATTGCAATAAAATAAGGACAGAGGGAAGGAAAAGTCCATGTCTGGAACTGCACAGAAATCGTCGAGCAAAGAACAAAATTAGTCGACCTGGGTCCAAAGTTTGTCGGGCTGAGAAGTTATGTTCGTCGACTAGATATTTATTGTTCGTCGACCTGAGATCCAAGATTGTCGACCTAAGAATAGTTAACTGCTTTCTCTAGAACCTTGCCAATTCTGTGCATCAAGATCGTCGAGCTGAGAATCTAACTTCGTCGAATAGTGTTCTGAGAAATGATTTTTGGACTTTAGAATGTTGAAGTAGAGTATCCAGAAATCGCCGACCTGAGAACTAAGTTTGTCGAGATGAGAACTTCTAACTGATACTTGATAAAACTTATCAAGAATGTGGTCTAAGTTCGTCGAGCTGAGAACATGAATTCATCGACTGGAGTTCAGAGAAATGATTCTGGACTTGGAATGTTGAAGTATAGTATCCAGGAATCGCCGACCTGAGAACTAAGTTCGTCGAGCTCAGATCAAAGAATTGTCTCTGAGTTCGTCGAGCTGAGCACGACTTTCGTCGAGCTGAGTTCGACGAACGTCGAACTCATTTTTCTGAGTCTTTGAAATTTCTCTAAGTCTTTAGTCTTCTACAGTCTGTTGATGGCTGGTCCACGCAGTGTTAATTCTAAGGACATGGCCTATACTCTAGGACACATATATGTCCCTGGCTATACATGATGGGTCAAACATCCTAGTTTAGTGGACCTAGTCCAAATCCAACTAGGGATCCAACACTGGACTCCTAACTTCTAACATTGTTTTGTTCATCAAGACCTGCCTTGCCAGCCAGTTGGGAGCCGGAGTAAATTCTCATGAGTGACATCCAGCCTTGCCTGCTCGGTGAGAGCCTGACAGCGGGATCTATATGGGGTCTAAGTAGACGCCATCAAGTGACTTCTAGCCCTGCCAGCTAGGTGAGATCCTGGCAGTAGGATCTACTCGAGGTTTGCGTAGACGCCATCAAGCGACTTTCGGCCCTGCCAGCTTGATGAGAGCCTGGCAGCGAGATCTGCTCAGGGTCTGGGTTGACACACGCGAGTGACATCCAGCCCTGGAAGCGGGATCTACTTGGGGTCTGAGTATACGCCATCGAGTGACTTCCAGCCATGCCAGCTTGGTGAGAGTCTAGCAGTGAGATCTGCTCAGGGTCTGCATAGATGCCATCGAGTGACTTCTAGCCATATCAGTTTGATGAGAGCCTGGTAGTGGGATCTGCTCGGGGTTTGGGTTGACACACACAAGTGACATCTAGCCCTGCCAGCTAGGTGAGAGCCTTGCAGTGGGATCTGCTCGGGGTCTAAGTAGACGTCATCGAGTGACTTCCAACCCTGCCAGCTAGATGAGAACCTAGCAGCGGGATCTTCTCGGGGTCTAGGTTGACACACATGAGTGACATCCTGCCCTGCCAACTTGATGAGAACCTAGCATTGGGATCAGCTCGGGGTCTGGGTTGACACACACGAGTGACATCTAGCCCTGCCAGCTAGGTGAAAGCCTGACAGCGAGATTTGCTTGGGGTCTGGGTTGACACACTCGAGTGATATCCAGCCCTGTCATCTAGGTCAAAGCCTTGCAGCAGGATCTGCTCGGAGTCTGGGTTGACACACACGAGTGACATCCAGTCCTACCAGCTAGGGGAGAGCCTGACAATGGGATCTACTCGAGGTCTGAGTTGATACACACGAGTGACATCCAACCCTGCCAGCTAGGTGAGAGCCTAGCAGCAGGATCTGCTCGAGGTCTGGGTTGACACACACGAGTGACATCCAGCCCTGCCAGCTTGATGAGAGCCTGGCAGTGGTATCTGCTCGGGGTCTGGGTTGACACACTTGAGTGACATCCAGCCCTGCCATCTAGGTGAGAGCCTGGCAGCGGGATTTGCTCAGGGTCTGGGTTGACACAAATGAGTGACATCCAGCCCTGCTAGCTAGGTGAGAGCCTGGCAGCGGGATCTGCTCAGGGTCTGGGCTGACACACATGAGTGACATCCAGCCCTGCCAGCTAGGTGAGAGCCTGACAGCGGGATCTGCTCAGGTTCTACATTGACACACATGAGTGACAACCAGCCCTGCCAGCTAGGTGAGTGCCTTGCAGCGGGATCTGCTCGGGGTCTGCGTAGATGCCATCGAGTGACTTCCAGCCATGCCAGCTTGATGAGAGCATTAAAGTGGGATTTTCTCGGGGTTTGGGTTGACACACACAAGTGACATCCAACCCTGCCACCTAGGTGAGAGCCTGGCAGCAGGATCTGCTCGGGGTCTACTAAGTGAAATCTCCACGTACTCATATGAATCATTATAGGAGACTTGACATATGAAGAAGCTTCATTAGGAAATAGGTACCACTTATATATCCTACGGGTAGAAGCGCTTCAAGTCATCACTACTCTAGGTGAGACTCAAGATCTCTCCCTCCATATTCCGGAGGCGATACCCTCCTGATTTCAAGGCCTCTTTTAAATTATATAGACCCTCCTAGTTGGGGTTGAGCTTTCCCACGGCTTTTGATCTTCTCGCTGCATCTACCTTCTTCAAGACCAAGGCCCCCTCCACAAATTGTTTGACTCTGACGTGCTTGTCAAAGTACTTAGCTATTCTCCTCTTCACCTCTTACTGTCGGAGGGTGGAGAGGTCGCGTAGCTCCTCCACCATGTTAAGGGAGAGCCGTAGCTCCTCCTCATTTTCAGCCAGCCATTCTTCTCTGCCATCATGCATCGTGACCACCCGATGCGTCTGGACTTCAAATTCTATGGGGAGTACTGCCTCACATCCATTGGAGAGCTTGAAGGGTGTCTCCCATATGGCTATGTTGAGAGTGGTCCTCAGGGCCCAGAGGACCAAGGGAAGCTGCGCCACCTAGCTCCCCTTCAGGTTTTCAACCTTATTCTTCATGAGGTTCACAATAATCTTGTTTGCCGCCTCCACCTGCCTGTTTCTCCTGGGGTGGTGGACCAAGGCAAATCTGAGGTCAATTCCGAGCTTCTTGTAGAAGCTAATGAATTTTACGCTAGTGAACTGAGGTCCGTTGTCCGTGATAATGGCTTGGGATAGCCCATGTCGGCAGATGATCTCCCCCCAAATAAAATTTGTAATAACCTGGGAGGTCACCTTTGCTAGAACCTTCACCTCCAGCCACTTAGAAAAATAATCTATCATTACCAATAGGAACCGCCTCTGCCCGTTGGCCTGGGGGAATGGTCCAACCAAGTCCATCCCCCAAATTGCAAAGGGCCAGGGGGTCGTGATACTCTTGAGGCGCTGAGCTGGTTATAGTTGGAGGGAGCAAACAACTGGCATTTATGGCACCATTTTGTGAATTCTGCAGCGTCGTGGCCCAAGGTTGGCCAGAAGTACCCCTGTCTGACAATCCTCCCTTCCAGGGTCCAGCTCCCGGAGTGGCTCCCACACTCCCCGGAGTGGACTTATTACAGGATCCTCTGCACTTCCCTCTCGGCCACACAACGGGCCAGCATCCCTGAAAGCGTCTTCCGATACAATTGCCTGTCCCGGAGGAGATAATATGTCGACTTGTATATGAACTTTTTCTTGTCCATCCCCTTCGAATACTACCCTGTGGAAAGGAAGGTTGTGAACAGATCCATCCATGAAGGGTGTTGATCCACATCTATCAGCTCTCGCTCTTCGATGGAAGGGCGGAATAGATCGGTGATGGTACCCCCCACCCGGGGACCATGCTTTGCCAGTTGATTGACCTGCTCGTTATCCTCCTTGGGTATGTGTCAGATGGAGAAGGTCTAAAATATGTCGATGACCCCCCCTTCACTTTTGCTAAGTATAGCTGGAGGGTAGACTCCCACACCTCGAACTCCCTATTGATCTGGGAATCCACCACCATGGAGTCAGTGAGGACCTCCACGTCAAGCACACCCAGCTCCTTGGCCAGGTGAAACCCTGCTATTACAGCCTCATATTCGTCCTGGTTATTAGTGATGGGGAAGTGCACCACCACTGTTTTCTCAATTCTCGCCCCCTGGGGGCTTTCCAAGATCACACCACCCCCAAGGAATGTTTCCCTAAGGCACCGTCTACCTTCACCTTCCACAAAGTCGGACGAGTGAGCTCTTCTGACGCCACCTTGACCACATAGTCCGCCAAAAAGTCAGCCATTGCATGGGCCTTGATCGAGAGGAGGGGGACGAAGGAGATATCGAACTCACTCAGTTCCACCGAGCACTTAGCTAGCCTGCCTGAATGCTCCACCCCCTCAAAGATGTTATGGAGGGGATGGTCAGTCACCACTCGGATGGAGTGTGCTTGGAAGTAGGGCCGGAGCCTCCGGGCCGAGATGACCAAAATAAAGACCAGATTTTCCAAGATTGGATATCGAAGCTCGGCCTTGCTGAGGACCCGACTCACATAGTATATGAGGAGTTTCCTCTCCCCCTCTTATCGAATTAGGATGGAGCTTAGAGTCTCTGCTCCGACCCCGGGATACAAGTACAGGTCCTCCCCCTCCTTCGGCCCTTGGAGCAGCAGAGCCTGGGTCAACTGCTTCTTCAGGGCCTTGAATGCCTCCTCGCACTCATTTTTCCACTCGAACTTCTGGTCCCCCCTCAATGTCTTGAAGAAGTGGGAGCACTTTTCTCCAGACTACGAGAGGAACCTGCTTAATCCCGCCAGCTACCTAGTCAATTGATGCACTTCTTTAGTATTCTGAGGAAACCCCAGCTCCATGATGGCTTTGACCTAGGCAAGATTTGGCTCGACCCCTATGGGGGTGAGGACGTGTCCCAAGAACTTCCCCATGCTGGCCCCAAAAATGCACTTCAGGGGGTTCAGCCGCATCTTATATTTGCGTAGGGTGGTGAAGGTTTCCTCCAGGTCCTGGAGGTGAGAGTCCACATCTTGACTCTTGATCATGAGATCATCTACGTACACTTACATGTTCCTCCCCTTCTATTCCCAGAAGACCCTATCCATCATCTTCTATTATGTCACCATCGCATTCTTCAGCCCAAAGGGCATCACCTTGTAGCAGTAGAATCCATCCCCCATAATGAGTGAGACATCTTTGATGTTCGAGGGGTGAATCGTAATCTGGTGATAACCTAAAAACGCATCTAAGAAACTCATTACTGGAAAATAGACGACTGAGTCAACCAGCACGTCGATCCGAGGAAAGGGATAACAGTCGTTAGGCATGATTTATTAAGCAAGGAAAAATCAACACACATACGCCACCGGCCATCTCCTTTTAAAACCATAACTATATTGGAGACCCAACCGGGGTACTGTATTTCGGATACAAAGCCGGCCTTGAGGAGTTTGGCCACCTCCTCCCTGATGTGCTCAGCCAGCTTATTTGCAGTGGACCTCTTCTTCTACTAGATGGGGAGAGCTCCCGAGTCCAGGATGAGGCGGTGGCAGACCATGTCCACATCAATCCCCGACATCTCCATTGTGATCCATGCAAAGATGTCCACGTTCTTCTGGATGCATCCCAACATCCTGCCCTGAGCCTTTGGGGTTAGCCCCCGCTTATGCGAACCTTCTCCACCCTGCCTCCAAGGGTGAGAACCTCCATCTCCAAGACCTCCGTTATAGCCTCTAGCCTGGACTGCTCTCCTCATTCTCCGACGTCCCTCTCCTTCGGGACAGGAACCTCCTTGGCTTCCACCTCTTCCTCCACGGCCATTGCATCGGCCAACTCCTGGTCTTCATCTGCCACCACCTGGGTGCAGCTCCCTTCTATCTCCATCTCCTCTCCGCCATCCTCCTGCTCTGACTCCTTCATTATCCGCCCCATCTCCTCTACCCCCTCCTGCCAAGAGATAGAGTTTATGGCGGTGACGTATCACTCCCTTGCCACTATGGTGTCCCCCCTAACACGGACCTGGATCCCTTTGGCACTGAACTTTAAGCACTGGTGGAAGGATGAGGGGATGCAATGGAAGGCGCTGATGAGGGGCCTTCCAAAGACGGAGTTATAACTACTGGGGGTCTCCACGATGACAAACCTGTAGTTCCGGGACTCCCCTCCCCCCCCCCCACAGAGTGACGTGGAGCCCTACTCCTCCTTCTACCTCCTTCATCTCCCCCGAAAACCCAAACAAGGGACCATCTAAAGCCAGCACCCTCTTTGCATCCACCTTCATCGCGTCGAACACCTTCTTGAAGATTACATTGATGGAGCTTCCATTGTCAATGAGTATCCTAGAGACGGTAAAATTCTCGATGGCTGTCTGGATGACCAGCACATTGCAGAAGGGATCCTCATGATCCGGCATATCCTTCCTCGAGAAGGTGATCTTCTCCTCTGGGGTGGGGTCTGAGATGTTTAGCCAACGCGTGTTATCTTCTACGACTTCCTGAGTCGTATGACATGATACGTCAGCAAATCCTTGGCGAGGCGGAGTCTCCCACCCTAAATGCCACTGCTGCCCACATAACTACTGTAACAACTCTGCTCCAACGTCCACTGTTATCATCCCCTCCTCAACCGGACAACTCCGCTCACCATACTCAGCGAAGTGGCTCTAGTGGCTGCCACCTACCATCAAGCGATCGTGGTGCTTCCTGCTTTCTCTGCTCTCACTGTGGTCGCACCGACCGCACGGTTGATCGCTGCTGGAAGAAGCATCCTCATCTTCGACCATTTGGGGATGCTTCCTCTTCTTCTTTAAAGTCGTCCGCCTCTGTGGTCACGTCTTCAGGTAGTGCCCACGATGCTAATCAAGGTAAATGGCTGATCGACTCTGGTGCTACCAATCATATGACCGGCAATCCACAATGTTTTTTTCTCCTAGAACAGCATGACCGGTTGCCCCCGGTCCTTGTTGCGGACGGCTCTCCCTCACCGGTCAATGAAACGGGTGTGGTTCAAGTCACTCCATCTCTTCGCCTGGCGAACACCCTCTACATGCCCAAATTCCCTTGCAACTTGTTATTTATTACTTCGCTTTGAAAACAACTACAATGCTCTGTCACGTTCACTTCTACTACTTATTCTTTTTAGGATTTGGGCACCAAGCGGACGATTGCTACTGGGCCTGAGAGTGGCGAACTCTACTTCCTCTACAACGTTTCAGATCTCTACGCCTTCTCCACATCTTCTACTGATATTCTCTAGTGGCATCTTCACCTTGGTCATGCTCCTCCACGTCTTCTACATCATCTTCTACCACATCTTCCTCCGCAGAGTCCACCTCTCAACTGTGATGCATGTCAGCTTGGCAAGCATCACCGCTCCTCCTTCCCATTGAAATAAGGTCGTGGTACTTCCCGGCCGTTTGAACTTGTTCACTCCGACATCTGGGGTCCTTCTCCTACCCTCACCATCGATCAGGGTAGTTCATATTTTGTAACATTTATTAATGATTTCTCTAGATGTACATGGGTGTATCTTTTAATGGATCGCTCTGAACTCTTTTCTTTATGGTAATCATTTTATAATATGATTAAGAATCAGTTTGATATGTCTATTAAAATATTTCATTCTGACAACGCTAAGGAATATCTTAGCACCCCTTTCTCTTCTTTTTGTATGCAGCATTGTATTATTCATCAAACCACCTGTGTCTATACCTCCCAACAAAATGGGGTGGCGGAACGCATGAACCGTCACCTCCTCGATGTCGCTCGCACTTTAATGACACAGATGCAAGTTCCTTGCTCCTATTGGGGCTACGCTATCCTCACCCCTGTTACCTCATTAATCGCATTCCTTCCACGGTTCTCCACGGACAAACCCCATTCTATATTCTTTATCCAGGCAAGGATTCGTTTCCTCTCCCTCTGCAAATCTTTGGGTGCACGGCTTTTGTGCACAATCCTTCCGCCACTCATGACAAACTCGACTCATGTGCCACCAAATATGTCTTTTTAGGATACTCAACTACTCAAAAAGGCTATTGTTACTTTGATCCCATTCTTCGTAAACAATACGTATCCACGGATGTGACCTTCTTCGAGAATGTGTCATATTTCTCTTCTGACCCCTCTCCCTCTATAGTTCTTTCGCCTTCTCCCACCGTCCGCTCCACCCCGTCTACTCCCATCGAGATTTTCCCACCATCCCCTCTACCGTCTCCTCCTTCCCTCTCTTCCTCATCACCACCGCTCTCTCCCTCCTCTCCATGGCGGTCTCTCTCCTCTCCCGGGCCAGCTCTCTCCGCCACAGATGCTCCGGTTACTGAGGAACATGCTGACCTGGATCTTTTAATTGCTCTTCGTAAAGGGGTGCGAACATGTACCCAGCATCTACTGGTTGCTGTTGTTTCATATGATCGTCTCACTCCTTCTCGTAGGGCATTTGCATTAGCTATATCTGCGACTGCCACTCCTAGCACCTAACAGGAAGCTCTTGTTGTTCCTCATTGGAAGGCCGCTATGGATGAGGAAATTGCTACTCTCACTGAACGGGGTACCTGGACCCTGGTTCCCCACCCTTAGGCACTAATGTGTCTGGCTGTCGCCGGGTCTTTGTTGTAAAGTTCCGTTCGGATGGCAGCGTGGATTGATGCAAGGCCCGCATAGTTGCCAAAGGCTTCACTCAGACCTATGGTGTTGATTACTTTAGCACCTTCTCTACCGTCGCTCGTCTCAGCACCATTCGGGTCCTTCTCCCTGTCGTTGTCAACAGGGATTGGCCCATTTCACAGCTGGATGTTAGGAATGCTTTTCTCTACGATGATCTTAAGGAAGATGTTTGTATGGAGCAACATCCTGGGTATGTTGCTTAGGGGGAGACACGGGTATGCCGACTAAAGAAGGTTATCTATGGCCTAAAGCAAAGCCCTCAGGCTTGGTTTGACATGTTCAGCGACATTGTTGCGGCCAATTGTTTTGCAAGAAGTTCAACCGTTCACTCCTTGTTCGGAAACTTCCTCGGGTCTGGTTGTTCTTGTGGTATATATGTATGACATTCTTCTTACTGGCAATGACCAGGATGGGGTAACTTTGACAAAGAAACAACTTCGTCAGCATTTGGTCACAAAGGATATGGGCTCCACTAAATACTTTCTGGGGATTGAAATTTCTAGGAAGCCCAACTCCATGGTCCTTTCCCAACGGAAGTATGCTATTGATCTTCTAAAGGAGGCAGGGTTGACCGGTGCTAAACCTGCCCGATGCCCCATGACTGCTAGAGAAGATAAAACTTGGACAGATGACTCGCCCCTTTTATCCAATCTTACGAGGTACTAGCGTCTGGTTGGCAAACTCATTTATCTCACTATAACCAGACCCGACATCTCTTATGTTGTGGGCAAGGTGAGCCAGTTCATGCAAGCTCCTATGGAGTGTCATCTACAATCTTCCCCGAGGATATTGGAGTATGTTAAAGCAGCGCCAGGGAAAGGACTCCTTTTTCAGAAGAATGGTCACTTAAGGGTTGAAGCGTACTCAGATTCGAGCTATGCTGATGACAAAGGTGATCGCAAGTCAACATCAGGTTTCTGCACATTTGTTGGAGGAAATCTTGTGAGTTGTGAAAGTGCAGGTAAGATTTGATATACTCTAGGGGGGGTGAATAGAGTATGGTGTTTACTAAAAACTTTTTACAACTCTTGTTGTATTCCTAAGAAAACAGGGAAGCAAATGAAATAAAGCAAACACAGCAACTATCTAATTTCAAAGCAATCACAGAGCACAGCTAGAAAACAAAAGAGAAAAGCAACTAGAAGACACAAGGAGCTATAGTGGTTCCCCAATCAATCTGGGTACATCCACTCTTCTACCACCGTAGGTAGGAATCCACTGTAGGATGAGTTGATCAGGTGTCCTGCGCACCAATGAGCTTTTGATAAGGTACTCAAAAACTAAACCAGATTTTTTGATCAGGTGTCTTGCCACCACTGAGTTTTGACAAGGTCTCAGAAACCAACACAAACTTTTGAAGGGAGTTTGATAAACCCTTTACAGCAGAGAGAGAGAGAGAGAGGTGAGATGATATTCTCTGTCAACACTCAGAGAGAAGATAGTGGATGTTGTCAAAGCTCCCCCTGAGTTCTTGAGTTGTTCAAGAAGTGAAGCTTTGCAATAGGGTGATAGGCCTTCAGAAGATTTGATCTCCAGCAAAAGATGATTCCAACAGCAGCTGAAATGTATGGTGTCTGGAGTCTTGAATGATAAGGCTTTGAAAACTTGAGTCAAAATAGATCTAGAAATTTCTGTATGTTGATCTCCTTCAGTGTTGTGTGTTCTCAGAGAATTCTGTCTGTGTGTGTCTATCTGTATGTCCAGCAAAAGAATTCTTTTCTGTGTGTATCTGTACGTTTTGTATGGAACTATTTTTTTAGAAGTAGAATAATAATCCTCTTTTATTCCTTAGATCTGAATAGAATAATTCTCTGTCCAAGATAGCCGTTAGCCTGTCATAAATGACTTCCTTAAATGCATTTGGTCTTCTGGAGGAAAGTCCAATAAAACTTTCCTTTAAAATTCCCTTGAAACTTGCTCCAGATTAATTGAAACGACTACAAGATCCTTGAAATAAATGCTGGGAATAATTCCATAACTGTCTGAATTTGAATCTTGAAAAATGTCGATCTCTCCAGAAAAACGTCGACCTGAGCTCAACTATCGTTGAACTGAGCTCAGCGACTGAACTTAGACTGAAATAGAAATCGTCGATCTGAGCTCAACTGTTGTCGAAATGAGCTCAGAGATAGGGAAACAAACTAGAGACAGGAACGTCGATCTGAGCTCGAAGATCGTCGAGCGGAGTTCGACGACTCGTTGAAGTGAGCTCAGAGATCATCGAATGGAGTTCGATGATTCGTCGACCTGAGCTCGACGAAATGACTTAGTCTTCTGAACTGAAATATCTGGTCTTGAGGGTATTGATGGCAGCTTTCAAACCTAAATACTAACCCTTAGACTCAATCTAATTGACCTTTAGATCTATATAAGGAGGTCAAAAAAAATTCCTAAAGGACATAGTGATCCTTGCCCAAATCAGTAATAGGGTGTTCCAACAATCTCCCCCTATTTGGGTTAGGATTACTATTTATTGATATTGAAAAAAGTAAAAACATACAATGCAGAAATATAACCAAAAAAGCATTGCAGAAACACAGATATAAGCACAGATAGTCAGAAATAGGTATTACTATCAGCTTACAAGATCATTCTTTTTTCTTGCTCTTTATGAGAACTATTTCTCTGTTAGGGTTAAGAGCTTCCTTCTTGGATCTTCTATCATCAGCTGCACCTAGAGAAGTTTGATGTTTTGGCCTGGGGACTACAACTTCTGGGTGCAGCTTCATATAACTTTCTGAGTCAAAGAATTTTCGAGAAGAATACCTTTCAAGTTCTTTCTTTCTCTGATCTGATAGAGTAGTGAAACTTGATGTATCTTTTCCTTGTTCTCTAGCCTTCTTGATTTGATCTAGTGTAGCCAACTTTTCATTCTGGCAGTCCATGAAGTGGGATTACTTTCTGGGTCTTCAAATGGAACAGGAGGTTCATATCTGTTTGAAGAATTATTAGGAGGAGCTCTGGAAGAAACAAGATCTTTAAGCTTATAAGGGAAAGGACCAGAAGTAGTGTCAGAGGGACCTTGTCCTTCCCTTTGATAAGGATGTTGCCTGGAATATCCTTTAGAATACACTCTGAGATTTCTTTGATTTCCCCTGTATTGTCCTCTTCTGGACTGGTAACCTTTAGACTGATTTCCTCTATGTTGAGATCTTCCTTGAAATTGGTATGAACTTTGGCTTCTAGTAGTAGATTGAAATGCAGAACTTCCACCTGTACCTGCATCAGGTGAAGGAGGAGGAGGAGGAGGATTGAAGTGAGATGATCCTTTGTCATACTTCCTTTTCTTTTTCATGGCTTTCAGCTGATTTCTAGAGTACTGCATCCATGGTTCTGTAATCTAACAATCATGCAATATATAATAAGGAATATCATTTGTATCTTTAACCTTCTCTGGGAGAACTCTCTTCATGGCCTTGCTTCTTGCTGTCCTTTTCCTTGCAATTATTGCAGAGGAATCATCAGAGTCAGTTCTAAACTGATCACTGTCTGAACTTTGTGGATTGTCATATAGTTCATCAAGCTTTTTGAAGCAATCTCTTTGTTGTTGGGGCTGAGCAGAAGAAACAACAGCAGGAACAACAACAGGAGCAACAACAGCAGTAGAAATTGGAGCAGAAACAACACTGGCAGAAAGAACTATAACAGCAGGTTCAGAAATAGAAATTTCAGAAACAATAGGCTCAGATACAGCAGGCTCAAAATCAATTTCCTCTGTCATATGCATATCCTGAGAAACTGAAACATCAATAGCAGCAGCAGCAATTTCAACATTGTCCACAGACTGGACAGAATCTATAAAAGAGGCTAAAATGCTAGGCTCACAGCAATAAATAGGCACAATGGCCTTAGTAAGGTCTTCAGTATGCTGGTCTGGAAGGCAGCTGAAGTAAACAGAATCAAATACTGAAAGCAGTGACCTGAGGTCCACTGTAATGACTGCAACTGGAGCTTGAACTGGAGTTACTATAGCAGGCAATCTCTCAGCTTCATAAGGCATCTCCCGCTGCCTAGATTCAGTGAGAACTGGATCAAGGCACCCAGTAGAAGGGATTGCCTGAGGAGGAAGAATAGAGGATAGCCTGGCAGACAACTCCTGAACAGTTTTCAGAAGTGGAGCCAATGAGGTCTCCAGCAGTAGTGATAGCCTTGGAGCTATCAGCTCATATAGCTTGTCTGCAATAGCTGGAAGGTCTACTTGCTTAAGAGGGACTTGAGTAAAGGTAGGGATGGATGTGGTAGAGATGAAAGTTGGAGCAGTAGGAGATGTTGTTGGAGAAACTGTGGATGGTGGAAGTGATGGTTGAGATATTGGAATTGTGGAGATGGAAGATAATGGAGTGGAGATGGATGGTGTGAATGATGGTTGAGCAATTATTTCCTGAAGTAATTGTTGATAGGAAGTGGATGATGATGGTGGCTCAAGAGGGGATGAAGGAGAATCATCCATATAGGAATCATCTAAGAGATTAAATGATGGAATATGGGATGATGAATCGATGTCCATGTGGGGGTAGTGATGTAGTGGATGGAAGATTTCTTCAGTTGATGTTGGAGTTGGAGAAGGGATTGAAGTTGGAGATGGGATGGAAATGGGGGATGAAATTGTGATAGTGGATGTGATTGTTGTTGATGAAACAATAGGTGGAGAAGGAGAAGATGAGGCAGACAAGTCTTCTGCAGGGGCAGAAACCTGAGGGGAAGAGACTGAAATAATCCTTGTGCCTAAAGAAGAGATTGCAGAGGCTCTGCTGGGCTTTACAATCTGCCTGTCCCATTTCCCAAATAGGGCACAGGTAAGCCTCTTGGAGGCATTGATGTGTATTCCATTGGACACAAGCAGGTTAGGGCATCTATTGTGAAGAAACAACCCTAAAATCCTCCCAAAATTAACAAAATTCTTGTTAATTTTCTTCTTTATCAAGTTAAAAAACACTTCTCCCCAGTTCAACTGCTTCTTGTCCACCAAGGCACCCATCAAACAGAGCTGATACCTAGAGATGGTATCATGAGCAGAGTGTTTTGCCATCAGCACTTTCCTAACTACATCAGCAAGAAATCTGTACTCAACTGATAGATTCTTCTTAAGCAATTTACTAGGGTTAGCTTCTGAATGGCCCATCCTCTCAAGCATAATTGAAAATTCTTCTCCAGAAAGCTCAATAGAATCTTCACCAGAATTTAATTGAAATACTTCTGTCAAAACAGCAGGTGTTAAAGGTACCTGAGTTCCTGAGATGGTTCCGACCACTGTGTTTTGATCCAGATTGTGGGCAGTATACACCCATTCCTTTATTTCATTTGCAGCCAATTTGATCCTTGTAGACATTATGTTAACTAATTGTTGTTCCTTGAAGAGTTCCAGAATGTCCTTGAATATTTGATCGCTGTTATCGAAAGAATCCATATCTATATCAAAGCCAGCATCAAATTTCATGGCTGCCAAGATTGCGACTGAAACTGCCATTAATTTCTGCAAAAATGAACAAACAAAAGAGCAAGTGCAGAAAAGTTTGGAGGGAAAGAGAAATTTTGCAGAGAGTATGAAAGCGCAAAGGCAGAACGACGGCCGAAAAATGTGTTTTATATTAGGGTTCGACGCAGATAAGGAAAGATCGTGGAACTCTGTTCGACGATCTGTGCTACTAAAGGAAACTGAAAGGTCATCAACATCATCGATCTCCGTTCGACGATATTGGAGAGCGTCGAGCTCCGTTCGATGATCGCTGACCTGAAGAAAGATAGTTTAGCACTATTTGGAAAGCACTGAACTCTGGTCGACAATTTCAGAAATCATCGATCTTCATTCGACGATCGTGGGGAAAATCGTCGACCGCATTTCAAAGACCAGAAACAACCTATAGACACTAGAAAAATCAAAATGTTTGCCTAGTCTTGGTCAATTTTAGAGTTTTAAAATCTTGGATCTTATTTTAGACTTCCTCCATCTAACATTCCTAACTGATTAAGGAAGAATGTATGTTTCTTTTCATCCAAAGGTTTGGTGAAAATATCTCCCCTTTGCAAATCAGTTGGGATATATTGAAGTTCAATTTTGTTTTTCTCAACATTATCCCTTAGAAAGTGATGTCTAATTTCTATATGTTTTGTCCTACTATGGAGGACTGGATTTTGTGCAATGGAAATAGTACTGGTATTATCACAAAATATTTTAGACTTCTCTAAGTTGTAGCCATAGTCTAGGAGTTGGTTTTGAATCCACAAGATTTGTGAACAACAACTACCTGCAGCCATATATTCAGCTTCAGCAGTTGAAGTTGACACAGATGTTTGTTTCTTGCAAAACTAGGAGACAAGTCTGTCACCAAGAAACTGACAAGTTCCACTGGTGCTTTTCCTATCTATTCTGCATCCAGCATAATCAGCATCTGAAAATCCAATTAAGTCAAATGCTGAATCTTTTGGATACCAGAGACCTAGATTTGGACAACTTTTCACATACCTAAGAATCCTTTTTACTAAGGTTAAGTGTGACTCTTTAGGGCTCACTTGGAATCTAGCACATATGCATGTAGCAAACATTATGTCAGGTCTACTAGCTGTAAGGTATAGTAAAGAGCCAATCATTGCTCTATATGTTGTCTGATCAACAGCTTTCCCATATTCATCAGCATCTAATACAACATTAGTAGGCATAGGTGTTTTCATACATGATGCTTCAGACATACCAAATTTCTTAACCAATTCTTTTGCATACTTGGTTTGAGAAATAAATATGCCTTCAGCATGTTGTTTGATTTGCAATCATAGAAAGAAGGATAGCTGACCCATGCTACTCATTTCAAATTTAGAATGCATTAGGTTGGAAAACCTTCTGCACAAATTTGAATCAGTAGAACCAAATATAATATCATCTATATAGATTTGTACTAGTAGGGTATGAGACTTATGGGTTCTAATAAAAAGAGTTTGGTCTACTCTACCCCTTATAAAATCATTCTTCAGAAGAAAGTATGCTAGGGTCTCATACCATGCTCTAGGAGCTTGCTTTAGACCATATAATGCTTTATGCAATTTGAAAACATGATCAGGATGAGTTGAAGAGATAAAACCTGGGGGTTGTCTGACATAGACTTCTTCTTTGATATCTCCATTGAGAAAAGCACTCTTTATATCCATCTGGTATACTTTGAATCCTTTGTGTGCTGCATATGCTAAGAAGATTCTTATGGCCTCTAACCTTGCAACTGGTGCAAAGGTCTGGTCATAGTCTATCCCTTCTTCTTGAGAATACCCTTGAGCAACTAGCCTTGCCTTGTTCCTTACAATGACTCCTTGATCATCCAATTTATTTCTGAACACCCATTTTGTTCCAACAATGGAGTGATCCTTTGGCCTTGGCACTATTTCACAAACTTTGTTCCTTTCAAATTGATGCAACTTCTCTTACATTGCAATGATCCAGTGTGGATCTTGCTCTGCATCTTGAATGGATTGAGGTTCAATTTGAGAAAGAAAGCAAGTGTGCATCAGGTTTTGGTTGACCTGATTTCTGGTTTGCACACCAGCTGAGATGTCTCCAATCACTTGGGAGATTGGATGGTCTCTTGATGTTACTAAATCAACAGGGGGTGTTGATTGTTCACCAACCTGTGTTGTTGTTTCCTCTTGTGGTATAACAACTGGCTCTTCAAGAAGATTCTCTTCAAGATGTTGAATGACTTCTTTATATTCACTGCTTTCATTTTTTTGAATAATTTGTAACCTGTCCAAGTCTTCAGCAAGAGAGTGTACCTGCAAAGGTTCTATGGTAGAAGTATTCTTCTCCTTGAAAGACATGTTAGATTCATCAAAAGATATATGAACAGATTCTTCAATTTTGAGAGTAGATTTATTATACACCCTATAAGCTTTACTGATCATGGAGTATCCCAGAAACACTCCTTCATCAGCTTTAGCTTGAAATTTTGCTATGTATCTCTTGTCATTATTGTGAATGTAGCAAATACAACCAAAGATTTTGAAGTAATCTACTTTAGGTTTCTTCCCTTTGAGTAATTCATAGGGAGTCTTGCCCTTCAGTTTATGTATTAAACTTCTGTTCAACACATAGTTGGAGGTGTTCACTGCCTCTGCCCAAAAGGATAGAGGAAGGTGAGCATCTGACAACAATGTAGTAGCAGATTCAATAAGGGTTCTATTTTTCCTTTCAGCTACCCCATTTTGTTGAGGAGTTCTAGGAGCTGAGAAAGTGTGCCTGATCCCTTCACTCTGACAGAACTCTTGCATAAGAAGAGAATCAAACTCTGTCCCATGATCACTTCTGATCAGGGCAATGTGAGTATTGAAATCACTCTGTATGCATTTGAGAAACTCTGTCAAATACTTAAAGTTATCAGACTTCCTCCTCAGAAAAAACACCCATGTGAATCTAGAGAAGTCATCTACAACCACTAAAGTATAGGATTTCCCTCCCAAGCTTTGTACTGTAATGGGTCCAAAAAGGTCCATGTGTAACAGATACAAAATCCTAGGTGAATTACTCTTATTAAGTGACTTGAAGCTATTTTTGGTTTGCTTGTCTAATTGACAAGCCCTGCAAAGTCCTTCCTTCTTGTAGGGGCTAGAAGGTAGTACTCTAACAAGGTTATCCTTGGATAGCCTAGCAATGGTTCTAAGGTTTATATATCCTAATATTTTATGCCATAATTCATTAGGTCTACAAATAGAGTTGAACAAGCATATATCTACCTTAGTTGAAAGAAAATCTACAAGATAAATGTTACCTTTCCTTTTACCTGTCAACACAGTTGTGTTGTCCTCTGATTTGATTTTGCATGAGGATTTGTTGAAAGTCACTTGATAGCCTTCATCACACAGTTGACTGATACTGATTAAGTTGTGCTTCAGTCCTTCCACATAGGCTACTTTCTTGAAAGTGACTGTGTCAATCTGGACTTCACCATATCCTTTTGTTAGTCCAAAGTTTGAATCACCAAATATTACTTTGGGTGCAATCTTGGCTTTGAAGGATGTGAAATTATCCTTATTTCCTATCATGTACTTTGAGCACCCACTATCCAGATACCATTGCTGGTTTGATGTTGGATAGGTCTTCACCTGCACATCAACAATTTATTTGTTTTTGACCCAGTTTACCTTGGGCCTAGGTTGATAATCTTTAAATTCTGAAATAAAAGACATCTCTGGTTGACTCTTATAGCCTTCAGGATGATATCTCCTAGGAGGTATTATCCATTCAGTATAAGGGTTAAACCTCTGAGATGTAGGACCTTTAGGATTGAAGTTTGATTTACATTTGAAGGATTTTTTAAAACTCTGAGCTCTGTTTGACGATCTTAGAGCTGAGTTCGACGATCTTGGGTCAGATCGTCGAGCTCCGTTCGAAGATCGACTATGACAGAGTTCAGGGTTCAGAAATCGTCGAACTGAGTTCGACGATTCAGCCTGAGATCGTTGAGCTCCATTCGGCGATCGTCGAGCTCCGTTCGACGTTTTCTGTTGAACTTTTGTTTTCTTAGGCAAATCAGAATTTTTCCTAGCCACCTCTACAACTCTCTTACCTTTATCTGAGATAAACTTGATTGGGGTTGTTAATACTATAGGTTGGCTGGATGAAGCACCCAAGCCCAGTGTACTATTGAATCTTGAGTTCACTGTGCTTGTGATGTCCATTAGTTTGATACTTCTCCGATTAAGGGATTCTTCAAACTTTTTGGCCTCTGATAGCTCACTTTTCAGTGAAGCTATCTGCTCCCTACAGCATTCCAACTCCTCAGAGAGTTTGAGGTTTTTTGATTTTAAAGTGCTGTGTTCAGATAGCTGATTTTTGAGAGAAATGATTTCCTTCTCAGATTTTAATAAATCTAAACACAGTGCTTTAAACTCACACTTGAAGTCCTCAAAATTAAAATCAAAAGAATTTATTACCTGGTCCTCTTCAGATTGAGTCTCTGATTCTGACTCTGACTCTTCTGCATCAGAATTTTGTTGTGAGGCATTGATAGCCATCATGTAGAATTCTTTTTCATCAGCATCATCTTCATCATCACTAGAGCTGGATGAAGCTTCAGATTCTTCTTCTGTCTCACTCCAAGTTTCAGCAACAAACCCCTTCCTTGTATTTTTGTTCTTGCTTGAGGAGGGTTTGTCATTGCTATTCTTCTTGAAGTCCTTTTCTTTTCTCCTTTCGCTCCTGTCCTTCTTGTCCTTAGTCTGATTTTCTGGACAGTTAGGCACAATGTGGCCTGGTTTCCTACATCCAAAACAAATAATCTCTTTGTTATTTGATTTGTCATACCTTGGCTTTTCATGCCCTCTGTATGATCTTTTCCTGAAATCCTTCTTGGCCATTTTGTAAAACTTTTTGGCCAGTAAGCTTAGCAACTCTTCATTGCCTGTGATCTTGTATTCAGGCTGATCTTCAATGGCTTTGAAAGCTATTGATTTTTCCTTTCTTATAGCTGGTGAGGCAGCCTTCTGCTCTTCTTCTCTATTCTTGATGAGCAGCTCTTAAGACTTGAGCTTGCCCAAGAGAGCTTCAGTTGTGATCTCATTTAGGCTTCTGACATCCTTGATTGGCCAGATCCTTGAGTCCCAAGTACTTGGGAAGCACATTAGGAATTTATCATTGAGCTCAGTCAATGAGATCTCTTTGTCCAATGTTTTCAGCTCATTGACTATGAGACTGAGTCTATTATACATATCTGCTACTGACTCAGCTTCTCCTTTCTTGAAGTTCTCATATTGGGTTATGAGATGAGATCTTCTATCTTTTCTCTCATCAGCAGATCCTGAGACTATCTCAGATAACTTATCCCAGATGTCCTTTGCTGAGTTGCATTCAGCTACCTTTTGAAATATGTCATCAGACATGGTTTGTGCCAAAATGTTCATTGCTTTGGCATCTGCAACTTTCCATTTTTTTATTTCTGCATCTGTTCCTGAAGGAGGTGGAACAGCACTTGTACTTGTATTTACTGGGGGTCTTGGACACACTGTCAAAATAGAATTGAAAATATCTTCATCAATAGAATTCATGTACAATCTTATCCTTGCCTTCCAAAGTGCAAACTTAGATAGATTGCACACTGGAGGTCTGGTGCTAGCATAATCTTTATTTTGGGCCATGTTCTGTGAAGAAATAGATCTAATAACAAACTTAAAGCAAACAGATCTAACTAGAGGGATCTTTGGGTTCATGTGTTAGCCTGTGCAACCACTAAGGTGTGGTGTTTTAACCAACCTGCCTCTAATACCAATTGAAAGTGCAGGTTAGATATGATATACTCTAGAGGGGGGGGGGGTGAATAAAGTATGGTGCTTACTAAAAACTTTTTACAACTCTTGTTGTATTCCTAAGTAAACAGGGAAGCAAATGAAATAAAGCAAACACAGCAACTATCTAATTACAAAGCAATCACAGAGCACAGCCAGAAAATAAAAGAGAAAAACAACCAGAAGACACAAGGAGCTATAGTGGTTCCCTAATCAATTTGGGTACATCCACTCTTCTACCACCCTAGGTAGGAATCCACTACAGGATGAGTTGATCAGGTCTCCTGGGCACCAATGAGCTTGTGATAAGGTACTCAAAAACCAAACCAGATTTTTTGATCAGGTGTCTTACCACCACTGAGTTTTGACAAGGTCTCAGAAACCAACACAAACTTTTGAAGGGAGTTTGATAAAACCTTTACAGCAGAGAGAGAGAGAGAGAGGTGAGATAATCTTCTCTGTCAACACTCAGAGAGAAGATAGTGGATGTTGTCAAAGCTCCCCCTGAGTTCTTGAGTTGTTCAGGAAGTGAAGCTTTGCAGTAGGGTGATAGGCCTTCAGAAGATTTGATCTCCAGCAAAAGATGATTCCAGCAGCAGCTGAAATGTGTGGTGTCTGGAGTCTTGAATGATAAGGCCTTTGACCACTTGAGTCAAAAGAGATCTAGAAATTTCTGTATGTTGATCTCCTTTAGTGGTGTGTGTTCTCAGAGAATTCTGTCTGTGTGTATCTATCTGTATGTCCAGCAAAAGAATTATTTTCTGTGTGTATCTGTACTTTTTGTATGGAACTATTTTTTTAGAAGTAGAATAATAATCCTCTTTTATTCCTTAGATCTGAATAGAATAATTCTCTGTCCAAGATAGCCGTTAGCCTGTCATAAATGACTTCCTTAAAGGTATTTTGTCTTCTGGAGGAAAGTCCAATAAAACATTCCTTTAAAATTCTCTTGAAACTTGCTCCAGATTAATTGAAACGGCTACAAGATCCTTGAAATAAATGCTGGGAATAATTCCATAACTGTCTGAATTTGAATCTTGAAAAACGTCGATCTCTATAGAAAAACGTCGACCTGAGCTCAACTATCGTTGAACTGAGCTCAGCGACTGGACTTAGACTGAAACAGAAATCGTCGATCTGAGCTCAACTATCGTCGAACTGAGCTCAGAGATAGGGAAACAAACTAGAGACAGGAACGTCGAACTGAGCTCGAAGATCGTCGAACGGAGTTCGACGACTCGTTGAAGTGAGCTCAGAGATCGTCGAATGGAGTTCGACGATTCGTCGACCTGAGCTCGACGAAATGACTTAGTCTCCTGAACTGAAATATCTGGTCTTGAGGGTCATGAGGGCAGCTTTCAAACCTAAATACTAACCCTTAGACTCAATCTAATTGACCTTTAGATCTATACAAGGAGGTCAAAATAAATTTCCTAAAGGACATATTGATCCTTGCCCAAATCAGTAATAGGGTGTTCCAATAAGTTGGAAGAGCAAGAAATAGTCTGTGGTCTCCAGGTCTAGTGCAGAAGAAGAATATCGCAGTATGGCATCGACCACATGTGAGTTAAAATGGTTACGAGCTCTCATGCTTGACTTAGGAGAGGTCTACAACTATCATCTTCGTATGTTCTGTGATAACAAGGCTGCGATATACATCTCCAAAAATCCTGTCTCCCATGAGAGGACAAAATATACAGAAATCGACTGTCACTTTATTCGGGAAGAGATCTTGAAGAAACAGATTTGTACTTCGTTTGTCACTTCCGATAACGAGTTGGCAGACGTCTTCACCAAGCCAGTATCCGCTTCCTTCTTCAACATTTGCAACAAGCTGGGCATGATTGATATTTATAACTCCAGCTTGAGGGGAAGTGTTGTAGTATGGAGGCCGGGCGGTTTGTTGCTATTCAGAGGCCGGGCGGTCTGGCGGTTTATCCTAGCCGACTTATCTGCTGGGCTATTTCTGTTTGGTATCCCAGCGGTCTGGAGGTGTGTCTCAAATGACTTGGAGACCGGGCGGTCTAGCGGTCTCATGTGGAGGCTTGTGCTTTGTAGCGCTCGTTCTCCTACTGTCGGTTGTCGGGCGGTTAGCCGGCTTGTCTAACCGCAGAACTTGTTCAGTTTGTCTTTTTGTAAAGCTGCATATACTTGTAAATTTTTAGTACCACATTGCTTATTTGTAATCTCTCTCATCTCCTCCATTCTATAAAAGGGAGGCTACACCTTTGTAATAGATACCTTTTTTGGATAATAAAGTTTTTATTACTCCAAATTTTTGGTCTACCTTTTTCTGTTCGCACATGCCTTCTTCAAATATGGGGAGATTATTGGGAATTGTGCCCTCCAATGTTCCTCAGGATTTGAAGAGGCATCACCAATCATGCTAAGGGGCATAATGTATTTGATGTGAGATTAAGTTCCTACATGAAGGTTGTCCTTGATTGGATAGGTGAACAAAAAGAGTAAGCTGGAATTCAGATAATTTGACTAAGGCAAAAGCGTCGAGACAGCTGAGACAGCTGAGAAGAAGGTCTCAGCATAACCGCTGAGACAGCTGAGTAGCTCAATGCGGGTTCACTCAATGCTTCTAATGAAGAGCCAAGTCAGCGCGCATTGAGTGATTCAACATCACTCAACACTTAATGAGTTCTGGAATTTTTCTAAGTCCAGAAAGTGATTACCACTGCTGACATCACCAGAAGTCAAAAAGTCAAAATATTTCATGCCATTGCGAGAAAGCTACAGTAGCACGGGAAGCTACTTTTTGTCTTCTTCTAAGGGAGGTGGCGCTCACCATCCTTGGCGGGTCCCACACGCAAATAGTGTCGTTGATTCAAATAAACAGATATAAAAAGGAAAAAATTGAATCGAGAAAAAGGGGGATTAGGTTTACATAAAATAGAGGCGTCTGGACTTCATCTTCTCTGACGAGCTTGAAAGCCAAGTCCAGCAGTGCAAGCCAGTAGGCAAAGAAAAGATAGAAGAAGCTTTTCCAGTTCAACAAGTTTGTTTTGTGCAGAACAAGTTGGTTGATTCATCTAATCAGCAAGAAGAGATAGCTGTGTGAAGGGCCATCAGCCTTCAACAGCAGATAGCTGTTCTTCAGTGTAGCAGAGAAGCAGTTTGCTGTAGAAGATGACTAATTCCTTCTGCAGCAAGAGGGCTGGACTGATACCTGCTCAGTCCAGCATGGTAGACTCTGAGATTTATCACTAAGTCAGTATTTTAATTTATATCAATTTTTGATAAATTTCCTATAGGATTCAGGTTGTCTGAATATGAGGGTAGGGCCTTTTAGCCTGAGGTAGGTGACTAATTAGTCACTAACGTAGGTACCTGGAATGGTACTGAGCTGTAGGAGTGTTGCAGCAATCTAAGAGTAGGGCCTTGTGCATGAAGTTGTAGGGATGAAAAACCTGAGCTGTAGGCCTTAAAGATAAGGCTGAGGTAGGTGGTTTGAGGACCACTAAGTTATTGGAGCACTGCAGGGCTCTGAGGTAGGAACTTTTGTGGTTCTGAGGTAGGGTTCTGAAGAGAACCTGAGTGTAAGGCTGAGGGCCTGAGGTGTAAGCTCTGATGAGCATTTTGGAGGAGTTTGGGCCTTGTATAACATAAGTTAGAAAGGTGAGAGGGAAAGTGGATGTACCTAATTGGGGAACCACTATAAATATTTGTATACTTTGTAGTGTTGTTCGTTCTTATTTTATATTGCAGGTACTAAGGACAAACTCTGAGATCACCTTAGGAAGAAAGTAAATGAAAGCTAACACTTAGTAGGAAAATATCAAAAAGACTTAGGAATTTTCAAACACCTATTCACCCACCCCCCCCCCCCCCCTCTAGATGACTAGCTAACCTTGAATTAATAACTTTCATTCATCTTCTAACATAGTTTGTTATTGTTGTAATAAGCTAGGACACCTGATTACGGAGTGTCCGTATAAAAAGAAGGAAGGATCCAAGAAATAAGAGAAGAGATCCTTCAAAGGTAAGAGGAGGAAGAGAAGTGCTTCGTTGTAAATAAGTCAAAGACTCTTAGCGATAGTGACTCAAGTGAGTCAAGCTCTAAAAATGAAGAAGCCTATTTCGGGCTTATAGCTCAATCAGATGAGGAAGTAGGAAACTCCTAATTCAACGAGAAGGTAAACAATCATACTATGCTCTTTGAATCTGAAACTTCAACTAATGGTCATGAAGACTATTCTTCCGAGGAAGATGATTCTGACTTGATGGCTCAGCATCAAGAACTTTTGAAAGCCTTTGACAAATGTCTCAAAGTAGTAAAAAAGTAATCAAAAGAGATTGCTTCTCTCAAGGAAGTGGAATCATGTCTGAAGGAGGAAATTGCTGAATTGACTCCTCTCAGAGATGAAGTTCACTCCTTGAAAGAGAAATTAAAATGTTCTGTTGAACTATTAAGTCAAATGAGAAATACTTAGAAGAGCTAGAAGAAAAGTTCTTTGAGGAAAGGAAACTTGTTAAAAGTTACACTAAGCTAAAGACCATTCTTCCTCTCATTAATGAATTCTCTGCTCCTAAGAAGGATAGTGTTCTTGGCCACGTAGCTGAGAAAGGTACGACTACTAAGAGACCCGCTACCAAAGACAAAGGGAAGGCACCTCAAAGTCAACCCTCCTTTAAGAAGGTGTTCTTTCTCACAAATAAATTCAACCTTGAGACGCCCTATGGTCACTTTACTAGGCCAACTTATGTGGAGCCTAAAAAACACTACTAAGGATGGACTCATCCACGAGACTTTTGTGTTAGTGCTTTCAAGGCACCATATGAAGATATAACTCTTAAAAAGTATGGTCCCTATGTTCATGGACCAATTTTTAAGAAAGCTCGAAAAAGTCAAAACTATTGTCCCCTAGGCAAAGGAGACAAATAAGTCGTGTATATGCTATACTCATAAGGCTTCTTCCCCTAAGTCAGTAGCCCCTGCTAGACCTCCTGTCAGGTTTGACTGTTGGTGTTGTGGCAAAATTGGTCACTTTGTGGTGGACTATTATTTTTATCCAGTAAAATATGAAACACTACGAGTTAACATTGCGTGAACGACCACTCGAAATGTTAATGTTCCCAGTGGTGTTAATCTAACAATGAACCAAGGACCCAAATCTGTTTGGGTTTATAACGGTAAATGATTCATGAATGTAGGTATGTCCGAAGGCCAACAGAACTCCAATTTGGTATTTGGACAGTGGGTGCTCTCGGCACATGACCGGGACTAGATACCTATTGCAAGAATATACCCCAGTCTTAGACGGTCCAAAAGTCATCTTTGGAGGGTCTAAACGGGGAGTCACTAAAACTTACGGTATGATTACCAACGTTATAGTCTCCTTTGCTGAAGTGGCTTATGTTAAAAGATTACAACATAATCTCATAAGCATAAGCTAATTGTGTGACAAAAGCTATATCATTGAGTTCTATAAGGACAAGTTTCTAATAAAATCGTCTGCCAATTTGGAGACGATATTAATAGGCACTCGGAGTAAAAATATTTTCTGCTTAAATTTTCTATGTTTAGACAATTCTATACCAGTGTGCTTTTTGTAAAAAGATAGTGTGTCTCTTTGTGACCAATGGCTCATGAGATTAGCACATATAAATTTCAAAACTATTAGTATGCTATTTTCTCAAAACTTAGTGTGTGATTCCTGATTGATTATTTTTGCATCGGGTTCGAAAACTTTATGCGGTTAAAACTCCAAAAATATGTGAGAATTCCCGCGGCTCCCTGGGCGGTTTATTTAAGGAAAAAGCGGATTCAGTTTTTATTTAGAAAATGGGGCGCGCGGATTTATTAATTTGGATATAAAAAGATGAGATCGAGTTTTAACGAAAGGAGGCAAGTGAACCTATCGCGTATAGTACATGATATACCGGGGTGGAATATCGAGATCGTATTGTTCTCGGGGTCGGTTCGATTATTTCTACTCTTCCCTGGAGGGGACTATTATTTTACCGATAATTACTTGTCGGGTATTTTATATATAATAAAAATGACAGAAAAATGAAAACAGAAAAAAGGTGGAGCCGATGACGAGCTTAGCGCGACGACATCAAATAGGATTTGAACTAAAATAAACTTCGAATAAACAGAGATCCTAATTTTCAAATCAATTAAGGCGGAGACTTGGCCGTAGAGGTTCCACTAGAATGAGTTCACCTAGCTATAGGGCAATCGCTCACCTGAATGCTAAGACTATTCTACCGAACGTTAGTCCGACAAAGGATTTCTCTTAACGCCCGTATTACGCTAAGAACCCCGCTATTGGGTGGGGAACCCAATCCGGTAGAGTTGGCGCGCCTCCTCTCTCGAGGATTAGTGCAGAACTCTCTTTACCAAGGGGTGATCTGTTCATACGCATGGCCTCTCGGCTAGCTAGCGTAAGGACTACGAAAATAGGGCCCACACATTGATTTGTGGTCCTACGCGTTGTAAACCCAGGGCAAACCTTAAGTAATTTTAATTAATTATAAAATAAGGACCTTTAATTATTTAAATCTATTTTTTCTGTCCCAATGGTCTTCGATACTGAGGGCTAAGAACGGTTAGCCACTCATCGGAATGGGGACGGCAAGCGGTGAAAGTAATAAATAAAGCAGTAAAATGAAAGCAGAAAATAAAGCAGTAAATGAAAGCAGTAAATAAAACAGTAAATTGCAAGTCCTACTCAAACGAGTAGGACTGAAATGAAAGCAGTAAAGTGCGAGTCCCGGCGTAAATGCATGAGCGGGAGAAATGAAAGTGAGTCCTACTCAAACGAGTAGGACAAAATAAATGCAACGCACGCACACACTTAACAGAAATTAAAACTCACGCACATACACTCTTGACATAAAGTAAAACACACACACACAAGCCCTACTCAAATGAGTAGGAGAAAATAAATGCGGGTCGTACTCAAATGAGTAGGACTAAATAAATGCACCCACTCTACAGAAAGTAAAACACACTCACTCGACAGAAAATTAAACACACTCCACACACTCTACTTGAAAAAGTAAAACAATGCGCCATTTAACTCTTAACGAGTAGGCGGAAATAAATGCGCACACTTACAAAAATGTGAAAAACTAAGTTATCTAAAAATTAAAACGACTGCATTTCTACCGCTAGAATGCGGTAGAAATGTATAAAAAGCTAAAATAAAAATTAAACGAGCGAAAAGTTTTGCAAATAAACGCAAAAAACTAAGTGCTCGAAAAATTAAAATGAATACATTTCTATCGCTAGAATGCGGTAGAAATGATTAAAATGAAGACAGAAAAATTAAACGGACAAAATGGTTTTGAAATTAAAGCGAAAATGGAAGTGTTTGAAAAATTAAAACGACTATATTTTCATTCTTATAACTTGATAAAAAGGCTTAAAAGTGGAAGAAAAGATAAAAGAACGAAAAGTTAAGACTAAGTAAAAAAAGAAAAACAAAACCACTTTCAAAACATTTTTATAAATTTATAAGGACGAATATGAAGACTACGGAAAACCTAAGTTATGAAAACTATAAAAGATATGAAAGCATAAAACTACACTCATACACACACACCCGTATGAAAAAGAACGAAAATAAAAGAAAAAACAAGTAAAAATTAGATTGCTAAAGGGAGTGTTGCTTAGATCCATTCCAAAGACATATAACGGAGAAAAACTATAATTTTTATTAATACTAAAAGATTATTACAAAGCTAAAATGAAAATAAAAGAGGGAGAGGGGGAGAAAATCCCTTACATAACATTTAGAATACATCTAGGCATCATAACACCTTAGCAAAATGGCCCAAAAAGTGGAACAGGATTACAAGCATTTGGCTGGAATTTATAGACAAAACATTTCACGGGACACACCCTCTGACACGGGCGTGTCAGGGGGCGTGTCAGCACTATTCGTCGATTCGATCCATCGAGGTGACGGCTAGTTGACTTCGGGCTGAACACGTGTCGATCACGTGGCTGTCACGCCCCATGTCACGGGCATGACTATGGGCGTGTCGGGGAGGTAGAACTGGGCGCGGGTTGCGTCGAAATGTCATCATGCGGGTCTTATCGGCCAGGTGGAGGAGTACACGCCCGTGTTGCATCTTGATACGGGAGTGTCGGGGAGGTGTCGACACTCATCGAGCAGAAAACGTCGAGCGTGTTTTCGTCGATTCAGGTGGAGAAGTCACGCCCCAGGTCACAGGCGTGACTCTGGGCATATAGGGTTGGTCGACGTTCGTCGAGCGAAAAACGTCGAGCTTGCTTGACACGGGCTGGGGTCACGGGGCGTGTTATTGGACACGGGCGTGACGTCGGGCGTGTTCATCAATTTCTTCATTTTGCGGCCGATTTCATGGGATTTGAGTTGTCATGCCCTGGTCACGGGCGTGACCCAATGAATACGGGCGTGTACTTGACTTTCTTTTGCAATTTTTCCTGAAAAATTCAGGAAACAAAAATAACTTATGTTAGAATAATTTTTACAAAAAAAAGCAATTTATTAAAGAAAAATATACAAAAATAAACTAAAACAACTTATTTATTGTACATAAATATAGGTATATTTACAATTCATCAAATACCCCCATACTTAAGTTTTTGCTATTACAGAGCAAAAGTTGAAGATGAACTTATAAGAAATTAAAGAAATCCTAAGATTAGCTACCACTTGACTTAATTAAAAGTAAGATCAAAATAAATATCCGGGGTACTAAAGTTAAATCCTAATTTATGAAATGTTATAAATAGAGGAAGAGTTTCAAAAAGACTTCTAGATAAAATAAATAGAAAGCAAAAATTTATTTTTGTTAGTTTAACAAAAATGGATTGAAATTATATAAAAAACTTTAGCTTAAAAGAAGTTAAAGGAAATAATGCAATTTAAAAATTATGCTCTCAAAAAAATTTAAATTAATTCTAGAATCATTGAAAAATGATAAGTCGTTTGGTGGTTTATGAAGAGGGCTTGGATTTAGAGGCGAGGTAATTTTTTCTCGAACCTCTATATATTTTTTTCTTTTGAATAATTAGGAAAATGAAATCTTATTTTCCTAACATATAAATTTTTTTTTCATTCTTCATAAATAATAAATAACCCAATGTATATGTGTAGGAGTAATGAATTTTATCCTCTTACTCCGTAACATATAATCTTTTTAAATATTGGGTGCCTATGTTTACGGAACGAAATCTTATTCCCATTAACATATGATCTTTTTAAGGGATAAAATATGGGTAAGCATGTCAAGTGAGACATGAAAAAATGGAGGTGGGTTTATTTTTTCAAAAAGAAAACTAGACTTTAATAAAAACAATTTTGAGAGCAACCTTTTTAAAATGAACGTTCTTATGTTTCTAAAAGCAAAAATTAGAAATAATTGAAATCCATGATTGCTATTTTCTAACATAAAACACGAGATTTTATTTATAAAAATTAGAAGTGGTGGTGAAAAACAGGTTCCTTATTATAAGGAAAAGACAAAAAAATTTTAAAACTTAACCCTAGACACTTAAATTTATCGAACTTTATTAATAACGAATAGTAGGCAAAGAATTAAAAGAATTCGCTTATAAATTAACTCGAAACTAGATTTTTGGAAAGCAAAAAGACTTAAGATGTGGTATATTCGATTTATTTTGTTACAAAATTAACAAACCTTTTTTTTTGAATTTTTAGGGTTTTTATCATTTTTTTGGAATTTTGATTATCATCTTTTTTTTAAAAATTTTTGTTTATCATCTTTTTAGTATTTTTGATTTTTATCTTTTTAGGGTTCTTGGATTTTCAAATATTTTTTTGATTTTTAAGTTTTTTAGTTTTTTTTTATCAAATTGTTTTACAAGAAAGTGGAGAGAAAGAAGTGTTTTTTACAAAGAAGATAGTGGGAAAGAGAGTTTTTTACAAAAAAAATGTACAAAGTAAAAACTCGATAGCCCGCGAACAGACTCTTATTTCAGTGGTTGGTTCGATGAGTCGAACGCCACGGGCTTGCTAAAAAACAAGTTTTGTTATTTGCAAATAAGAAGAGAGGGGTGGGGGAAAAGGGAAAGATTTTGTTTTGTACAAAAAGGAAAAGAAGAGGGGAAAGAGAGATGTTTTTACAAAAAGAAAAACTATTTTGAACATTTTGTTTTATAATTTTTTTGTGATTTTTGTGTTTTATGATTTTTTTGAGTTTTTGATTGTAAAAACAGGAAATAAATTTTTGAGTTTTTGATTTTTGTATTTTTTTGTACTTTTGATGATTTTTTTATTATGACAGAATATAAAAGTGAAGTGCAAAAATGAAAAAAATAAGAAAACACCTTCATACTTAAACCCAATGTTGCAACCTAAGTATGCGGAATGATAATATACAAAATAAAATAGGCACAAAAATTAAAAGAGAGGGTAGAAGCTTCCCTAAGACGAGGTCGGGGAGGCCCGAGTTGAAACTCTGCATTATGTTAGAAGAAGGAGAAAAAATATAACGGGAAAAAACGAAAAAGATAAACTCGGCCTAAAGTGTGTGGGCGGTAGGGGGCAAGTGTAAGTATGACTCGATTAGCTGTGAGCATGTACAGAATAGGCGATCCCCTAGCGCGCACAAAAATGAAGTGCGTCGAAGCGAAACAAAATAAGTTCAAATAAAATATATACAAGTTTCATAACAAATTATATTTTTGTGTTTTTAAGTAGGTTGTTTTTTTTGTTGTTGGTTTTTAGGTAGGGTTTTTAGGTGTTTTTTTGTGGTGTTGTAATAATAAATTTTTTTTAGGTTCGTAGTTAGTTTTTTATTAGTTTTTTTGGTATATAGTTTTTTTGTTTTTTTTTTGTTTTTTCATAAAACATAATGAAGATATTCTTTTTTGAGTTTTTTTTCATTTTTTTAAATTTTGTTGTTGTGTTTTTAGAGGTTTTTCGATTTTTTAGATTTATGAGTTTTTTCAAATCTTTCAGTTTTATAATTTTATAGTTTTTAATTTATAATTAATTAATTATTTTTTTTACATTTTGTTTTCTTGGTTTTATAATAAATATATATGAAATATTAAGTATAAAATAAACTCTTTTTTTGTAAGTTTTTTTTAAGTAGTTTTATTATTATTATTAGTAGTAGTAAATTTTTTTTTGTTGGTTAACCATTTTTTCTTTTATATAGATATATATATATATGTAAAATTAATAGATTTCCATGGTTCAAAATAACGACTCGAAAAATCTCCGGCAACGACGCCAAAAACTTGATTGATTATTTTTGCATCGGGTCCGAAAACTTGATGCGGTTAAAACTCCAAAAATTGGTGAGAATTCCCGCGGCGCCCCGGGCGGTTTATTCAAGGAAAAAGGTGGATTCAATTTTTATTTATAAAACGGGGTGTGCAGATTTATTAATTTGGATATAAAAAGATGAGATCAAGTTTTAACGAAACGAGGCAAGTGCACCTATCGCGTGTAGTACAGGATATTCCGGGGTGGAATATCGAGGTCGTATTGTTCTCGGGGTCGGTTCGATTATTTCTACTCTTCCCTGAAGGGGATTATTATTTTACCGATAATTACTTGTCGAGTATTTTATATATAATAAAAATGACAGAAAAATGAAAGCAGAAAAAAGGTGGAGCCGATGACGAGCTTAGCGCGACGGTATCGAATAGGATTTGAATTAAAATAAACTTTGAATAAACAGAGATCTTAATTTTCAAATCAATTAAGGCGGAGACTTGGCCGTGGAGGTTCCACTAGAATGAGCTCACCTAGCTATAGGGCTATCGCTCACCTGAACGCTAAGACTATTCGACCGAACGTTAGTCTGACGAAAAATTCCTCTTAACACCCGCATTACGCTAAGAACCCCGCTATTGGGTGGGGAACCCAATCCGATAGAGTTGGCGCGCCGCCTCTCTCGAGGGTTAGTGCGGAACTCTCTTTACCAAGGGGTGATCGGTCCATACGCACGACCTCTCGGCTAGCTAGCGTATGGACTACAGAAATAGGGCTCACACATCGATTTGTGGTCCTACGCATCGTAAACCTCGGGCAAACCTTAAGTAATTTTAATTAATTAGAAAATAAGGACCTTTAATTATTTAAAGCTATTTTTTCTGTCCCAATGATCTTCGATACTAAGGGTTAAGAACGGTTAGCCACTCATCGGAATGGGGACGGCAAGCGGTGAAAGAAATAAATAAAGCAGTAAAAAGAAAACAGGAAATAAAGCAGTAAAGTAAATCAGTAAATAAAGCAGTAAATGGCAAGTCCTACTCAAACGAGTAGGACTGAAATGAAAGCAGTAAAGTACGAGTCCCGGCGCAAATGCGTGGGCAGGAGAAATGAAAGCGAGTCCTACTCAAACGAGTAGGACAAAATAAATGCAACGCACATACATACTTGACAGAAATTAAAACTCACACACACACACTCTCGACATAAAGTAAAACACATGCACATAAGCCCTACTAAAATGAGTAGGAGAAAATAAATGCGGGTCCTACTCAAACGAGTAGGACTAAATAAATGCACCAACTCTACAGAAAGTAAAACACACTCACTCGACAGAAAATTAAACACACTCCACACACTCTACTTGAAAAAGTAAAACAATACGCCATTTAACTCATAACGAGTAGTTGGAAATAAATGCTCACACTTACAAAAATGTGAAAACTAAGTTATCTAAAAATTAAAATGACTGCATTTCTACCGCTAGAATGCGGTAGAAATGCATTAAAAAGCTTAAATAAAAATTAAACGAGCGAAAAGTTTTGCAAATAAACGCAAAAACTAAGTGCTCGAAAAATTAAAATGAATACATTTCTACCGCTAGAATGCGGTAGAAATGATTAAAAAGAAGACAGAAAAATTAAACAGACAAAATGGTTTTGAAATTAAAGCGAAAATAGAAGTGTTTGAAAAATTAAAACAACTATATTTTCATTCTTATAACTTGATAAAAAGGCTTAAAAAGTGGAAGAAAAGATAAAAAAACGAAAAGTTAAGACTAAGTAAAAAAAGAAAAACAAAACCACTTTCAAAATTTTTTTATAAATTTATAAGGACGAATATGAAGAGTACGGAAAACCTAAGTTATGAAAACTATAAAAGATATGAAAGCATAAAACAACACTCATACACACACACCCGTATGAAAAAGAACGAAAACAAAACAAAAGAAAAAACAAGTAAAAATAAGATTGCTAAAGGGAGAGATGCTTAGATCCATTCCAAAGACATATAACGGAGAAAAACTATAATTTTTATTAATACTAAAAGATTATTACAAAGCTAAAATGAAAATAAAAGAGGGAGAGGGGGAGAAAATCCCTTACATAACATTTGAAATACATCTAGGCAGCATAACAACTTAGCAAAATGGCCCAAAAAGTGGAACAGGATTACAAGCCGAAGGCTGAAATTTATAGACAAAACATTTCACGGGACACGCCCTCTGAGACGGGCGTGTCAGGGGGCGTGTCAGCACTATTCATCGATTCGATCCGGTGAGGTGACAGCTTAGTTGACTTCGGGCTGGACACGTGACAGTCACATGGCGGTCACGCCCCATGTCACGGGCATGACTATGGGTGTGTCGGGGGGGTAGAACTGGGCGCGGGTTGCGTCGAAATGTCACCATGCGGGTCTTGTCGGCTAGGTGGAGGAGTGCACGCCCATGTCGCATCTTGACACAGGCGCGTCGGGGAGGTGTCGACATTCGTCGAGCGGAAAATGTCGAGCGCATTTTTGTCGAGTCTGGTGGAGAAGTCACGCCCCAGGTCACGGGCGTGACTCTGGGCGTGTCGGGTTGGTCGACATTCGTCGAGCGGAAAACGTCGAGCTTGCTTGACACTGGCTGGGGTGACAGGGCGTGTCATTGGACACGGGCGTGATGTTGGGCGTGTTCATAAATTTCTTCATTTTGCGGCCAATTTCACGGGATTTGAGTTGTCACGCCCTAGTCACGGGCATGACCCAATGAACACGGACGTGTACTTGACTTTTTTTTTGCAATTTTTCCTGAAAAATTCAGGAAACAAAAATAACTTAGGTTAGAATATTTTTTACGAAAAAGAAATAATTTATTAAAGAAAAATAAACTAAAACAACTTATTTATTGTACATAAATATAGGTATATTTACAATTCATCAAATATCCCCATACTTAAACTTTTGCTATTATAGAGCAAAAGTTGGAGATGAACTTATAAGGAATTAAAGAAATCCTAAGTTTAGCTACCGTTTGACTTAATTAAAAGTAAGATCAAAATAAATATCCGGGGTACTAGAGTTAAATCCTAATTTATGAAATGTTATAAATAGAGGAAAAGTTTCAAAAAGACTTCTAGATAAAATAAATAGAAAGAAAAAAAATTTATTTTTGTTAGTTTAACAAAGATGAATTGAAATTATATAAAAAACTTTAGCTTAAAAGAAGTTAAAAGAAATAATACAATTTAATCATTATGCTCTCAAAAAAATTTAAATTAATTCTAGAATCATTGAAAAATGATTAATGGTTTGGTGGTTTATGAAGAGGGCTTGGATTTAGAGGCGAGGTAATTTTTTCTCGAACCTCTATATATTTTTTTCTTTTGAATAATTAGGAAAATGAAATCTTATTTTCCTAACATATAAATTTTTTTCTTTCTTCATAAATAATAAATAACCCAATGTATATGTGTAGGAGTAATGAATTTTATCCTCTTACTCCGTAACATATAATCTTTTTAAATATTGGATGCCTATGTTTACGGAACGAAATCTTATTCCCATTGATATAAGATCTTTTTAAGGGATAAAATATGGGTAAGCATGTCAAGTGAGACATGAAAAAATGGAGGTGAGTTTATTTTTTCAAAAAGAAAACTAGATTTTAATAAAAAAAATTTTGAGAACAACCTTTTTAAAATGAACGTTCATATGTTTCTAAAAGCAAAAAAGTAGAAATAATTGAAATCCATGATTATTATTTTCTAACATAAAACACGAGTTTCTATTTATAAAAATTAGAAGTGGTGGTGAAAAACAGGTTCCCTATTATAAGAAAAAGACAAAAAAAAAATCTTTAAAACTTAACGAAAGACACTTAAATCTATCAAACTTTAATTAATAAACGAATAGTAAGCAAAGAATTAAAAGAATTTGCTTATAAATTAACTCGAAGCTAGATTTTTGGAAAACAAAAAGGGTTAAGATGTGGAATATTCGATTTATTTGATTTATTTTGTTACAAAATTAACAAAACATTTTTTGGATTTTTAGGGTTTTTATCATTTTTTTGGAATTTTGATTATCGACTTTTTTTTTAATTTTTGTTTATCATATTTTTAGGATTTTTGATTTTTATCTTTTTAGGGTTTTTGGATTTTCAAATTTTCTTTTGATTTTTTAGTTTTTTAGTTTTTTTATCAAATTTTTTTACAAGAAAGGGGAGAGAAAGAAGTGTTATTTACAAAAAAGATAGTGGGGAAAGAGAGATTTTTACAAAAAATTATACAAAGTAAAAACTCGATGGCCCGTGAATAGACTCTTATTTCAGTAGTTGGTTCGATGAGTTGAACGCCGCAGGCTTGCTAAAAGGCGAGCTTTGTTATTTTCAAATAAGAAGTGAGGGGTGGGGGGGAAAGAGAAAGATTTTGTTTTGTACAAAAAAGGAAAAGAAGAGGGGAAAGAGAGATGTTTTTTACAAAAAGGAAAACTATTTTGAACTTTTTTGTTTTATAATTTTTTTGTGATTTTTGTGTTTTATGATTTTTTTGAGTTTTTGATTGTAAAAACAGGAAAAAATTTTTTGAGTTTTTGATTTTTGTAATTTTTTGTACTTTTGATGATTTTTTTATTATGCCAGAATATAAAAGTGAAGTGTAGAAATGAAAAAAATAAGAAAACACACTCATACTTAAACCCAACATTGTCCCCAATGTTGCAATTTAAGTATGCGGAACGATAATATACAAAATAAAATACGCACAAAAATTAAAAGAGAGGGTAGAAGCTTCCCTAAGATGTGGTCGGGGAGGCCCGGGTTGAAACCCTGCATTATGTCTTAGCTTGTGAGCATGTACAGAATAGGCGATCCCCTAGCGCGCACAAAAATGAAGTGCGCCGAAGCGAAACAAATTAAGTTCAAATAAAATATATACACATTTAATAACAAATTATTTTTTTGTGTTTTTAAGTAGGTTGTTTTTTTTTGTTGTTGGTTTTTAGGTAGGGTTTTTTAGTTTTTTTTTGTGGTGTTGTAATAATAACTTTTTTTAGGTTCGTAGTTAGTTTTTTATTAGTTTTTTTTTATACAGTTTTTTTTGTTTTTTTGTTTTTTCATAAAACATAATGAAGATATTTTTTGTTGAGTTTTTCCATTTTTTAAATTTTGTTGTTGTGTTTTTAGAGGTTTTTCGATTTTTTAGATTTATTGGTTTTTTCAAATTTTTTAGTTTTATAATTTTATAGTTTTTAATTTTTAATTAATTAATTATTTTTTTTACATTTTGTTTTCTTGGTTTTATAATAAATATATATGAAATACTAAGTATAAAATAAACTCTCTTTTTTAAAAGTTTTTTTAAGTAGTTTTATTATTATTATTATTAATAAAAAAAAAATTTTGTTGGTTAACCATTTTTTCTTTTATATAGATATATATATATATAGGTAAAATTAATAGATTTCCAGGGTTCAAAATAACGACTCAAAAAATCCCCGGTAATGCCGCCAAAAACCTGATTGATTATTTTCGCATCAGGTCCGAAAACTTGATGCGGATAAAACTCCAAAAATTGGTGAGAATTCCCGCGGCGCCTCGAGCGGTTTATTTAAGGAAAAAGGCGGATTCAGTTTTTATTTAGAAAATAGGGCGCGCAGATTTATTAATTTGGATATAAAAAGATGAGATCGAGTTTTAATGAAAGGAGGGAAGTGCACCTATCACGTGTAGTACAGGATATTCATGGGTGTAATATCGAGGTCGTATTGTTCTCGGGGTCGGTTCGATTATTTCTACTTTTCCCTGGAGGGGACTATTATTTTACCGATAATTACTTGTCGGGTATTTTATATATAATAAAAATGACAGAAAAATGAAAGCAGAAAAAAGGTGGAGCCGATGACGAGCTTAGCGCGATGCATCGAATAGGATTTGAACTAAAATAAACTTTGAATAAACAGAGATCCTAATTTTCAAATCAATTAAGGCGGAGACTTGGCCGTGGAGGTTCCACTAGAATGAGCTCACGTAGCTATAGGGCTATCGCTCTCCTGAACGCTAAGACTATTCGACCGAACGTTAGTCCGACGAATGATTTCTCTTAATGTCTGCATTACGCTAAGAACCCCGCTATTGGGTGGGGAACCTAATCCGGTAGAGTTGGCGCGCCTCCTCTCTCGAGGGTTAGTGCAGAACTCTCTTTACCAAGGGGTGATCAGTTCATATGCACGGCCTCTCGACTAGCTAGCGTATGGACTATGGAAATAGGGCCCACACATCGATGTGTGGTCTTACGCGTCGTAAACCCCGGACAAACCTTAAATAATTTTAATTAATTAGAAAATAAGGACCTTTAAGTATTTAAAGCTATTTTTTATGTCTGAATGCTCTTTGATACTGAGGGCTAAGAACGGTTAGCCACTCATCGGAATGGGGATGGCAAGCGGTGAAAGCAATAAATAAAGCAGTAAAATGAAAGCAGGAAATAAAGCAGTAAAAGAAAGCAGTAAATAAAGCAGTAGATTACAAGTCCTACTCAAACGAGTAGGACTGAAATGAAAGCAGTAAAGTGTGAGTCTCAGCGCAAATGCGTGGGCGGGAGAAATGAAAGCGAGTCCTACTCAAACGAGTATGACAAAATAAATGCAACACACACACACACTCGACAGAAATTAAAACTCACGCACACACACTCTCGACATAAAGTAAAACACACGCACACAAGCCCTACTCAAATGAGTAGGAGAAAATAAATGCGGGTCCTACTCAAACGAGTAGGACTAATTAAATGCACCCACTCTACAGAAAGTAAAACACACTCACTCGACAGAAAATTAAACACACTCCACACACTCTACTTGAAAAAGTAAAACAATGCGTCATTTAACTCTTAACGAGTAGGCGGAAATAAATGCGCACACTTACAAAAATGTGAAAAACTAAGTTATCTAAAAATTAAAACGACTGCATTTCTACCACTAGAATGCGGTAGAAATGCATAAAAAGCTAAAATAAAAATTAAACGAGTGAAATTTTTTACAAATAAACGCAAAAACTAAGTGCTCGAAAAATTAAAATGAATACATTTCTACCGCTAGAATACGGTAGAAATGATTAAAATGAAGACAAAAAAATTAAACAGACAAAATGGTTTTGAAATTAAAGCGAAAATGGAAGTGTTTGAAAATTAAAACGACTATATTTTCATTCTTGTAACTTGATAAAAAGGCTTAAAAAGTGGAAGAAAATATAAAAGAATGAAAAGTTAAGACTAAGTAAAAAAAGAAAAACAAAACCACTTTCAAAACATTTTTTATAAATTTATAAGAATGAATATGAAGAGTACGGAAAACCGAAGTTATGAAAACTATAAAATATATGAAAGCATAAAACTACACTCATACACACACACACATGTATGAAAAAGAACAAAAACAAAACAAAAGAAAAAACAAGTAAAAATAAGATTGCTAAAGGGAGAGTTGCTTAGATCCATTTCAAAGACAAAACGGAGAAAAACTATAATTTTTATTAATACTAAAAGATTATTACAAAGCTAAAACGAAAATAAAAGAGGGAGAGGGGGAGAAAATCCCTTACATAACATTTGGAATACATCTAGGAAGCATAACACCTTAACAAAATGGCCCAAAAAGTGGAACAGGATTACAAGCAGAAGGCTGGAATTTATAGACAAAACATTTCACGGGACACGCCCTCTGACACGGGCGTGTCAGGGGGCGTGTTAGCACTATTCATCGATTCGATCCGACGAGGTGACGACTTAGTTGACTTCGGGTTGGACACGTGTCGGTCACGTGGCGGTCACTCCCCATATCACGGGCGTGACTATGGGCGTGTCGGGGAGGTAGAACTGGATGCAGGTTGCATCGAAATGTCGTCTCGCGGGTCTTGTCGGCCAGGTGGAGGAGTACACGCCCATGTCGCATCTTGAGACGGGCGTGTCGGTGAGGTGTCAACATTTGTCGAGCGGAAAACGTCGAGCACATTTTCGTCGAGTCAGGTGGAGAAGTCACACCCCAGGTCACGGGCGTGACTCTGGGCGTGTCGGGTTGGTCGACATTCATCGAGCGGAATACGTCGAGCTTGCTTGACACAGGTTGGGGTCACGGGGCGTGTCATTGGACACGGGCATGACGTCGGGCGTGTTTATCAATTTCTTCATTTTGTGGCCGATTTCACGGGATTTGAGTTGTCACACCCTGGTCACGGGCGTGACCCAATGAACACGGGCATGTACTTGACTTTTTTTGCAATTTTTCCTGAAAAATTCAGGAAATAAAAATAACTTATGTTAGAATAATTTTTACGAAAAAGAAGTAATTTATTAAAGAAATATACAATAATAACAAAAATAAACTAAAATAACTTATTTATTGTACATAAATATAGGTATATTTAAAATTCATCAATGCCCCAGTCATTAAGTATCTTAAAGAGAGTCCATGTCACGCATGCCAAATGGGTAAGATGACAAGGGCTACCTTTAAGGGTATTGCTAAAAGATATTCTTTTAGATGTTTATATCTACTTCATATGAACTTGTTTGGTCCTATGCCAGTTCACAGTTTAGGAGGTAAAGTCTATATATTGGTCATTGTTGATGATTACTCTCGTTTTACTTGGGTGTTATTTCTAAAACACAAGTCAGACACCTTCGAGGATTTCACCAATTTTGTCCGGCAAATTCAGAACGAATTAAACTGCTTAGTGGTCAAAATCAGAAGGATCACAGAACAAATTTTGAGTTTGGGGCCATGAAAGAATTTTGTGGAAGTCAAGGTATCTTTCATGAGTTTTCATCTCCGCGTACTCCACAACAAAATGGAGTTGCCAATCGAAGGAATGGAACCCTCATTGAATCATGTACAACAATGTTGAATGACACTTCACTACCAGAATCCTTCTAGTCAAAAGCAATCAACATAGTTTATCACGTGCAAACCAAAGCTTTAATCAACAAAAAACCATCATAAAACTCCATACAAACAATTGAAAGGCAGAAAACCAACTGTATCCTACTTTAGAATCCTTATTAGTAAATGCTTCATGCTTAACAATGGAAAGTATTATGGTACGAAGTTTAGTGAAAAATGTTTTGAAGGTATTTTTGTAGGTTATAGTAGCCATTGTAAGCCATATAGGATTTTTACCAAGAAAATCCTGGTTGTAGAAGAGTCTATTAATGTTGTATTTGATGAGACAAGCATGCTCCATAGCAGCTCGTCTAGTGTTATTTGTTTAGATGTAGGTGTTAGGTCAAAGGAACTAGGCCTAGAAGAAGCAGTATAGGAAGATGCTCCAAGCTCAGTCAAAGTCATCAATCCAAGTGTAGTGGAAGAAGAACTACTAGATGAAGAACTCCTTCAACATATAGGAGATGCAATAGATGTGGCAAAACCTACTGATGGGAGAGGAAGAAATCTAGTGTTCAGGAACCTAAGAGATCACTCAGTTGATCTGCTCAGTAGAGAGTCAGACGACGGTGTAAGAACCAGAAGAGGTACTATTAACAAAGGTTTACATCTTAGCCTCCTTTATCAGGTCGAGCCAAAGAATTTTGAAGAAGCAAACAAGCATGCCTCTTGGATAATGACGATGCAAGAGGAGCTCAACCAGTTTGAAAGGTGCATGGTTTGAGACTTGGTGCCTAGGACCAAAGGACATAACATGATCGGTACCAAATGGATATTCAGAAACAAGTTGGATGAGAATGGAATGATTATAAAGAATAAAGCCAGGTTTATAGCCCAAGGTTACAGACAAGAAGAAGAGATCAACTTTGATTAGACCTTTGCTCTTGTGTCCAGACTCAAAGTGGTTAGGTTGTTCCTTGCGTATGCTACTCACAAAAGCTTCAAAGTTTATCAAATGGAGGTGAAGTCAACATTCCTCAATGGCGATCAAAAAGAGGAAGTATATATGGCACGAGCTCCAGGTTTTGTTGAATCAACTTTCCCTGATTATGTGTATTTTCTTAATAAAGATTTATATGATTTAAAACAAGCTCCTCGAGCCTATTATGAGACGTTGTCTAGCTTTCTTCTTGAAAACAAGTTAACAAGAGAAAAGATAGATAAGACATTATTTCTTAGGGAAGTTAAAGGGAAGTTTTTGCTAGTGAAAATCTATGTCAACGACATTATATTTGGCTCTACGGATGACCACCTTTGCAAGACGTTTTCCAAACTTATTCAAGGAAAGTTTGAAATGAGCAGTATGGGAGAGCTAAATTATTTCTTAGGACTTCAGGTGAAACAATCTGAAGTTGAAATTATCATCTCTTAGACAAAGTTCACCAAAAAGTTGCTTAAGAAATTCAGAAGGGAGAACGCAACCTCGATTATGACTCCAATGGGCTTAACTAAGTCACTAGAAAAGGATGAGAAAGGGCAACCTTTGATGAGAACAAATATAGAAGCATAATGGGTCATTGCTCTATCTTACTATCAGTAGACCCGACATAATATTTTCAACATGTGTGTGTGCAAGATTTCAGGTGAACTTTAAGAAGTCTTATTATGCCACTGCAAAGAGGATCTTAAGACACCTTAAGGGTACACAAAATCTTATCTTACGGTATCCAATAAGTAACGACGTCGGGCTAATTGGATTTTCTGATGCTGATTTTGTAAGTAGGAGGGATGATAGGAAAAACACTTCTAGGACTTGTCATTTTATCGAAAGAAGTCTTATCTCATGGAACAGAAAGAAGCAAAATTGTGTGGCAATCACAACTGCCGAGTCAGAGTACATCTCTGTTGGAAGCTATTGCGCACAGCTTCTATGAATCCGTAATCAACTTGGAGACTACAACTTGAAATTCAAGGAGATTCCTATATTTTGTAACTCCTCCAGTGCGATTGTGATTGTAAATAATCCAGTCTCTCACAGAGGGACAAAGCAAATCAAAATCAAATATCATTTCATCCAGGAGCATGTGGAGAAAGGTGACATTAACCTCAGCTATGTCCAGACAGATAAGCAAGTCGCATATATTTTCACGAAGTCACTAGACGAGGCCAAGTTCTCATTCTTCAAAATAAAATTGGGCATGTTCAACAAGGAATCATGAAGATGGCTAAATCTCTTAGTAAATTGCATCTCAAAGAAGTCTAAATTTTCCAAGGCAATTTCGTCGAGAAGCATTCGTGGAAACTCACTGATTCGTCAAAACTACATGTTTTTCCTCGATGAGACTCGCTGATATTCAACAAATATTACTTAGCTCTAGTGGGATTTTGATGAATTTTACATGGGTCAATCTTTTTTATATTAGATATGAAGAGACGCCCAGTTTAAGGTACGTGCTTATTTCTCTCTCCTTGAAACTTTATGTATATATAGGGATGTCAGGGTAAATTAGTTCAATTCGTCGAAAAAGGAACTCCTGATTCTCGTCAAAAATTTCCCCACCGCTTCAGATTTTGCGACAACAACATTTGTCTTCTCCTCTGATCGATTTGCCACTAGATTTCTGCTCTTCTTCATGGCTCCCCGTGGAACGGATAACTTGCTTGTAGTGGAGAGATAGTCCGAATAGGTTTGCGTAGGCCACAGATGAATTCCAAAATATAATTCTCATGTTGGAATCAGTCGGTCTCACCTTTGTTCAAGAAAAACCATGCAAAGTGTTATACAAGGATGTTCTGGAGTTCTTCCAAAATTCAAAGCTCCGTCGTGAGGACATTCTCATCAAGAGAAATGTTCGACAAGTCAAAGTTAAAGTGAAGGTTTCTCTCCTCACGAGGTTTATGCGGCTTCCAGAGTGTGAAGAAAACGAACAATTAGAAGACGATGATTTCGCAAGGGCTCTATTGTTCTGTGGATTGCCAAGAGGAACAACAGCTGTCAAGCAGAAAAGGATGAACGATGAAGGCAAACTACTTTCTGAAAGTCTTTAGTTTCAAGAGTAGCTAAACACCTAGAGGGAGTGAATAGTTTTTTTTTGTCTTTTGTTATTTTCTTTTGATTTAGTGAGTTGTGTTTTAGTTTAGGTTAGCTTTCAAGATCACACAATCAGTAGACAAGTTGTTCATCGTGGTTTCCCAGAGTATGGGTACATCCACTGTCCCTCCCACATTTCTAACAATTTGTTAGACACGGCCAACTTCTCCAAACTCGGCTCCAAGAGCTTACAACACAAATCCCTCAGGATTTCTCAGACCCCTCCAAGTCCTACTCTCAGTCCGCAGGCCCTATCCTTCGATAAATATTATCTTACAACTCAGACACACATGCCCTACCTCAGACTTTAACTCAAATTCCTACACTTAGGATAGGAGGTTAGCCCTACACTCAGATCCACCACTAGATCCTACCTCAAAGAGAAACTCTCCTATAGCTCGGGCACACAGGCTCTACCTCAAATCCACAGGAGGATCCTACTACTCAGGCACAAATACCATACAACTCAGATCTACAAAAAGATCCAACCTCAGCCTTTATAATTTAGGCTTACACTCAGATCAATTAAGATCCTATAGGGAGTAAAGTAATTAGTTGATATTGAATGACTCCAGAGAAATCTTCTCTAGGTCTGTCTCTTCTTGAATTGGGATGACTCAGTCCTATCTTCTTCAGAACTCCAAGGATGGATCTTCAAGAATATTTTGCTTGAGTTGTGAAGTACCTGTAGCTAGTGCTTGCTCAGTCCCTTCTTCTACCTCAGAGAGATTACTCTCTAAACTTGCTGTTGAAGATGAAAATGTAAACAACAAACTTGCTTGAACTTCTAGATCAACAGAATGAGCAAATCTTCAAGCTCCGCAACTAGGTTGAGAGGAAGAAGATGAAGCTTTGTATTTTCTAAAGTTAATTCTCTAAAACTTAATTTCCTCTACCTTTGAATATTACTTTTATATCCCACCGTCCAATGACTCCTTGGGCAGTTGGACCACTTGGAGTTGGTAGCTACAACTTCACTTTTGCATTAACTGTTGTACAACAGGCAAGCGGCTCCATTTGACATTTAATGTTCTGTTCCCGCAACTTTTGAATTTTTGCTGATGTCACAAGACTCAGCACCTATGGACTTAGCCAGTTAAGATAATTCTGCATAGGCATTTAGTGAAGTCTTATCACTCAACACCAAAGCACTTAGGCAGAATTCTACACCATCCAGCATTAAGTGATCCTTCATCACTCAACAAATATCGACAATAGTGGTCTAACGGACTAGGCGTTGAGTGAGCCTTCATCACTCAACGCATCTAGACTTGGTCGATTTTCTCTATATAAAGTCGTTGAGTGAGTTGTCTTCACTCAAGGCTTTCTGCTTTTGCCTGTTTTATTAAATATGCATTGAGTGTACAACATTCACTCAATTCTTCTGTCCTTAAACAGATTCTTTGTTGAATAGGCATTGAGCGAGTTATCTTCACTCAATGCATCTGTTTTTAGACAGATTTTCAAGTAAAACAACATTGTGGCTTTGACTAAACTGTGTTTGTCAATACTTTCTCTTCATGGCATTGAGTGAACTGCCTTCACTCAACACTTCTGGACTTAGCCAGAATTCTTGTTAGCTTTTATCTGGCTTTGACTGTTTGAGCTTTACTCAACGCTTCTGTATCTAGGCATTAAGTGAATTGCCTTCACACAACGCTTCTGGAATTAACCAGATTTTTGCTTTGCAATGTTGTAGCTTTGACTGCCTAGGATTTATTTAATGCTTAAAGCCAATGGGCGTTGATTGAACTGCCTTCACTTAACGTATCTGGACTTAGGCATATTTCTGCTCAATCAGCATCTTATCTTGTGTCCACCTGTCATTTGTGCTTAGACAACCTGCTTGAATAGTGTACAAAGAGCATCATGCATACATAGAACTTAAAGCATGCATCTAATATAATACTATGTATGTCATTGTCTTATAGGACTTCTTTAAATCTGGGACATTGTGATCAATGGACCCAACACTTTCAGACATAATTGGAAAAGTTCTTTTGTGTAAAGTTGGTTCCCATGATTACCTGTCCGCAGATAGGTTCAAGATTTTGGTCGCTTTCATCTGCCGAAAACAAATTGACTAGGGAGCAGTGTTGTTTTGTAAAATAATGGACAGTCTAAGTGCACCAAACTTTGGAAGGATACTTAGTCTATATCTAAATAAGTTGGTCAGAGATATGTTTGACATGACAAAAAGGGTACCAATTCTTCACTTGAAGAAAATAGATGCTTCAATCTTCTTAAGATGGGAAAGAAGGATCCCAAGGCAAGGAGGAGTCAGAGACTTGCCTGAGGAAGAGGAGGAGGTAGTTCCTGAGGATAGGATTCCTACTCCTACCCCCATGAATTCCTGAGAGCTCATGTGTAGGAATAATGGGGGAGTCTGCTGAAACTCAAGTGCCTACTATTGTTCAAGTGCCCTTGATTGGTCCCTCTTCTTTAGAGACGGTTGTTTTAGAGACAGTTGTTTAGGTAGCTGAAGTGGTTTTCCTCAAGATTCAGTCATTATAGATTCAATTAGTGTTGAGTCAGTTATACAAGATTCAGTTGAAGAGATATTTGATCTACACACAGTGATTGCTGATATTGGTCATGCTGCTGCTGCTGAGGTTGTGCCTGATGAGGCTAATGATGAGGTTATTGCTGATGATTTTGAGGGTGATGCTGATGTGGATGTGGAAGAAGTTGTATTAACCTATGCTGAGATTGTTGCCTCTAAAAACATGATCGTAAGTGTCCGAGAGATTCTACCAGTAAGGGTCGAGGGGGAGCATATTCAACCTTTAAATTCAGTTCAAATAGAGTTAGACATGTTCATGCGCAATCTTCAAAGAAAATTTGCAAAGATTCCAGGTGACCTCCAGTGGAGGAAGAAGATATTGTTGAAATTTATGATGAGGAAGGAGAGGATAAGGTACTCCCTCCTGTCCTAGAGACTCAAGATCTGGCTCCATTGTTGAAAGACCATTTATCCCCCGTGGAAGAGTCTTCCAGTGAATCTGAGGATAGTGAAGATCTACCATCTCCTCCAAGTATTCTGATTATAAATCTTCCTAGTATAAGTTCTGAAAAATTCATTACTAAAGTCTATAGAAGCTTTAATGGCCAGGCAACAAGATAAATTTGACTTATCTCTGAATAAAGTTCAGAAGAAAATTCAAAAGATAATAAAAGTGACTGAACGAGATATGAACAATGACCTTGCTGAAGTCGTGGTGAGTTTTGATAAGATGGAATCGAATTTGGACATGTGGTTTGTGAAAGGTGGGCAAGCCATCAATCTCACAAGGGCAGGACTTAAGAGCAATGTGGAAGTACTTCAGATTGTTGATGAGAATGCCAAAACTATAATACATGCCCAAAATGTCAGGATGGACCACTTTGACAATCAAATGTTGTATTACTGTTGGGTACATTGAAAAATGTGTACCAGATTTGGAGAAGCCTCACCTAACTCAATGATATGCATCAAGTTGTATTTGATGTTGTGTTGAGTTATCATGTGCAGGATAAGTAAATGGAAAGGAAAATTTTCTAAGTACAAGTGTCGACACTTGGGAATGGTTGTGTCGACACCACGGGCCAGATTGTGTCGACATTTAGAATTTGTGTCGACACACAGAAAATCTGTCGACAACACTGTGTCGACAACAAGGGCCAGATTGTGTCGACATCCAAAATTTGTGTCGACACACAAAAAATCTGTCTACAACGCTGTGTCGACACTAAGCGCCAGACTTGTGTCGACATTATTAGGAGCTGTGTCGACATATAGAGAAGCTGTCTACACATTCCAGAATTCTATCAACAACGACTGTGTCGACACAGAACTTGTGTCGACACACACCAGAATTCTGTCGACACCAACTTTGTCAAGACAAGGAGTGTTTGTGTCGACACATTCCACAGAAGCTGTGTCGACAACAACATGACTTGTGTTGACACATGGACTATGTGTGTCGACGCATATGAAGAATTCAGTCAACATTCTCTACTGCTGAGTCAAAGTTCAATGAAGGCTGAAATAATACAAGTGAAGAATTGACAGCTGTCATTACTGACATTGCTGTCACATCTGTCAGAGGTGTCAGAAGACTGTTTGAAACCGGAACAGCTGGTTACCATAGATTAAGCCTATATATAGATATGCTCTCTCAACAATTAAAGTCGTTAACTACAACTACAAGAATAATAGATACAGAATAGAGAGAAGTTAATCAAGCCAATCAATTATAATCTTTGAAGGATTGAGAATCCAGAAGAAGAGAAAGAAACATTCAACAGATTGTAGAGAGAGAAAAACAAGAAGGAGAGAAGTTCTTATCCAGTGAAGGCAGATTCTGAACAGTCTGCCTGAAGAATTCAGATCAAGTCTGAAGAAGAATTCAGATTAATTTCTGAAGGAAGCTGATTGAAGATCAACTCCAACATCAAGAAGATCAACCCTACTTTGTTCAGATTCAAGAAGCTTTGAAGAAAGCTAAGTCTGGTTGATCCTTAAGAAATCAGTTCTATCAAGAACTGATCAAGAAGCCTTCAACCAATTCTCTCTCCATCTGGTTGAGGATATCAACAACTTTTCATCAATAATTTTATAGGATCTGTACTAGATCTGAGTGTAGGAGATTTACATCTCTGAGTTATAAGCCTAAATTATAAAGGCTGGGTAGTGCTGTGTGCCTGAGGTAGGGGAATCTGTTCCCTGAGTTGTAGGCCTGTGATAGAGGCTGAGGTAGGGCTATTGCCTGAGTTGTAGGAGTGGGGTGTCACTCTGAGTTGTATGCTTATAGAAGAGGCTGAGGTAGGGCTTGTGCCTGAGTTGTAGGAGTGTGGATTCACTCTGAGTTGTAGGAACCAGTCTTGGTTCTGAGCTGTAAGATCTGCGGATCTGAGAAGAAGGAAGGAAGTTAGGCCGAATTTAGTACACTACTAGATAAGCGAAGGGGGAAAGTGCATGTACCCATAATTTTGGGAACCACTATAAAACTGGTGTGCAATCTGTGAATGTTGTGTATGTGAATGATGTGTTATACTTTCTGCTGAATACATTGCTGAACTAGATAGAATTATCTGCCTAAGTTAGAAAAAGAATTGACCCTATTCACCCCCTCTAGGTGTTTAGAACATCTTGAAACCAATTCTTTCAAGTGGTATCAGAGGGAGTGTAACGCCCCGAAACTCAAAGGAGCAAAGGGGGACGTTTTGGGCCAGTTTGGGTTCTGGTAGAAGGCACACGGCCTGGGACACGGGCGTGTCCCAGGGCGTGTCGACCCGTGTCGACACTTAGCCGTGAAGTCGTCGAGTTATACTCGACGATTCATCGAGAACGGGCACACGGCCTACGACACGGGCGTGTCGACCCGTGTCGACGATCGTCCCGGGGAGTCGTCGAGATTCACTCGACGATCGTCGAGACAAGGCACACGGCCTAGGACACGGGTGTGTCCAAGGCCGTGTCATCAAGTCGTCGATCTTCCCTCGACGAAATGTCCCGTGTACACGGCCTGGGGTCCAGGCGTGTCAATGTGACACGGGCAAGGACACGGGCGTGTCCTAGAACCCGTGCAGTGCTCGGGTTGAAAATGGGGGAAAAATCATGGTGTGCACGGCCGGCTACACGACCGTGTCAGTTGGAACACGGGCGTGTCAGCTCGAACACGGGCGTGTTCGATACCCGTGTGAGGTTCCAGGTGATACGATTTTGATGGCAAATGCGGCACACGGCCCTGGACATGGGCGTGTGCCAGGCCGTGTTCGGTCCAGATTGGGCATTTCAGCCCCGAATCGAAGCCGTTCGTTTCCTTAGGTTGAGATCCAACGGCTGGGGGTTGTTCCTGAGAGGATATACCCGTGAGTTGACTTGGAAAACCTCACTTTTCATATCTTATCATCTCTCCAAGTCCTTGGAGAAAGAGGAGAGCCATTGGAGGAAGAAGAACTAGATCCCGCCATTGGAGGAGCTTCGGAACTCCGAATCGCGAGCCGACTCCGGATCCACGGAGGCAACGCAAGTGCGGTGATTTCTATCCGATTACTTTTCGATGGCGCCAAAGAGGAACTCAAGGGTAACGATCCTCATCTTGAGCACGAATAGCTCTCTTTCCTAGCATAGGAAGCCCGCTCTCGCGAGTTTGCGGAGAGTTGGAGGCGTTCCTTCGGGTAGATATGTAAAGTCCCCGTCGTTTAGAGTCCGTATGCGAGAACGGACGTAGGCATGATGTGTGAAGCCTACCCGGACATGTTGGTCTGGATCGGTGATGTTGCATTGCATAAGGCCGGAGAAGACTCCTGTGTTATTGGTTGTTTTTCGGGTTTTCTACGCGGTAGATTGCAGCAGGGAGCCTTGGGGACTAACCCAAAGGTGCACCCGGAAAACTGGGCGGATACGAGATCTTGCCAACTTGGTGGCCTGAGAGCCAACTTGAACATAACGTGGTTATGTGACTTGCGGTAGAATGGGACTCGGCGAAAGTTTGACCCGCGCAAATGGCTTAAATTGTCATTGCGATGTGAGCACGAGTTAGATGGAACCGTACCCGCTCTATGTCGTTCGGGTTAGAGAGACCTAAGGTTACGTGGCACTCGCTGTTGGTATAGATGTGAGTCTTCGGCGGTCAATGGCTTAAACTGACGTGACCCATGCCAAGAAGACAAATTGCTCATAGGTTTGGTCGTCTAAGTGGCGGTGGTGAGTCCGGAATGTTAATGGCTTTAATTGACGTGACATCGACCGGTTCACCGAGAATGTGCCCTGAGTGCACGGGGCGTGTGGCCGTACGAGCCAACGTCTGTGATGACATGGCTATGGTTATTTATATGGCTCGCTTATGCTAATGAAATGCAGGGAAGGAGCATCGCCGCCCCGAGTTGGGGGCGGGATCGTTATAATTTGGTCAGCATTGCTGACCGTTGCCTTATTTTGCCACCGTGCGGTGGTTTGTTGCTTGCAGGTGCAGCTGGACCAAGCGGTCAGTAGCGGGCTAAAGCCCTTTTTGCGAAGCTGGCCCTCGAAGGCCCAAGTAGAAGTGTTTACTGCTTTATTCATGTATGACCGGCCTGCGTGCCGTGGTTTGTAAAACATATAATTTTCAAGTGAAACACTTTGTAAGGCCTTAAGGCCGGTTTTGGGTATTTTTGTATAACATTCCTTTCGGTATTAGTGGACATTCATGCTCCTATGCTGGGTTCTTGTTTACAACTCTTATAAACTGCTTCCACTAGAATGCTCTGTGTAGGACGTTGAGATTGGTTGGATGGTTTCCATACGTAACCACCCGGTCTGTCTGTGGTATATCGCGTCGGGCCCCGGCCGGACCTACTGCTATATACTATGTGACGGATAGGGGGTGTTATAATTTGGTATCAGTCTACTGGTTTTGGTCGGACTTCAGCTGAATTCGTGGACGAATTCTTTTTAAGGGGTGGTGAGCACATTGTGTGCGTCATCGTTATAACGGTAAAAGAACCCATGAATGTCCACTTAGGAATGAAAATACTCATGTTTGAGGAACCTGCGTGTTCCTATAATTGCTGTTCGCAATTTTATTTGGTCGCTTGACGGTGTTTTATACCACTATAGGTGACCGGAAGCGGTGCTGGACAGCCAGAATGTCCGGTTTCTGAGGAGCATAGTGCACCCGGTGAGGTGTTTGAGCCTCCTCCTTCGTATGAAACCGTTAGAAGGATTGTAGAAGCGGTGTTCGCTGTGACGGGTACACAACTAGGAGGAAATGTACAACCCTGCGCCCCTGTTGTGGCTTCAACGTCGGTGGGCGCGACGCAGCAGATGACCTTTGGTAGACCTCTGGGGCAGCAGCTGAATATACATTTAGTGCAGGGAGCGCACACGGTTGAGGAATATTTGCAAGCATTTCTTCTGATAAGTCGCTACCCATGCTTCGAGTTGGATAACGAGCAAACTACAATCGATAGATTTTATAATGGCCTGCGTGCCGAGTTACGAGTTCTACTACTAGGACCAAAGTTATTGGGGTTCCGAGCCTTGGTGGAATCAGCTAGATCATTGGAGGCAGAGTTGAAGAAGACCCTCCCGATGCCAGCGACCATGGTATCGAACTATACAAACCCCATAAGGGCTGCATCCAACAGAATGCTGGAGAAAGGGGTTATGAAATCGACTAGTAAAGCTACTTACACTTGTTATACTTGTGGAAAGAAAGGGCACTTTGCCCGAGACTGTTGGAATGGTGCTCGGAAGGGTAAGAAACCTATGTCAGGAGCAGTCAAGGATGTCAGTGCAAAGGAAACGGCATTCAAAGTGTCGAACACCTCAAAGTCGGCATATCGAAAATGGTATAAGAAGCATAGGACTTCGGGTCCAGCTCCTTCTGCTACTTCTGGGGCGACTACGGGTCAGACCCCGGGCACATGTTTCAGCTGTGGCGAGCCGGGGCATTATGCTCGTGAGTGCCTAAAACCCTGGTGGAAGCACGTCGTCGTGACGACAGGTATGGTTTAAAGATAGTTTTGCTTTAAATACTTGTTATGCACATTAGCTTAGGACTACTGTGCTAAGCTTTGTTGCGACTTTACTTTATCTGCGAGAGCACCGTTCGTTTAGGGAGCTTCGCGTTCCTTTATTAGAAATTTTATTGTGCCTTGGAGTACCTCCTTCGATGGTAAGAGATAAATTGGATGCGTTATAGTCCAATGGTGCTCTTTCGGCGAGGGTAGAATTCGTTGCTCTTAGTTTGTGGTTTGGGAATTAGGAGTACGATCTGCAAGCGTCGTTACTTCCGTTGGTAGAGTTCGACGTTATATTTGGCATGGACTGGCTCTCGGAGCAGCAAGCCTACATAGACTGCGGTAGCAAGGAAGTCAACTTGGGAGCAAGTCGTGAGACGACCCTTATGAGCTCAAAGAGGTCGAGCAAGGCAATGATGGCCGCTCTTCAGGTGGTGAAGGCGGTTTTTGCTAGTGTAGAGCTGTTCTGTACACTAGTGGAGGTTGTAAAGCCGAAGCCCGCGTTGGATAGTATTTCAGTGGTATTGGAATACCCTGATCTGTTCCCCGCAGATCTTCCTGGAGCCCCGCCTCAGCGGGAGATAGATTTTACGATCGAGCTAGTGCCAGGTGCAAAGCCTGTGTCAGGATCCCCGTATCGGCTAACGCCTAAAGTAATGGCGGAGCCGAAAGTTCAACTGTAAGAGTTGTTGGAGCAAGGGTATGCGCGTCCAAGTCCTTCGCCTTGGAGCGCACCGACCCTCTTTATTAAGAAGAAGGATGGAAGGTTGAGGCTGCGTATTAATTATCGGGAGGTCAACAACTTGACGGAAAAGAGCAAGTACCCAAGCCCAAGGTTCGATGATCTTTGTGATCAGTTGGTAGGGTCAACGGCGTACTCTAAATAGATAAGGGAGAGTGATATCCCTAAGATAATGTTCAGTACAGGACACGGGCGCTACGAGTTTACGGTCATGCCGGTTGGGCTGACTAATGCGCCGTCAGTGTTCATGGATTTGATGAACAGGACGTTCAGGGAGTACTTGGACCGTTTCGTGATCGTCTTCATCGACGATATTTTGGTGTACTCGCAAAGTGAGGAAGATCACTTCAAGCATCTTCATTTGGTGTTGAAGACGCTAAGGAGAAATCAGTTGTATGCCAAGTTCTCGAAGTGCGAGTTTTGGCTATCCTCAGTGGCGTTCCTCGGGCATTTAGTGAGTGGAGAGGGTATTGCGGTGGATCCGGCGAAGATTGTTGCAATACGTGAGTGGCCTGAGCTGGCTACGGAAGCGGAAGTCCGGAGTTTGCTGGAGCTTGCCGGCTACTATAGGCGCTTCATGGAGAACTTCTCGCGGATAGCGTTACCTCTCACTACTTTGACGAGGAAGGAGCATAAGTTCTTTTGGACGCCGGAGTGCGCGCGAGCTTTTGAGGAGTTATAATGTCGGTTGACTACGACGCCTGTGCTGACTTCGCCAAGTGGAACCGAAGGCAATGAGATTTTTAATGATGCGTAGGGCAGCAGTTTGGGTTGCGTGCTACTGCAACACGGAAGCGTAATAGCGTATGGCCGTGAGTTTTGCCTTGAAGCTATGGAGGCATAATTATATACGGTGTGAAAGTGGATCTCTACGCCGGTCACAAGAGCGTGAAGCATCTGATTGATCAGAAGGATCTGAATATACGACAGCGTAGATGGATGGAGTTCTTGGGAGACTATACATTCAAAATCCACTACGCGCCTGATAAAAGGGAATGCGGTTGCTGACGCGGTGAGTCACCAAGCCCCAACTCGAGCCCATTGGCTATCGGTGCAAGATGAGCGGTTGGTGTGAGAGTTGTAGGCATTGGGGATCGTTTGTATGGACAAGCAATCAAGTGCTGAAGCAGTTCATGGTAGAGGCTCTGGATGGGCCAAATTCCCAATTCGTCGTGGAGGACGGATTGCTTTGGAAAGACGGTCGATTGTGCGTCCCAAGTGTGGGCAATTTACGGGTGGAGTTGTGGTACGAGGCACACCCTACCAAGTACTCGATTCACCCGGGGAGCACCAAGATGTACCGTGATGTGAAGAAACTGTTTTGGTGGCCGGGTTTAAAGAAGGATGTGGCGCTATACGTGGCGAAGTGCCAAACTTGCGCCTTGGTAAAGGCGGAGTGCCAAAAGCCGGGAGGATTTCTTAAGTCCTTGCCTATTCCGGAGTGGAAATTCGACGACATCTCTATGGACTTTGTGCACGGTTTGCCAAGGTCGAAAAAGGGGAACGACGCCATTTGGGTGATCATGGATCGATTAACGAAGGTGATACATTTTATTCCGCATAGGAAGGATGATCCGGTGGAGAAGTTAGCAAAGCTTTATGTGGATAACATAGTACGGCTTCATGGTGTGCCCCGCAGCATCGTGAGTGACCGAGATGGGCGGTTCACGTCCAATGATTGGAGGCTGGTGCAACAAATGTTGGGAACAAAGCTGAAATTCAGCACAGCCACCCATCCGCAAACGGATGGGCAGACCGAGAGGGTCAATAGAACCATGGAAGACATGCTCCGCATGTGTGTCTTGGATTTTGGGAAGCAAAGGGAAGACCACCTTTATTTGGTGGAGTTCGCATACAACAACAACTACCAAGCGAATATTCAGATGGCGCCCTTCGAGGCCCTATATGGTAGAAGATGTCGCACGCCGTTGTCTTGGTTAGAAACGGGTGAGTCAAAGTTGTATAAGCGATCGGAAGTGGAGGAGGCTACTTCTTTGGGGAGAACCATTCGGGAGAGGTTGCTTATCGCTCAGGACTGACAAGCAAAGTACTATAATGCCAAGCACAGGAATGTGGAGTTCGCTGTGGGCGATTGGGTATACTTAAAGATCAAGCCGTTCAAGGGTGTCTCGCGGGTGCGACGAGTGTAAAAGCTAAGCCCGAGATACCTTGGGCCGTTTGAGGTTCTGGAGCGAGTTGGCTAAGCGGCCTATAGGTTGGAGCTAAGTGGTTTACACGATGTATTCCACATTTCGGTGCTTCGGAAGGCGGTGCAAGAGCCTACGCAAGTGATCGCGGTCGATCAAGTGCCGGTGGAAAGTGGGCTAACGACAAAAGTCAAGCCCGTGCGGATTGAGGACTCGGAGGTCAAGCGGCTACGCAATAAAGAGATCAGGATGGTCAAGGTCCGGTGGGACAATTGCGGTCGTGAGGAGCTCTCCTGGGAGAGAGAGCAGACTATGCTTGACGAATATCCGGAGTTATTCCGCTCAGGTACAAATTCTGGTTTTGTATGTCTTTCCTTTATGTAATTTCGTGGGCGAAATTCTTTTAAGAGGGGGAGAGTTGTAACGCCCCGAAACTCAAAGGAGCAAAGGGGGATGTTTTGGGCCAGTTTGGGTTCTGGTAGAAGGCACACGGCCTGGGACACGGGCGTGTCCCAGGGCGTGTCGACCCGTGTCGACACTTAGCCGTGAAGTCGTCGAGTTATACTCGACAATTCGTCGAGAACGGGCACACGGCCTACGACACGGGTGTGTCGCAGGGCGTGTCGACGATCGTCCCGGGGAGTCGTCGAGATTCACTCGACGATCGTCGAGACAAGGCACACGGCCTAGGACACGGGCGTGTCCAAGGCCGTGTCATCAAGTCGTCGATCTTCCCTCAACGAAATGTCCCGTGTACACGGCCTGGGGTCCAGGCGTGTCAATGTGACACGGGCAAGGACACGGGCGTGTCCTAGAACCCGTGCAGTGCTCGGGTTGAAAATGGGGGAAAAATCATGGTGTACACGGCCGGCTACACGGCCGTGTCAGTTGGAACACGGGCGTGTCAGCTCGAACACGGGCGTGTTCGATACCCGTGTGAGGTTCCAGGTGATTCGATTTTGATGGCGAATGCGGCACACGGCCCTGGACACGGGCGTGTGCCAGGCCGTGTTCGGTCCAGATTGGGCATTTCAGCCCCGAATCGAAGCCGTTCGTTTCCTTAGGTTGAGATCCAATGGCTGGGGGTTGTTCCTGAGAGGATATACCCGTGAGTTGACTTGGAAAACCTCACTTTTCATACCTTATCATCTCTCCAAGTCCTTGGAGAAAGAGGAGAGCCATTGGAGGAAGAAGAACTAGATCCCGCCATTGGAGGAGCTTCGGAGCTCCGAATCGCGAGCCGACTCCGGATCCACGGAGGCAACGCAAGTGCGGTGATTTCTATCTGATTACTTTTCGATGGCGCCAAAGAGGAACTCAAGGGTAACGATCCTCATCTTGAGCACGAATAGCTCTCTTTCCTAGCATAGGAAGCCTGCTCTCGCGAGTTTGCGGAGAGTTGGAGGCGTTCCTTCGGGTAGATATGTAAAGTCCCCGTCGTTTAGAGTCCGTATGCGAGAACGGACGTAGGCATGATGTGTGAAGCCTACCCGGACATGTTGGTCTGGATCGGTGATGTTGCATTGCATAAGGCCGGAGAAGACTCCGTGATATTGGTTGTTTTTCGGGTTTTCTACGCGGTAGATTGCAGCAGGGAGCCTTGGGGACTAACCCAAAGGTGCACCCAGAAAACTGGGCGGATACGAGATCTTGCCAACTTGGTGGCCTGAGAGCCAACTTGAACATAACGTGGTTATGTGACTTGCGGTAGAATGGGACTCGGCGAAAGTTTGACCCGCGCAAATGGCTTAAATTATCGTTGCGATGTGAGCACGGGTTTGATGGAACCGTACCCGCTCTATGTCATTCGGGTTAGAGAGACCTAAGGTTACGTGGCACTCGCCGTTGGCATAGATGTGAGTCTTCGGCGGTCAATGGCTTAAACTGACGTGACCCATGCCAAGAAGACAAATTGCTCATAGGTTTGGCCGTCTAAGTGGCGGTGGTGAGTCCAGAATGTTAATGGCTTTAATTGACGTGACATCGACCGGTTCACCGAGAATGTGCCCTGAGTGCACGGGGCGTGTGGCCGTACGAGCTAACGTCTGTGATGACATGGCTATGGTTATTTATATGGCTCTCTTATGCTAATGAAATGCAGGGAAGGAGCATCGCCGCCCCGAGTTGGGGGCGGGATCGTTATAATTTGGTCAGCATTGCTGACCATTGCCTTATTTTGCCACCGTGCGGTGGTTTGTTGCTTGCAGGTGCAGCTGGACCAAGCGGTCAATAGCGGGCTAAAGCCCTTTTTGCGAAGCTGGCCCTTGAAGGCCCAAGTAGAAGTGTTTACTGCTTTATTCATGTATGACCGGCCTGCGTGCCGTGGTTTGTAAAACATGTAATTTTCAAGTGAAACACTTTGTAAGGCCTTAAGGCCGGTTTTGGGTATTTTTGTATAACATTCCTTTCGGTATTAGTGGACATTCATGCTCCTATGCTGGGTTCTTGTTTACAACTCTTATAAACTGCTTCCGCTAGAATGCTCTGTGTAGGACGTTGAGATTGGTTGGATGGTTTCCATACGTAACCACCCGGTCTGTCTGTGGTATATGGCGTCGGGCCCCGGCCGGACCTACTGCTATATACTATGCGACGGATAGGGGGTGTTACAGGGAGGTTGCTCAAAGAATAGACCTAACAGTCTGAGTAGATCTCCAAGGCAGATATCTATCAGGCAAAATGGGTTCCATTGAGAATCATAAGGAGTTTGGTTCTATGAAGTTACCTATATGCAGTAAAGAGATTTTTGGCATATGGAAAGAAAGAGTTAGATTGTTTATGGAAGCTTCAGATCCAAGAATCTACATGACAGTCAAAGAAGGGCCATTCATCCCAATGAAAGTCTCAATTCTTGATGCAAATCTCAGGACACCAAAGGAATATTCTGAAATGACAAAAGATGAGATCATCATGGCTACTATGGACAAGAGAGCACAGAATATAATAGTCAGTGCCATAGATGATTCAACATTCCAAAATTTAATACACTGCAAGACCTCCAAAGAAATGTGGGACACCCTTATTGTCTACATGGAGGGTTCAGAAGAGGTGAGAGAAGACAGAAAGTCTATGCTGAATCAGGAGTATGGAAGTTTTAGACAATCTAAAACAGACAGTATAACTGAATGTTACAAGAAATTCTTCAGAATATTTAATGAATTAATGTCATATGAAAGAGTATTCAGTACATATGAGTTGAATGATAAGTTTTTGAGATCATTAACTAAGGACTGGGACACCAAGATATGTGCCATTAGGGAAGTGCCCAGACTAACTGAAATTTCACCTCAAACATTATTTGGCAAACTGCTTTCATATGAAATGCAGCTGATGGTCAGAAAGGAGGAGGAGAAAAGTAATAAAGTTAATTACAGAGATAAGTCAGGGGATTTCAAGACTAAAGCCATAAAAAAGGATAGGAAGATGTCTCCATCACCTCCTAGGAAAGCTGCAGAAGTTATTTCAGAAAGTTCAGACAGTCACACATCAGATAGTCCAAATTCCGATGAAGACTTAACAACTTTCTCAAAATAATTTCAAAGGTTTTTGAAGAAGAAACAGTGGAGATCCAAGCCATCATCCTCACAATCCAAAGATGATTACTATCAGAAAAAGAAATCCTCTAGGAAGGACAGGTATAACACCAAACCTAGTAAATTATCTTCAACTAAGATTGTTTGCTATTGCTACAACAGTCCTGGACATGTGGTAGCTGATTGTCCTGACAAAAGGAAAGAATCTAATGATAAGAAGAAACTGAAAAACAAGGGCAAGAAGTAGAAATCCTTTACTGCAAAGAAGCAAAAAAGCTGGTCAGATTCTTCATCATAAAGCACAGGCCAAGGAAATTGCCAGGATCAGTGCCAGGATCAGCCTGGACCTAGAAATTGATGAACCTTGTTGTAAAGGGATGATGGCCTTGACAGAAGAAGATCAGTGCCATGATCAGCCTGGACCTAGTAAGGTAAACAATTCTTCAATAGATTCTGATTACTATACTGGTTCAGAATCAGAAGTATCTGCATCAAGAGATGTAGATGAATCTGAATCTGAAGGAGATGTTCATCAACTTATTAATGAATATGGTGACCTGCTGTAAGCACTTAAGAAAAGAAGAATCCTTAATAAAGCACAGGCCAAGGAAATTGCTGATCTTAAGCTGGCTGCATTGGATTCAGAAAAATTGCTGGATCTAAAGATGAATGAAGTAGCCAAACTGAAAAACATAACTGTTATTCAGATGGGTACTATTACATTCAATAATGATCAAATCAAAAGTTTGGAAGTCAAACTTTAGAAGGAAAAGGACCTGGTGGCTAAGTTCTCTAAGCCAAAATCAGTTTTACCTTTAATTGATGACTTTATTCCTAAAAATGGTAAGACTGGATTGGGATTTGAGGGAAATGCAAGGGCTGCCAATTCCAAAAGAAAAGGCAAAGCCCCAGTACAACCTCTAGCCTTCAAACCCCCCATTTCCTTCAGAAAAGTATGACAACCAAATAATAGATATGATCATGATATCATACATGGTTATGGTAAGTCTGAGATTCTGAATGACAAGGGTATAGCTCCAGCACTCAAGAAAAGAACTATTGTACCAACAGTGTTAAGAACAGCTGACAGCATTGCTGTTAAAACTGTACCTAAAAAGATGTATAATAGATATAGGTGTTGGTGCTATGGTAAGATAAGGCATTATGTCATGGATTGCTGGCACAACACCAGTGTTAGGAAGAATGCCAGCTTACTTGTGAGGAAGAATGCTGGTAAGAATATCAAGTTTCATTCTAACATGAACCTAGAACCCAATAAAAGTTGGGGTTCTAAGGTAAATTAATTTTATTTGCTGCAGGTGGGTCCAAGTTGCCATACCCCTATATGGTACTTGGATAGTGGATGTTCCAGGCACATGACTGGAACAAGGAGAATGTTAAAGGACTATACTCCCATAGAGAATGGACCTAAAGTGACCTTTGGTGGATCAGAGAAATGGGTCATTAAAGGGTTTGGTAATATTTACTCTAGTTCTATAACAATCACTCAAGTGGTTTATGTAAAAGATTTGAAACATAACTTGATAAGCATAAGTCAGTTGAGTGATCTTGGGAATGACATCTCATTTATTAAGAATGGGTGTCAGATCAAAAGGACAAGTGATCAAAAGGTGATCTTGTCTGGTTATAGAAAAGGGAATGTTTATTGTTTAAATTTTGATTATGAAAACATGAACTCTCCTGTATGTTTAGTTGCAGATGAGAAAGCATCTCAGTGTGTCCAATGACACAAGAGGATAGCTCATCTGAACTATAAGACTATAGGCCAGCTCTATAGTTTAGAGTTAGTGAGGAATGGTCCTCAATTTAAGTGCATAAAATAGGGTATATGCTCAGCTTGTCAAAAAGGCAAGCAGACCAAATCTTCTTTTCATAGTCTTGATACCAAAGACTCTGTGAGGTGTTTGTACCTCTTGCATATGGATCTATTTGGTCCTATGTTAGTTCATAGTCTAGGTAGGAAAGTCTATATTTTTGTGGTAGTAGATGACTATTGTAGATATACATGGGTTTCCTTTTTGAGGCAGAAATTTGAAACCCCTACTGTCTTTCATAACTTTGTTAAACAAATTCAGAATGAATTTTACAATTCAGTGGTCAAAATCAGAAGTGACCATGGAACTGAATTTCAGTCTGAGTGTATGACAAGGTTTTGTGAAGAACTAGGGATTCATCAGGAATTCTCCTCACCTAGAACACCTTAGCAAAATGGTATTGCTGAAATAAAGAATAGAACTCTCATTGAGGCTGGTAGAACTCAATTCAGTGACATTTCACTCCCAGAATATTTCTGGGCTGAGGCAGTAAATATTGCTTGTCATGTTCTCAATAGAGCATCTATAACTAAGAAACACAAAAAGACTCTCTATGAGATTATGAAGGGCAGAAAACCACACATATCCTACTTTATGATCTTTGGTAGCAGGTGTTATGTGCTTAACACTGGCAAGTCTCACCTAACTATGTTTGCTGCAAAATCCCAAGATGAGATATTTGTTTGGTACATCAACAATAGTAAGGCATATAGAGTCTACAACTTGACTACACAAGTTGTAGAAGAATCAGTTCATGTAGTGTTTGATGAATCTGAGCTAATTAACTGTGAGTTGTCTAGCAATCCTTGTAGTTCAACATGTTTAAAAGAAAAGTTGGACATGCTGACCATTAATGAAGACTAAACTGCAAGGCAGGATGTGGAAAATGATGGTTGTTTTCCAGGGGGAGTACAAGGTCCACAAGCTGACATTGAAGACAATGAAGTTCAGCCTGGTGAAGAAATTGAAGAAGTTCAAATTGCTGATAGAATGCCTCCAGAAATAAGTAATCTAAAGGATCATCCTGCACACCAAATCATTGGTGATCCTAGACATGGTGTGCAAACAAGAAGCAAACACATGAACACAGTGCTTTGCTCAAGTTTCCTGTCACAGTTGGAACCAAAAAGATTTCAAGAAGCCATATAAGACTCCATATGGATTGATACAATGTAGGAGGAGATGAATCAATTCACAAGGTTTAAAGTATGGGAGCTGGTTCCAAAACCAAAGGATCATAACATTACTGAGACAAAGTGGATCTATAGGAACAAACTGGATGAAAATAGCATAATTGTGAAGAACAAAGCAAGACTGGTTGTCAAAGGTTATAGACAGGAAGAGGGCATTGACTTTGATCAGACCTTTGCCCCAGTGGCAAGGTTGGAAGCAATAAGGCTATTCCTTGCCTTTGCTACTTTCCAAGGCTTTAAAGTATATCAAATGGATGTCAAGTCAGCTTTCCTAAATGGTAATTTGAAAGAAGAAGTCTATGTTCATCAGCCCTCAGGTTTTGTTGATCCACTTTATCCTAATTATGTTTATAGACTTAAGAAAGCCTTATATGGTTTAAAACAAGCCCCTAGGGCTTGGTATGAAACATTGTCTACTTTCCTCATTGAAAATAAATTCTCAAGGGAGAAAATAGACAAGACTCTATTCCTTAGGGAGTTAAAGGGCAAGATGATCCTAGTACAGATTTATGTTGATGACATAATCTTTGGATCTACAGAAAATAACCTTTGTAGGAAGTTTGCAAAACTTATGCAAGGGAAGTTTGAGATGAGCAGTATGGGTGAGCTCAAATTCTTCTTGGGACTCCAAGTAAGACAGACTGATGAGGGCTTGTCCATCTCACAGTCTAAGTTCACCAAGGAGTTAATTAAGAAATATGGTATGGAGTCATCCACCAACATGAGAACTCCAATGGGGACAAGTATGCCTTTAGGCAAAGATGATGCAGGAAAACCTGTAGATGAGTCTTTGTATAGAGGGATAATTGGCTCCCTCCAATACTTAACTGCTAGTAGACCATACATTATGTATGATACATGTGTCTGTGCTAGGTACCAAGCAAGCCTTAAAGAATCTCATTATACTGCTGTTAAAAGAATATTGAGATATGTGCCCTAGGTACCCTAAGAATAGAGACTTTCTACTGACTGGTTTTTCAGATGCAGACTTTGCAGGTTGCAAAGAAGATAGAAAGATCACCACTGGCACATGTTAGTTTCTAGGTGGTAGACTAGTATCATGGAGCAGTAAGAAGCAGACTAGTGTGGCAATTTCCACTGCAGAGTCTGAGTATATTACTGCAGGCAGCTGTTGTGCTCAGCTTCTATGGATTCAACATCAACTTGAAGACTATTGTCTCAACGTAAGTAGAACTCCACTATTTTATGATTCTACAAGTGTTATTTCCATTGCTAAAAACCCTGTATCACATAGCAGAACAAAGCATATAGAAATTAGATTTTACTTTATTAGAGAACATGTTGAAAAAGAAGATATTTGTTTGGAATTTGTCACCACAAATAATCAAATTGTTGACATGTTTACTAAACCACTAGATGAAACTAAGTTCAATTATTTCAAAATTGAATTAGGCATGTTAAACCTATAGTAACTTAGTAATTCTGGCTAAGTAAGTCAATGTTGACATATAGTAGTGTATGCCGACACAAAAGAAAATCTGTGTTAACATATAGTAGTCTGTGTCGACACTTAAGGTAAGTTGTGTCGACACAACAAAATAGTGCTGAGATAGTGGTGTCGACACTCAGAGGTTGGTGTCGACATATAGAAGTTCTATCATTTAGATAGTTGTGTTGACACATACAGAAGTCTGTGTCGACACATATATATTAGAGTTGATTATTAAGAAGTTTGTGTCGACACATCACAAACTGTGTCGACATATAGTGTTGTCTGACTCTGTTGAGACATTAGAGTCTGTGTCTACACAATCTCTATAGTGTCGACACATTAAGTATCTATTATCCCGCCTTTTAGCCTTCTGCGTTGACAAACATATAAATAGGTCACAGAACAATTTTGTCGATGAAGCTCTCAACATTTTCGAGACCCAAACCTTGAGTCGACAAACCTTCATCTCTCTTCTCCTCAAATTTCTCGTCATCAATGGCGCCAAAGTTGGAGACCAACATCAACGAAGGCTATGAGTTAGTTCGCAATGCTTTTGAGAGTGCGGCGACTGAGATTCGAGATGTAATAACTGTAATCCAAGATAATGGTTTAGAATATCTAGTCTCCGAACCTACTAAGATCTAGAAGACAAAAATTCTTGAATTTTATACAAAAGCATCCTTGGATTCAATTGGATTGAAGATTAGGTCATCAATTCAAGGTAGCAAGGTGAAACTTACCCAAAAGCGACTGAGGAAAACACTTCAATTGCCCAGGACTCAGGAAGATGATGAAGTTATATCTTCAATGACAAAAGAAGCACTTCAATGGTGTGGCCTGAATCCTACCACTAAGATTGAATCATCAATGCAAAGGAAAGGAATGAACTCACAAGGAAAATTTCTCTCAGAAATTATGGGAAAAGTAATTCTCTGCAAACTAGGTGGACATGATAGGATCTCAGCCTATATGTTTAGCTTGATGACTAGGATTATTTTCAAAATCAAAACTAACTGGTATGCAGTGATCTTTGACAAGATCAAGGAAATCCTGAAGAAACATAATTTAGGTAGGATACTGAGTCTGTATTTGACAATAACTATTCCTGAAGTACTAAACCACACAACTGGTTCTAGAATAAACCACATGAGAAGGATGGATATGAAAATATTATCCATGTGGGAAAGAGTTTTGACAAAAGATGGTTCTACACCATAGAAACAACCACCACTGCAAAAGAAAAAGACAATCCCTAGGAAGCCTGAATCTTCTAGTGATTCAGAAGAGCAAGTAATCTTCAGTTCAGATGAAGACCAACAAGAATCTATAAGGAAATCATCTACTCCTAAAAATGTAGATGATAGTTAGATGCAGGGGGAGTATATTCCAGAAAACACCATCCCACTGGATCAAGTTCAGGATGTGCCTCCTCTAGGGGGAGCCAATGAACTTTTCCCAGTTTAACAAGAAGTCTTGCCTCCAGAAAGTGCTCCAGAGAAAGAGCAAGCTGCTTTAGAGAGTGAAATAGCCACTCAAACAATTCTTGAGGTAATAAATGATATTAATCAAACTATACTAGATACTGAGCCAGATTCACTCACTATGATTCTAACTAATATTGAACAGACACCCCATGACAACATCCCTACATAGGATGTATCTATGGATAATACATCTGCATTAGACGATATTCCATTAAATGTTCAAGATACAGATATTCCTCCAGTTCAACTACAACAAGAATTTACTCTTGAGGAATTATTCCCTGATTTACAAAAAGTAAGAACTGAGGAAGTTGTGCCAAGAACTGAGGGGGAGGAGCTAGGGACTCAGGGGGAGTTGCCAAGAGCTGATAAGGAGCTGCCCTCAAGTCCAAAGGACACTGTAAATCTAGAAAGTTCTTTAGAATCAGATGATGGAGAAGCACAAAGAGCAAAGAAGAGAAAATTGATGATCTACAAGAAGAAAAGCTCAAATTATAAGAAAGCTTTACAGATAGCCTCACAACCCTCAGCACCAACAGTTGATTTCAGTTCGTTGTTGGTTGCTATGCAAATTAAAATGGATGAGCAAAGTGCAACCATGGAAAAATATATAGATGAAAGCCATAAGGATCTTCAGTTCTCTTTGGCTCAAGATATAAAATCAATCAGATTTGAGGTAAATCAGCATAAGAAAGAGATGACAGATTACTTCCATAAAGGAGGTAATGCTGTAGTTTATCTAGCAAAACAACAATAAGAGGCAAGGTCACAGATTGATGATATAGTGATCAAGCCAGGATATGTCCTAGAAAATCAACTTAGAATGAATAATAATCTTACTGAATCACATAATGTGATTGTTACTGAATTAAAGAATAAAGCAACTGCATTAACTGAGGAAAGGTCTAAAGAAAAGTCAGAGTTTGATAAGAAATTTCAAGAAGATTTAGCCACTTTCCAATCTGCACTTCATGCCTCTCGGAAGATTATATCTGCTCAGCTATAAAAGTTTAAAGCCTATTATACAGAGGGAACCAATTATCTGGTTAATCAAATAAGGTTCCAAAAGAATGATCTCAGGGATTATATTGAAAGAGAAGTCATAAAGGGGGAGAGGTTCATAGTCAATGCTAGTTCAGAGCATGCTAAATGGATAACAAATACTGTTAAAGAAACTCTGGGATATCCTCCCCTATGTGATGATGATAATACAGCTGAGTCAGGTATTCAAGCTGCAGGATTTGAAAGGGGTCAGTAGGAGGTTGCTCAAATCATATATCCCCCTTCAAACTTGAGGACATTCAACAATTAGTTCACCAGATGTATAGCCCTCCAGAGGCTACTAAGAATGTTATATTTGAGAAAGTGGAAATGTCAGAAGCAGTACTGAATAAAGAGCAAGAAGCTCAACTTTAAAAAAAAGATTTAGAGAGCAGGATGAACTGAAGCCTGATTTTGAAAGATGGAGTCCAACCTCCAGAAAATACTCACTGCCTTGCAAGCTGCAAAGACAAAATGCATGATAGAGGCAAGTGGTATTCTGAAGTTGAGTGGAATAAACATCTACAATGACAAGATGTTATTCAGCAGTTCAGAAGGGATCACAAGGCTGGGAAAATACCGGCTACAGTTGTAGAGCCTAATAAATACTTTCCCAAGCCTTTTCATTATTTGAAAAGGCAAAGAGTTAAGGCTGAAGAACTTAAGAGGAAGGATCTCAAAGGCAAGAAGCCAGCTGAAGATACTGAAGCTCCAGTACAAGCAAGAATCCAGTCTGGAAAAGGCATAGTGATCAAGGAGCCTGATCAGCCTTAGGATAGATTAACTAGATTATAAAACAATGTAATTTTCAGTTTTAAACTCCATGTAATCTATTGTCAACAAACTATTGTGAAGTTTTAAACAAAACAATGATTCATGCTTGTTATTGTTATATCATATTCTGTGATGATATTATTTACTTGTTTTGTTTATATGTTTCTCTATCATTGAATGTTTTCATACATCATATTGTTAATTTTATTGTAAGTGATGTATATCATTGACTAAGGGTTATGACTTCTCCAAATAGGGGGAGATTGTTGGGCACATTGGAAAATATGTACCAGATTTGGAGAAGCCTCCCCAAACTCAATGATATGCATCAAGTTGTATTTGATGTTGTGTTGAGTTATCATGTGCAGGATAAGTAAATGGAAAGGAAAATTTTCTAAGTATAAGTGTCGACACTTGGGAATGGCTGTGTCGACACCAAGGGCCAGATTGTGTCGACATCCAGAATTTGTGTTGACATACAGAAAATCAGTCGACAACGCTGTGTCGACACCAAGGGCCAGATTATGTCGACATCCAAAATTTGTGTCGACACCCAAAAAATCTATCGACAACATTGTGTCGACACTAAGGGCCAGACTTGTGTCGACATTATTAGGAGCTGTGTCGACACACAGAGAAGTTATCTACACATTCTAGAATTTATCGACAACGACTGTGTCGACACATACCAGAATTCTGTTGACACCAACTTTGTCAAGACAAGGAGTGTTTGTGTCAACACACAGAACTTGTGTCGATACATTCCACAGAAGCTGTGTCGACAACAACAAGACTTGTGTCGACACATGGACTATGTGTGTCGACAAATATGAAGAATTCAGTCGACATTCTCTGCTGCTGAGTCAAAGTTCAATGAAGGCTGAAGTAATACAAGTGAAGACTTGACAACTGTCATTACTGACATTGATGTCACATCTATCAGAGGTGTCAGAAGACTGTTTGAAACCGAAACATCCGGTTACCATGGATGAAGCCTATATATAGATATGCTCTCTCAACAATCGAAGTAGTTAACTATAACTACAAGAACAATAGATACAGAACAGAGAGAAGTTAATCAAGCCAATCAATTATAATCTCTAAAGGATTGAGAATCCAGAAGAAGAGAAAGAAACATTCAATAGATTGTAGAGAGAGAAAAACAAGAAGGAGAGAAGTTCTTATCTAGTGAAGGCAGATTCTGAACAGTCTGCCTGAATAATTCAGATCAAGTCTGAAGAAGAATTCAGATTAATTTCTGAAGGAAGCTGATTGAAGATCAACTCCAACATCAAGAAGATCAACTCTACTATGTTCAGATTCAAGAAGCTTTGAAGAAAGCTAAGTCAGGTTGATCCTTAAGAAATCAGTTCTATCAAGAACTGATCAAGAAGACTTCAACCAATTCTCTCTCCATCTTGTTGAAGATATCAACAACGTTTCATCAATAATTTTGTAGGGTCTATACTAGATCTGAGTGTAGTAGATTTATATCTCTGAGTTTTAAGCCTAAATTATAAAGGCTGAGGTAGGGCTGTGTGCCTGAGGTAGGGGAATCTGTTCCCTAAGTTGTAGGCATGTGATAAAGGCTGAGGTAGGGCTGTTGCCTGAGTTGTAGGAGTTGGGTGTCACTCTGAGTTGCAGGCCTGTGGAAGAGGCTAAGGTAGGGCTTGTGCCTGAGTTGTAGGAGTGTGGATTCACTCTGAGTTGTAGGAACCAGTCTTGGTTCTGAGTTGTAAGATCTGCGGATCTGAGAAGAAAGAAGGAAGTTAGGCCGAATCTAGTACACTGCTAGATAGGCGAAGGGGGAAAGTGGATGTACCCATCATTTGGGGAACCACTCTAAAATTGGTGTGCAATCTTTGAATGCTATGTATGTGAATGCTGTGTTATACTTTCTGATGAATACATTGCTGAACTAGATAGAATTATCTGCCTAAGTTAGAAAAAGAATTGAACCTATTCACCCCCCCCCCTCTAGGTGTTTAGAACATCTTGAAACCAATTCTTTCAATTACAACAATGTGATTGCCCCTGAGGTGATTAAAGAAGTCAGAAAGGGGGAAGAAGCACTGCAAACTAAGGTAAATACAATTTAAATCTTCATGAAAGAATAGTTTCAAGCAGCCAACATCTACAATTATGATAACTTCAATTGGCTTTATAAAGAACTGTTTGGTGGTCAAGGTCATGCTGATGCAAGGATACCATAACCAATGATACCTGATCCTGTGCATGACTATGTTCATCCTACTCCGGACTACACTCAGTACTGGACAGATTCTCAAGATTTCTCTCAGTATGAATAGGTGCTGCTACTACTACTGAACGAGATGATCAAGTTGTTGAGGATGTCTCTCAACAATCTCCCAAGAGAAGAAGATATGGTGAAGGCCCTTCTGCTATCAGGTCTGATCCTAACAGAGAACTATGTGAACTGTGGAGTCCGATCACAAAAAATATTATCTTGGACACCTTCACATTAGTCGATGTAGGAAATGAAGACAGGTACAAACACTATAGCAGAGAGGAATGGCGGAACATGAAGTGACCAATGCCAAGAGAAGAATTCACTTCAGAAATTTCAGAAGGGATGATCCAGATGCCCCTCCTCCGCCACCAAAGTATTTCCCGACGTCTAAGGCTTATTTTGACAGACAGTTCTAGAAGAGACAGGGGAAACAAGCTTAATGTCTTTTATTTTTTTGATGGTTGTGAAAACTATTTTGATTGCAATTGCTCTTAATTCTAATTTTTTTATATCATTTCCTTATTGTTCTTTAAGATTATATAGTGTACAATTCACCTTAGTTTGTATGGTTCTGACTTATTCAAATAGGAGGAGATTGTTGGGTATTGTATCCACAATAACCCTGATTTGATGTAGTGTCCCTTGAACAATGATGAATTGAGATTGTATTTGATTGCGTATTTTTAGTTATCTGCTTGTAGGACTCTATTGCTAAGTACAACGTAATGTCATGTTACAGTGGATCATAAAACACATGACTATACAATGTAATCCCTCATTATGTCGGCCAATATGTTGAACCACGTGTAATATCTCAATTGGAGTGTACTTCTATTTCAACTATATTAGAAGATTCAAGGAAGGATGTGTTGTTGAATACAAGATAGTGATAGACTTTGTTTTCAAGGTCAGCTAACACCTAGAGGGGGGTGAATACATTTTAGACCTCTTTATAACTATCTAGACCTAACCCTGTGTAACAACCCCATCCGTTCATATGGTATATACTAGAATGTCCGGCCGGGCCCCACAGCATATATCACAAAACAGGCGGAAAAGTTACGGGATGATACCAGAGTAGCGCAGCGCACCTAAACACATTGCATTCTAGCGGAAGCCTATCCTAAAATTTGAACTCCACACTTGAATGTCCAACATATAAAATAACTCCACATTGTATATATATAATAGGACTGTCTTACAACAACACGAAAGTTGGCCTTATGGTCTTACATGACTTTCAAACAGTGGCCTAAACATTGGCGCGTAGGCCGACCACAACAAAAGAAAACACAACAGTCATTCCAATAGCCTTCGATGGCTAGCAGCAGCAACAACAACAGCAGGTACATCAACCTTTATGCGTCCCGCTTGTCTCTCCAGCACCTGTACAGGGACAATCCACCCAACGGTGGCAAACAGAAGCAACGGTCAACGTTCAGCTGACCAAATTATAACGACCCTACCCCTTTCCCGGGGCAGCGGTATTCTTCCCTGCAGGCATCACATTCACAAGCATGTATATAATTCATACAAATGTGCTCTCACGCACACACATTCCATCACAATCGTCAGCCACCCAGCCCGACGATCCGTGCACTCAGGGCACATTCTTGGTGTACCGACGAACCAGTTTCCCACCACCGTATCAGGGCCACAACCCAACGATAACTATCTTGAGCATTTACTCCATGACGTGCAGCCGGAGTTCTAGTCTTAAAATACCGGGATGGCCCGTAGCCCCCCATTGTGTCATGGCACGCGGGCCTAAGACTCTCGCTATGCACTCCAACAGACCGCACCTTCTAGTCCACGTCGGACGGACATAACGCAGGTCGGATCCTCCACCCCCCGTTGCTCAAATCGCCTTGCCTTCATCGAGTACGGCATACTCGCGGCTTAATCAAAGGCGCGGGTCGGTCTCACCAATCCTGTTCTTGGTATTCAAGCCTGGGTATTTATTACACCCATTCATCTTACAACATCAGCGGGTCTTTCCTGGGCACAACAGTACTTCCTGTTACTCGTTCACATGTACGACACCGCAATATCACAAATGTCAGGGGTCTTTCCTGGGCACACCAGTACTTCCTGCTACTCTCTTCACATGTACCACCTACGACATCAAGCATCACAAAGGGCCTTTCCTTGTCACACTAGTACTTCTTGTTACTCATTTATAGGTACGACCCCGCAATAGCACAAGCATAACATAGATATTTTCCTGAACTACCACTCCAGTACTTCCTGCTACTACCCTTCACAGGCATAACCCGTTGACTCCTTAAACTACACGTTTATCACGGTGTCTTCTCCGGTTCGTATGCAACATCACCAATCCAGACCAACCTGTCCAGATGGGCTTCACACAGCATGCATATTCCGTACTAAATTTCCGGAACTATATGCCAACAAAAGGGGATTCCATGAATCACCCAAAAGACTCCCAAAATCAGCCACCTCTTGGTGGGGGAATCACAAACATATGCCAAAAAGGAAGCCTTCACATGGCTAGGATGAAAAGTCGTTACCCTTGAAGACCGCTTTGGTGCCATGAAGTTCCATGCTGGCTAGGAAGAGCTTTTCCTCCGCAAAAATGGCCTCGGATCACCGCTTGACACTCACAAGCTCCACCACCGAACAACCCCTCTTCTTCTTCTCCGTATTCCTTTCCCTTTCTCTCTCTAAACTTTTAGAAAGATGAAGGCAATAACAAAATGAGAACACGTTCTCTATTTTCGGCCTTAAGGAAGCAGGAAAGAAGCTCAGCCCTTGGATCCAAGCTGAGAAAAATGGACGGCTACGAAATCTCGGGAAAACCGATTTTCGCGTCCGACATGCCCTGTGACACGCCCGTGTCACAGGCCATGTCCTCAAAGCGCTACTCAACCCGCCTTATCCCCAAAACAGGTCACCGCCACGGGACACGCCCAAAGTTATGACCGTGACACAAATCTGCGCTCGACGATCTGCATTCGACGATTAGGCAGTGATCGTCGAGCTCACCAGCGATCGTCGAGCCCACCGGCGATCGTCAAACAGCGCGTTCCACGATTTCCGTTCGACGATTCCGTGTGTTCGATGATTTCCGTTCGATGATCGTGCAGCGATCGTCAAATTGGCCCAGCGCTCGACGATTAGCCCAGTGTTCGACGATCTCCATTCGACGATTCCGCGCGTTCGACGATTTCCCCAGCTTTCGACGATTTCCGTTCGACGATTTGCCAGCCCACTAAGCCTTTGCTAAATCGTCGAGCTCAATTCGTTGAACACAGCATTTCGTCGACCTGACGCCGAACCCGAGCGGGACACGCCCTCTGTCACGCCCGTGCTCTAGGGCGTGGCCACCCAAAATTTTGCCTGCTGAAAAATTGGGCTGTTACAACCCTTCCCTCCTACAAGAAATTTCGTCCTCGAAATTAGTATAAAGGTTGGCAATCAGCAAGCAAAAGGTTATAACATTAAAATTCTCATGTTACAACAACATATTTTCACTCTCCACTCATGACAGAAACATCTCAGGAAACTCCACTCGCATGGTTTGATCTCGCTCCCATGTAAGTTCCTCACGGCCGCAGTTGTCCCACCGGACTTTAACCATCCCGACCGTCTTGTTCCGCAACTGTTTCTCGGCTCGATCCTCGATCTTAATGGGTCTAACTCTCGTTGTTAGCCCATACTCCACCGGCACACGATCATCCGCGATCACTTGAGCTGGATCTTTAATGGCTTTCCGAAGAACCGAGATGTGAAACACATCATGTAATCCACCCAAGTCTGCCGAAAGAGCTAGCCGATATGACGCTTCTCCGACTCGCTCAACCACTTCAAATGGACCCAAATATCTTGGACTCAACTTTTCAAACGTCGAATCCTGGAGACACCTTTGAAGGGTTTGATCTTCAAGTAGACCCAATCGCCAACCGCGAACTCCACGTTCTGGTGCTTGGCGTTGTAGTACTTCGCTTGTCGATCTTGAGCAATGAGTAGCTTCTCTCGAATCATCCGCATGGTTGCGTTTGCTTCATCGACCTCATTTTGATTATACACTCGAGCTTCGCCCGCTTCTACCCAAGCCAAGGGAGTACGACACTTCCTTCCATATAGCGCTTCATACGGTGCCATCCCAATGCTCGACTGGTAGCTATTATTATAGGCAAACTCCACCATGTAGAGATGATCTTCCCATCTCTTTCCGAAGTCGAGGGCGCACATCCTGAGCATGTCCTCCATCGTTCTGTTGGTACGTTCAGTTTGGCCATCCGTTTGGGGATGAAAGGCCGTACTGAATGTCAACTTCGTGCCCAACAGTCGGTGAACTAGCCTCCAGTCATTTGACGTGAATCGCCCATCTCGATCACTTACGATGCTCCGAGAAACACCGTAAAGCCATACAATCTGGTCAACATATAATTTTGCCAAACTTTCGACCGAATCAACCCGCCTGTTCGGGAGAAAATGTGCCACTTTAGTTAGCAGGTCAACAATCACCCAAATGGAATCATTTCCTCACTGAGATCTCGGCAACCCGTGCACAAAATCCATGGAAATATCATCAAACTTCCACTCTGGGATCGACAGCGACTTCAAATAACCACCTGGCTTTTGGCATTCTGCCTTCACCATCGCACATGTTTGGCATTTGGCCACATAGAGGGAAACATCTCTCTTGAGCCCTGGCCACCAGAATAGCTTTTTCATATCATTGAACATATTCGTTCTCCCGGGATGAATGGAATACTTTGTATAATGCGCTTCATACATCAGTTCTTCCCTCAATTTACCCACATTCGGGACGCACAAACGGCCCTCTTTTCGCAAAAGGCCGTCATTCCAGGAGAATTTGCCCTCTGGCCCCTCGTTAACATAGCGTAAGAGATCTTCATCAAACCCCGTTGCTCGTCGAATCCGGTCTGCAAGGTCACATTGCACCTCCATCCAGTTCAGATATGCAAATAGGGGGAGATTGTTGGGCACATTGGAAAATATGTACCAGATTTGGAGAAGCCTCCCCAAACTCAATGATATGCATCAAGTTGTATTTGATGTTGTGTTGAGTTATCATGTGCAGGATAAGTAAATGGAAAGGAAAATTTTCTAAGTATAAGTGTCGACACTTGGGAATGGCTGTGTCGACACCAAGGGCCAGATTGTGTCGACATCCAGAATTTGTGTTGACATACAGAAAATCAGTCGACAACGCTGTGTCGACACCAAGGGCCAGATTATGTCGACATCCAAAATTTGTGTCGACACCCAAAAAATCTATCGACAACATTGTGTCGACACTAAGGGCCAGACTTGTGTCGACATTATTAGGAGCTGTGTTGACACACAGAGAAGTTATCTACACATTCTAGAATTTATCGACAACGACTGTGTCGACACATACCAGAATTCTGTTGACACCAACTTTGTCAAGACAAGGAGTGTTTGTGTCAACACACAGAACTTGTGTCGACACATTCCACAAAAGCTGTGTCGACAACAACAAGACTTGTGTCGACACATGGACTATGTGTGTCGACAAATATGAAGAATTCAGTCGACATTCTCTGCTGCTGAGTCAAAGTTCAATGAAGGCTGAAGTAATACAAGTGAAGACTTGACAACTGTCATTACTGACATTGATGTCACATCTATCAGAGGTGTCAGAAGACTGTTTGAAACCGAAACATCCGGTTACCATGGATGAAGCCTATATATAGATATGCTCTCTCAACAATCGAAGTAGTTAACTATAACTACAAGAACAATAGATACAGAACAGAGAGAAGTTAATCAAGCCAATCAATTATAATCTCTAAAGGATTGAGAATCCAGAAGAAGAGAAAGAAACATTCAATAGATTGTAGAGAGAGAAAAACAAGAAGGAGAGAAGTTCTTATCTAGTGAAGGCAGATTCTGAACAGTCTGCCTGAATAATTCAGATCAAGTCTGAAGAAGAATTCAGATTAATTTCTGAAGGAAGCTGATTGAAGATCAACTCCAACATCAAGAAGATCAACTCTACTATGTTCAGATTCAAGAAGCTTTGAAGAAAGCTAAGTCAGGTTGATCCTTAAGAAATCAGTTCTATCAAGAACTGATCAAGAAGACTTCAACCAATTCTCTCTCCATCTTGTTGAAGATATCAACAACGTTTCATCAATAATTTTGTAGGGTCTATACTAGATCTGAGTGTAGTAGATTTATATCTCTGAGTTTTAAGCCTAAATTATAAAGGCTGAGGTAGGGCTGTGTGCCTGAGGTAGGGGAATCTGTTCCCTAAGTTGTAGGCATGTGATAAAGGCTGAGGTAGGGCTGTTGCCTGAGTTGTAGGAGTGGGGTGTCACTCTGAGTTGCAGGCCTGTGGAAGAGGCTAAGGTAGGGCTTGTGCCTGAGTTGTAGGAGTGTGGATTCACTCTGAGTTGTAGGAACCAGTCTTGGTTCTGAGTTGTAAGATCTGCGGATCTGAGAAGAAAGAAGGAAGTTAGGCCGAATCTAGTACACTGCTAGATAGGCGAAGGGGAAAGTGGATGTACCCATCATTTGGGGAACCACTCTAAAATTGGTGTGCAATCTTTGAATGCTATGTATGTGAATGTTGTGTTATACTTTCTGATGAATACATTGCTGAACTAGATAGAATTATCTGCCTAAGTTAGAAAAAGAATTGAACCTATTCACCCCCCCCCCCCCTCTAGGTGTTTAGAACATCTTGAAACCAATTCTTTCAATTACAACAATGTGATTGCCCCTGAGGTGATTAAAGAAGTCAGAAAGGGGGAAGAAGCACTGCAAACTAAGGTAAATACAATTTAAATCTTCATGAAAGAATAGTTTCAAGCAGCCAACATCTACAATTATGATAACTTCAATTGGCTTTATAAAGAACTGTTTGGTGGTCAAGGTCATGCTGATGCAAGGATACCATAACCAATGATACCTGATCCTGTGCATGACTATGTTCATCCTACTCCGGACTACACTCAGTACTGGACAGATTCTCAAGATTTCTCTCAGTATGAATAGGTGCTGCTACTACTACTGAACGAGATGATCAAGTTGTTGAGGATGTCTCTCAACAATCTCCCAAGAGAAGAAGATATGGTGAAGGCCCTTCTGCTATCAGGTCTGATCCTAACAGAGAACTATGTGAACTGTGGAGTCCGATCACAAAAAATATTATCTTGGACACCTTCACATTAGTCGATGTAGGAAATGAAGACAGGTACAAACACTATAGCAGAGAGGAATGGCGGAACATGAAGTGACCAATGCCAAGAGAAGAATTCACTTCAGAAATTTCAGAAGGGATGATCCAGATGCCCCTCCTCCGCCACCAAAGTATTTCCCGACGTCTAAGGCTTATTTTGACAGACAGTTCTAGAAGAGACAGGGGAAACAAGCTTAATGTCTTTTATTTTTTTGATGGTTGTGAAAACTATTTTGATTGCAATTGCTCTTAATTCTAATTTTTTTATATCATTTCCTTATTGTTCTTTAAGATTATATAGTGTACAATTCACCTTAGTTTGTATGGTTCTGACTTATTCAAATAGGAGGAGATTGTTGGGTATTGTATCCACAATAACCCTGATTTGATGTAGTGTCCCTTGAACAATGATGAATTGAGATTGTATTTGATTGCGTATTTTTAGTTATCTGCTTGTAGGACTCTATTGCTAAGTACAACGTAATGTCATGTTACAGTGGATCATAAAACACATGACTATACAATGTAATCCCTCATTATGTCGGCCAATATGTTGAACCACGTGTAATATCTCAATTGGAGTGTACTTCTATTTCAACTATATTAGAAGATTCAAGGAAGGATGTGTTGTTGAATACAAGATAGTGATAGACTTTGTTTTCAAGGTCAGCTAACACCTAGAGGGGGGTGAATACATTTTAGACCTCTTTATAACTATCTAGACCTAACCCTGTGTAACAACCCCATCCGTTCATATGGTATATACTAGAATGTCCGGCCGGGGCCCCACAGCATATATCACAAAACAGGCGGAAAAGTTACGGGATGATACCAGAGTAGCGCAGCGCACCTAAACACATTGCATTCTAGCGGAAGCCTATCCTAAAACTTGAACTCCACACTTGAATGTCCAACATATAAAATAACTCCACATTGTATATATATAATAGGACTGTCTTACAACAACACGAAAGTTGGCCTTATGGTCTTACATGACTTTCAAACAGTGGCCTAAACATTGGCGCGTAGGCCGACCACAACAAAAGAAAACACAACAGTCATTCCAATAGCCTTCGATGGCTAGCAGCAGCAACAACAACAGCAGGTACATCAACCTTTATGCGTCCCGCTTGTCTCTCCAGCACCTGTACAGGGACAATCCACCCAACGGTGGCAAACAGAAGCAACGGTCAACGTTCAGCTGACCAAATTATAACGACCCTACCCCTTTCCCGGGGCAGCGATATTCTTCCCTGCAGGCATCACATTCACAAGCATGTATATAATTCATACAAATGTGCTCTCACGCACACACATTCCATCACAATCGTCAGCCACCCAGCCCGACGATCCGTGCACTCAGGGCACATTCTTGGTGTACCGACGAACCAGTTTCCCACCACCGTATCAGGGCCACAACCCAACGATAACTATCTTGAGCATTTACTCCATGACGTGCAGCCGGAGTTCTAGTCTTAAAATACCGGGATGGCCCGTAGCCCCCCATTGTGTCATGGCACGCGGGCCTAAGACTCTCGCTATGCACTCCAACAGACCGCACCTTCTAGTCCACGTCGGACGGACATAACGCAGGTCGGATCCTCCACCCCCCGTTGCTCAAATCGCCTTGCCTTCATCGAGTACGGCATACTCGCGGCTTAATCAAAGGCGCGGGTCGGTCTCACCAATCCTGTTCTTGGTATTCAAGCCTGGGTATTTATTACACCCATTCATCTTACAACATCAGCGGGTCTTTCCTGGGCACAACAGTACTTCCTGTTACTCGTTCACATGTACGACACCGCAATATCACAAATGTCAGGGGTCTTTCCTGGGCACACCAGTACTTCCTGCTACTCTCTTCACATGTACCACCTACGACATCAAGCATCACAAAGGGCCTTTCCTTGTCACACTAGTACTTCTTGTTACTCATTTATAGGTACGACCCCGCAATAGCACAAGCATAACATAGATATTTTCCTGAACTACCACTCCAGTACTTCCTGCTACTACCCTTCACAGGCATAACCCGTTGACTCCTTAAACTACACGTTTATCACGGTGTCTTCTCCGGTTCGTATGCAACATCACCAATCCAGACCAACCTGTCCAGATGGGCTTCACACAGCATGCATATTCCGTACTAAATTTCCGGAACTATATGCCAACAAAAGGGGATTCCATGAATCACCCAAAAGACTCCCAAAATCAGCCACCTCTTGGTGGGGGAATCACAAACATATGCCAAAAAGGAAGCCTTCACATGGCTAGGATGAAAAGTCGTTACCCTTGAAGACCGCTTTGGTGCCATGAAGTTCCATGCTGGCTAGGAAGAGCTTTTCCTCCGCAAAAATGGCCTCGGATCACCGCTTGACACTCACAAGCTCCACCACCGAACAACCCCTCTTCTTCTTCTCCGTATTCCTTTCCCTTTCTCTCTCTAAACTTTTAGAAAGATGAAGGCAATAACAAAATGAGAACACGTTCTCTATTTTCGGCCTTAAGGAAGCAGGAAAGAAGCTCAGCCCTTGGATCCAAGCTGAGAAAAATGGACGGCTACGAAATCTCGGGAAAACCGATTTTCGCGTCCGACATGCCCTGTGACACGTCCGTGTCACAGGCCGTGTCCTCAAAGCGCTACTCAACCCGCCTTATCCCCAAAACAGGTCACCGCCACGGGACACGCCCAAAGTTACGCCCGTGACACAAATCTGCGCTCGACGATCTGCATTCGACGATTAGGCAGTGATCGTCGAGCTCACCAGCGATCGTCGAGCCCACCGGCGATCGTCAAACAGCGCGTTCCACGATTTCCGTTCGACGATTCCGTGTGTTCGATGATTTCCGTTCGATGATCGTGCAGCGATCGTCAAATTGGCCCAGCGCTCGACGATTAGCCCAGTGTTCGACGATCTCCATTCGACGATTCCGCGCGTTCGACGATTTCCCCAGCTTTCGACGATTTCCGTTCGACGATTTGCCAGCCCACTAAGCCTTTGCTAAATCGTCGAGCTCAATTCGTTGAACACAGCATTTCGTCGACCTGACGCCGAACCCGAGCGGGACACGCCCTCTGTCACGCCCGTGCTCTAGGGCGTGGCCACCCAAAATTTTGCCTGCTGAAAAATTGGGCTGTTACAACCCTTCCCTCCTACAAGAAATTTCGTCCTCGAAATTAGTATAAAGGTTGGCAATCAGCAAGCAAAAGGTTATAACATTAAAATTCTCATGTTACAACAACATATTTTCACTCTCCACTCATGACAGAAACATCTCAGGAAACTCCACTCGCATGGTTTGATCTCGCTCCCATGTAAGTTCCTCACGGCCGCAGTTGTCCCACCGGACTTTAACCATCCCGACCGTCTTGTTCCGCAACTGTTTCTCGGCTCGATCCTCGATCTTAATGGGTCTAACTCTCGTTGTTAGCCCATACTCCACCGGCACACGATCATCCGCGATCACTTGAGCTGGATCTTTAATGGCTTTCCGAAGAACCGAGATGTGAAACACATCATGTAATCCACCCAAGTCTGCCGAAAGAGCTAGCCGATATGACGCTTCTCCGACTCGCTCAACCACTTCAAATGGACCCAAATATCTTGGACTCAACTTTTCAAACGTCGAATCCTGGAGACACCTTTGAAGGGTTTGATCTTCAAGTAGACCCAATCGCCAACCGCGAACTCCACGTTCTGGTGCTTGGCGTTGTAGTACTTCGCTTGTCGATCTTGAGCAATGAGTAGCTTCTCTCGAATCATCCGCATGGTTGCGTTTGCTTCATCGACCTCATTTTGATTATACACTCGAGCTTCGCCCGCTTCTACCCAAGCCAAGGGAGTACGACACTTCCTTCCATATAGCGCTTCATACGGTGCCATCCCAATGCTCGACTGGTAGCTATTATTATAGGCAAACTCCACCATGTAGAGATGATCTTCCAATCTCTTTCCGAAGTCGAGGGCGCACATCCTGAGCATGTCCTCCATCGTTCTGTTGGTACGTTCAGTTTGGCCATCCGTTTGGGGATGAAAGGCCGTACTGAATGTCAACTTCGTGCCCAACAGTCGGTGAACTAGCCTCCAGTCATTTGACGTGAATCGCCCATCTCGATCACTTACGATGCTCCGAGAAACACCGTGAAGCCGTACAATCTGGTCAACATATAATTTTGCCAAACTTTCGACCGAATCAACCCGCCTGTTCGGGAGAAAATGTGCCACTTTAGTTAGCAGGTCAACAATCACCCAAATGGAATCATTTCCTCACTGAGATCTCGGCAACCCGTGCACAAAATCCATGGAAATATCATCAAACTTCCACTCTGGGATCGACAGTGACTTCAAATAACCACCTGGCTTTTGGCATTCTGCCTTCACCATCGCACATGTTTGGCATTTGGCCACATAGAGGGAAACATCTCTCTTGAGCCCTGGCCACCAGAATAGCTTTTTCATATCATTGAACATATTCGTTCTCCCGGGATGAATGGAATACTTTGTATAATGCGCTTCATACATCAGTTCTTCCCTCAATTTACCCACATTCGGGACGCACAAACGGCCCTCTTTTCGCAAAAGGCCGTCATTCCAGGAGAATTTGCCCTCTGGCCCCTCGTTAACATAGCGTAAGAGATCTTCATCAAACCCCGTTGCTCGTCGAATCCGGTCTGCAAGGTCACATTGCACCTCCATCCAGTTCAGATATGCATTGGCGGTAGAATTCTTGTCAACACAATAAATCTCTAACGCTTCTAGCTCCTGGATGAGACGTTCATCATGCCTTTGTAACCAACTCGCTCTAGCCGGAGCTCTCCGACTCAAGGCATCCACGACAATATTTCCCTTCCCGGGAGTATAGTAGATCTCAAAAGTGTAGTCCCCAAGGAACTCCAACCACCTTCGTTGTCGCATGTTCAAGTCTTTCTGCTCTAATAGGTACTTTAAGCTCTTGTGATCGGTATAGATCTCCACCTTCACTCCATAAAGATAGTGTCGCCACAACTTTAGTGCAAACATCACAGCCGCCAACTCTAAGTCATGGACAGGATAATTTCGTTCGCGCACCTTCAGCTGGCGTGAGCCATAAGCAATTACCTTTCCATTCTGCAGAAGAACGCAGCCTAAGCCGCTCCCTGAGGCATCACTATAAATAACAAATCCATCGGTCCCACTTGGCGAAGACAACACCGGCGCCGTGGTCAACCTAACCTTCAGCTCTTCAAAAGCTCGTGCGTACTCTGGCATCCAAACAAACTTCTTCTCTTTTCTCGTCAGCATGGTTAGCGGCAAAGCGATCAGCGAGAAATTCTCAACAAATCTTCGATAGTTGCCCGCAAGTCCAAGGAAACTCCTGACCTCGACCACTGAAGACAACACTGGCCACTCTTGTATGACCTTTATCTTCGCTGGATCCACTACAATGCCCGCTCCACTCACCACATGGCCTAAGAAAGCCACTGACGATAACAAAAACTCGCACTTCGAGAACTTGACATAGAGCTGATTTTGCCTCAATGTATTCAACACCAACCGCAAATGTGTCTCATGTTTAGCTTTCGACTTCGAGTACACCAGGATGTCATCAATGAACACGATCACAAACAGATCCAGGTACTCTGAAACGTGTGGTGCATCAAATCCATAAACACCGAGGGCGCATTGCATAGTCCAAATGGTATGACTGTGAACCCATAGTGCATGTAACACGTTCCAAATGCGGTTTTGGGAATGTCACCTTCCCGAATTCTCAACTGGTAATTACCAGACTTCAGGTCCAACTTTGAATAGACGGTCGAGCCCACCAGCTGATCGAATAACTCATCAATCCGGGGTATCAGATATTTATTCTTCTCGGTCAGCTTATTCAATTCGCGGTAATCTATACATAACCGCAAGCCACCGTCTTTCTTCTTCACAAAAAGCACATGCGCGCTCCAAGGTGACATGCTTGGGCGTATATAACCTTGCTCCAGCAATTCTTGTAGTTGGACCTTCAACTCAGCCATCTCCTTTGGCGCGACGCGATATGGCGAGCGGGCCACAGGTTTCGCACCTAGCACCAACTCGATCGTGAAGTCAATCTCCCGCTGGGGTGGTAGCCCAGGGAGATCCTTGGGAAACACATCTGTAAATTCTGACACAATCGGAACCTCGCATACACTGGTCTTAGGCTCAACAGCCTGAATCAGTGCGAAGTAACACTCCGCACCCTTCCGAACAGACTTGACTACTTGGAGTGCAGACAACAACGTCCCGCCCACTCCTCGCATACCCGCAAACTTTGTCTCCTATTCAGTATTGTGGCCCAACGTGATTTCTTTGGACTGACAATCAATCAAGTCATGCTGCTCCGCAAGCCAATCCATACCAAAAATCACATCGAATTCCGATATTGGCAATACAGATGCAGTCAAACTGAATTCCCGACTTCCTATTTGGACCGCCACATCTCAAGCTTGATCCGTAAGCATCCAACAGCCATTCGGCAACACCACTCTGACGCTATCTATCTTTGCACGACTAGGTAGCCCAAGCCGTGCTATGAACTCGCTAGACAGAAAAGAATGTGATGCACCCGTATCAAACAGTGCTCGCGCCAGCGTGTCTCGAATCATCACAAAGCCTGTGACAATCATGTCATACACACAAACCGCAAACACATATTCACTAAGCAAAGCATACAAGCAATAGCATACGCAAAACTAAACTCATACCTGTGACGACATCACTCTGCTTGATGGCCTCCTGCAGGCCAAGATTGTAGAACTGGGGCTGCGCCTGCGAGGCAGAGGAGTCCACTACTACCTTGCCCTTCTCCGCATACGACACTCCGGCCATCTTTTTATTCTTTGGCGGCACCAGACACTCTCGAGCTATATGCCCCACCCGGCCATAATTGAAACATGTACGAGTATCCGGCCTTGAGGTAGCCCCCAACGTTGCTCCCGATACAACTGATGAAGGAGCTTGTCCACTTGTCTTGGACTTCTTGGCCCATTTCTTATTATAAAATGGTTTCCCAGGTCGGGGCACCTTCCACTCCGGTTGCGTCACAACCAAAGCTCTCTTCCCCTGCACCCTCTTCATATTTTTTTCCAGCGTGCTCGCAGTGTCGACCAACGTCTGGAAGCCTTGGTTCACATAACTAGAAAGCAGGAACCTCAGCTCGTCCTGCAGTCCTTCATAGAACCTATTTGTCTTCCTCTGCTCATCAGCAAAAATAGAACCCGCATACCGCCCCAAGAGTGTAAACTCATACAGGTACGCGTCAACACTGCCATCACCTTGCGTTAGCCTTTGGAATTCATTCTCCATGGCTATCCGTTGAGCCGTAGGAAGGTGCTTCGCTAGGAATAGTCGGGAGAATTCTTCCATCGATACTTGTGTTAAGGGTCGACCCGCCAAGTGATGCAGATCCATCTCGTCCCACCACAATCTAGCTTCTCCTTCAAGCAGGAAGGTAGCTAAGGTGACTTTCTGATGCTCCTCCGATCCAATCGCCGTCATGACTCGCTTGACGCGCGATAGCCAATCCTCAGCCTGCGTAGGAGTTCCCACTCCCGAAAACGTAGGCGGATGGAAACTTATAAACCACGTCAACTGCTTCTCAGCCGCTCGAGGAGCCACATCCACTACAGGTTCAGGCCTTGCCGCCACCTATTCTGGCCTCACAACCGGTTGTTCCTGCCTAAGTGGCTGTCCTTGGATCATGGCAAACAAATCCTCAGCAACTAAACGCACATGTTCCGCAGACGGTGGAGGTGTAGGCACCGTGGCTGGTGTCGTACTTTCATCAGAATGCTGTGGCTCTGGCTGCCCAGCTCCACTCCATGTCACCTAAAGGTGGACAAGACGCACACATTAGCGGCCTTACACAAGCAAACAACACAAAATAGGAACATGCAGGTTCCTCAAACACATAAATTTGCATTCCTATCATGGACATTCAGGAGTTCAATCATATAAACGTGGGTTGCACAGACACGTGCTCGCCACCCCATAAAAGAAGTTGACCACGACTTCGAGAGGGAAAGACCAAGACAGCTGATACCAAAAATATAACAACCCCATCTGTTCATATGGTATATACTAGAAGGTCCGGTCGGGGCCCCACAACATATATCACAAAACAGGCGAAAACGTTACGGGATGATACCAGAGTAGCGCAGCGCACCTAAACACATTGCATTCTAGCGGAAGCCTATCCTAAAACTTGAAATCCACACTTGAATGTCCAACATATAAAACAACTCCACATTGTATATATATAATAGGAATGTCTTACAACAACACGAAAGTTGGCCTTATAGCCTTACATGGCTTTCAAACAGTGGCCTAAACATTGGTGCGTGGGCCGGCCATAATAAAAGAAAACACAACAGTCATTCCAATAGCCTTCGAGGGCTAGCAGCAGCAGCAGCAGGGACATCAACGTTTACGCATCCCGCTTGGCTCTCCAGCACCTGTACAGGGACAATCCACCGAACGGTGGAAAACAGAAGCAACGGTCAGCATTCAGCTGACCAAATTATAACGACCCTACCCCTTTTCCCGGGGCAGCGGTATTCCTTCCTGCAGGCATCACATTCACAAGCATGCATATAATTCATACAAATGTGCTCTCACGCACACACATGCCATCACAATCATCAGCCACCCGGCCCGACGATCCGTGCACTCAGGGCACATTCTTGGTGTACCGGCGAACCAGTTTCCCACCACCGTATCAGGGCCACAACCCAACGACAACTCTCTTGAGCATTTACTCCATGGCGTGCAACCGGAGTTCTAGTCTTAAAACATCGGGATGGCTCGTAGCCCCCATTGTGTCATGGAACGCAGGCCTAAGACTCTTGCTATGCGCTCCAACATACCGCACCTTCTGGTCCACGTCAGACGGACATAACACAGGTCGGATCCTCCACCCCCCGTTGCTCAAATCGCCTTGCCTTCACAGGGTACGGCGTACTCGCGGCTTAATCAAAGGCGCGGGTCGGTCTCACCAATCATGTTCTTGGCATTCAAGCCTGGGTATTTATTACACCCATTCATCTTACAACATCAGCGGGTCTTTCCTGGGCACAACAGTACTTCTTGTTACTCGTTCATAGGTACGACACCGCAATATCACAAATGTCAGGGGTCTTTCCTGGGCACACCAGTACTTCCTACTACTCTCTTCACAGGTACCACCTACGACATCAAGCATCACAAAGGGCCTTTCCTAGTCACACCAGTACTTCCTGTTACTCATTCACAGGTACGACCCCGCAGTAGCACAAACATAACACGAATATTTTCCTGGACTACCACTCTAGTACTTCCTGCTACTACCCTTCACAGGCATAACCCGTTGACTCCTTAAACTACACGTTTATCATGGAGTCTTCTCCGGTTCGTATGCAACATCACCAATCCCGACCAACCTGTACAGATGGGCTTCACATAACATGCCTATTCCGTACTCCATTTCCGGATCTATATGCCAACAAAAGGGGATTCCATGAATCACCCAAAAGACTCCCAAAATCAGCCACCTCTTGGTGGGAAAATCACAAACATATGCCAAAAAGGAAGCCTTCACATGGATAGGAAGAAAAGTCGTTACCCTTGAAGACTGCTTTGGTGCCATGAAGTTCCTTGCTGGCTAGGACGAGCTTTTCCTCCGCAAAAATGGCCTCGGATCACCGCTTGACACTCACAAGCTCCACCACCAAACAACCCTTCTTCTTCTTCTCCGTCTTCCTTTCCCTTTCTCTCTCTAAACTTTTAGAAAGATGAAGGCAATAACAAAATGAGAACACGTTCTCTGTTTTCGACCTTAAGGAAGCAGGAAAGAAGCTTAGCCCTTGGATCCAAGCTGAGAAAAATGGATGGCTACGAAATCTCGGGAAAACTGATTTTCGCGTCCGACACGCCCGTGTCACAGGCCGTGTCCTCAAAGCGGTGCTCAACCCGCCTTATCCCCAAAACAGGTCACCTCCACGGGACACGCCCAAAGTCACGCCCGTGACACAAATCTGCGCTCGACGATCTGCGTTCGACGATTAGGCAGTGATCGTCGAGCTCACCAGCGATCGTCGAGTCCGTCGGTGATCATCAAACAGCGCGTTCAACAATTTCCGTTCGACGATTCCGCGCATTCGACGATTTCCGCTCGACGATCAGGCAACGATCGTCGAATTGGCCCAGCGCTCGACGATTGGCCCAACGTTCGACGATCTCCATTCGACGATTCCGTGCGTTCGACGATTTCCCCAGCGTTCGATGATTTTCGTTCGGCGATTTGCCAGCCCACGAAGCCTTTGTTAAATCGTCGAGCTCAATTCGTTGAACACAGCATTTCGTCGACCTGACGCCGAACCAGAGCGGGACACGCCCTCTGTCATGCCCGTGCTCCAGGGCGTGACCACCCAAAATTTTGCATGCTGAAAAATTGGGCTGTTACACCCTAATTAAACTGTGCTTAGTGTTTTTGATTATTCTAGCTTTCAAGAAATACACACAGAAGACACAGATATTTTATAGTGGTTCCCCAGATTATGGGTACATCCACTGTCCCTCTCTGCCTTTCTAACAGCTTGTTAGACAAGGCACATCACCAATTTCTTGTCTCCAAATAGCTGACAACTCGATCCTGCAGGAGTACTCAGTCTCCTTCAAGACCTACAACTCAGGCCCAAGGCCCTACAACTTAGTGATTCAACAATCACCTACCTCAAGCTTAAACGTCATATAGCTCAGGCTGGAAGGACAACCCTACACTCAGATCCAAAGTGGATCCTACACTCAAATCAACAAATAATCCTACCTCAGCCTTTATAACACAGGCTTACAACTCAGATTCAACACAGAATCCTACACTCAAATCCAAGATTGGATCTTACAAAAATAGAAGTGTTGTGAAACAATTAGACACCAGATAGTTTTCTATGTGTCTGTCTTACTCGGCTGAGCAGATTTTAGCCCTATCTCTTTCACAGCAGCAAGTTGAAAAATCTTCAGCATTGGACGACTTGTGCTGGAATTAACTCAGAATCAAGATTCTGATCTGCTGTTGAAGACAATGGATCTGAAGGTTTTGTATCTTCTTCAAATAGCTATCTTGACTTGCAGACACTGAATGCTCTGCTTCTCTTCCCAATCAGAAATCTATTTTGAACTTGTTGTTGCTGATGAGAATTGCAACAACTATCTGTTTTTTTTTATTTTAGGTCAACTGAACAGAACTTGTGTGTTGGGTACATTGGAATAAATGTACCTGATTTGAAGAAGCCTCACCCTACTCAATGATATACATCAAAATGTATTTGATGAGTTTTGAGTTTAGTTGTGCAGGTTAAGTATTTTCAGGGAAAGCTGAAAAGTTTCTAAGTCCATGTGTCGACACCCAGAAGGAAAGTGTCGACACTTAAGAAGACTTGTGTCAACACCCAGAGAAGCAGTGTCGACACTTGGAGTTATTATGTCGAGACCAGAGATGTAGGGTCGACACCCAGAAGGAAAGTGTCGACACCTACAGGATGTGTCAACACTCAATGAAGAGAAGTCCAGAGTAGCTGTGTCGACACTTAAAATCAGTGTCGACACCCAGAGGAACTTCGTCGACATCAGAAAGTGTCGACACTTGGAGGCTGTGTCGACACTCAGCAAATTTCAATAGAGTCTAAGTATAAGTGTCGACATAATGAAGAATGTGTCGACACACAGTAGAAGACTCAACACATGAAGAAAGTGTCGACATAGTAAAGAATGTGTCGACACTCAGCAGAAGACTCAACACATGAAGAAAGTGTCGACACTAGGAGGCTGTGTCGACACTCAGCAAAGCTCAACAAATTCTAAGTACAGGTGTCGACACAAAGGAGATGTGTCGACACTCAGCCAAAGTCTCAACAAAAGAAGGAATATGTCGACACAAGGAGCTGTGTCGACACTCAGAAAGTATCAACACAGAAAGCATGTGTCGACACCAAGAAGATGTGTCGACACTGAACAAGTTCAACATAAGAAGATGTGTCGACACTTAGAAAAATTCAACTAAGTACTGAAGAATAAGGAGTTGTGTCGACACACAATATCAGTGTCGACACATATTGAAGAAGCTGTGTCGAGAAGTAAAATCTACAACACAAGGAGTTGTGTCGACACCTTGAAGGCAAGTGTCGACACTTAGTCTACTTGTGTCGACACTTGGTCTATAAGTGTCGACACTTAAAGACAGACTGTCTCGACACTTTCAGACAGTTACAGATATTTCAAGAAGTGACTAGATGACTTGACAGCTGCCAATCCAGCCGATCTACTGTAACTGTCAGAGATGTCAGAAAGCTGTTAGGAACCGGATCAGCCGGTCACCATGAAGAAGGCCTATATAAAGGCTTATTCTGTCAACAGAAGCAGAAGATTAACAACAAGAGAAAGAGAAGAAGATCTAGCTATTCATTGAAGAATCAATTCAAGCGAAGATCTAAGTAGTTGGAGAGAGAGAGCTCCTTCCAAGAAGACAGCTGTTGGAACCAGGCTGTAAAGAAGGTTTCAGATTGAGATCTGAAACTTAAGTTGCAGTGATTGAAGATCAGCTGCAGAGAGTATCAACCCTATTGTGTTCTACATTCAAGAAGCTTTGAAGAAAGCCAAGTGTGGTTGATCTCAGCAGAGTTCTTCCAAAAACTCATCAAGAACCTGTCAACTCTTCTCTCTTATTCTGAGTTGTAGGTATATACATTGTATTCTTAATCACTTGTAGGATCCTAAGAGATATGATTTGTAAGCCTGTAATTATAAAGGCTGAGTGGTATGGCCTGTGTGCCTGAGTGTAGGAGATCTATTTCTCTGAGTGTAGGCCTGTTGTAGGCTGAGTGTAGGCCTTGTGGCTGAGTGTAGGTCTTTGGAGAAGACTGAGTTGTAGGGCTGTTGAGCCTGAGTTTTAGGAGTGGGATCACTCTAAGCTGTAGGAACCATTTGGGGTTCTGAGTGTAAGATCTGAGGATCTGAGGAATATTGGAGGAGTTTGGCCGAATCTAGTACACTACTAGATAGGCGAAGGGGGAAAGTGGATGTACCCAAACCTTGGGGAACCACTATAAAACTGTGTGTACTCTGTGTATGTGATTGTTGTGCTGAAGTGCTGTGAAGTATTATTTATAATTCTGTGATATAATCTGCCTAAAAGTTTAAAAAGATAAAGTCACCTATTCACCCCCCCTCTAGGTGATTAGGTACAATTTCTTTCAAGTGGTATTAGAGCCAGGTTACTCAAAAAGGACATAACTGTCTGAGTAGATCCTGTTGGCAGATTCAGAATAAGTAAAGTGCAGAATCAAGAAAATCAAGAAAATGTGTTCAACAGAGAATCATAAGGAACTTGGATCCATGAAGTTGCCCATTTGCAGAAAAGAGATTTTTGGCATCTGTAAAGAAAGGGTGAGACTATTTATGGAAGCCTCAGACCCTAGAATATATATCACAGTTAAAGAAGGGTCATATATGCCTATGAAAGAATCAGTCCTGGATGCAAATCAGAGAACACCTAAGGACTTTTCTGAAATGACAAAAGATGAGATTATTCTGGCCACCATGGACAAGAGAGCTCAGAATATCATTGTAAGTGCCATAGATGATGCTACATTTCAGAACTTGATACACTGTAAGACATCTAAGGAGATGTGGGATACTCTGATAGTGTACATGGAGGGTTCAGAAGAAGTTAGACAGGACAGAAAGTCTTTGTTAAACCAAGAATATGAGAGCTTCAGACAAGGCAGGTCTGATAGTATAACATAATGCTATAAGAAATTCTATAGGATAATTAATGAGTTAATGTCCCATGGAAGAGATTTCAGCAATTATGAGCTGAATGATAAGTTCTTGAGGTCCCTAACAAAGGATTGGGACACCAAGATCTGTGTCATAAGGGAAATGACCAAGTTAGCAGATATTCCTCCTCCAACATTGTTTGGAAAGCTGTTATCCTATGAAATGCAGCTAATGGTAAGGAAGGAGGAGAAGACTACAAGAAGTGAGCATAAAGAAAGAACAGTGGTATTCAAGATAGAAGCCACTAGGAAATACAAAAGTAAGTCTCCATCTCCACCTCCAAAGGTTGCTGAGACTGAGTCAGATGAATCAGAAGGCAGGAATTCTGAAAGCAGTGAGAGTGATGAGGACTTTGCAGCTTTCACAAGACACTTTCAGAAGTTTCTAAAGAAGAAACAATGGAGGTCAAAGCCATCCACTTCACAGGGAAAAGATGACTATTATCAGAACAAGAAGTCATCAAAGAAAGACAGGAGAAAGCCCAAGTCAAGCAAAACAACTTTATCAAAAATTATATGCTATTGCTGTAACAGACAAGGACATGTTATTGCTGACTGTCCAGAGAAAAGGAAAGAGTCTAATGATAAGAAGAAGATTCAAACCAAGGGCAAAAAGGAAAGGTCCTTTGTTGCCAAGAAGGACAAAAGCCTGTCAGACATATCATCTTCAGAAACTGATTCAGAAGCAGAAGCTTACATTGGACTGTTTGCTGAAGAAGAAGAAGAGGAGTTCATCCAGTTAATGAACTCTATATATGAGCAAGAGGACAATCAGTGCCAAGGACTGATGGCCTTAACAGAAGGTGACAAAATCCAGGATCAGCCTGGACCTAGTCAGGTACAAAATTGTTCTTTAATTTCAATTTCTAATGCTAGTTCAGATTCAGTTACATCTACATCAAGTGATGCCTGTGGACCTGAATCTGAAGGGGATATTCATCAGTTGATTGATGAATATAGAGTTCTGTTGCAAGCTTTTAAGAAAAGCAAATCCTTAGCCAAGAGTCAGGCTAAGGAGATTGCAAGTCTCAAAGTGGCTGCAACAGATTTTGATAAGTTGATTGATCAAAAACTAAATGAAATAGCCAGGCTGAAGAACATAACTGTTATTCAGATGGGGACTATAACATTCAAGAATGATCAAATCAGAAATCTGGAGATTAGTCTTCAGAAGGAGAGAGACATTGTTGCAAGGTTCTCTAAACCAAAATCAGTTCTACCTCTGATAGATGAGTTTATACCTCACATGGGTAAAACTGGATTGGGGTTTACTAAACCTGCTAGGACTGTTCAGTCCAAGTCTAAGGGCAAAGCCCCAGTACTCAACAAGCCTGCTGTAGATAGAACAGCTAGGGTTGTACCTAAGCAAAGGTACAATAGATTTGAGTGCTGGTGCTGTGGCAAGGTAGGCCACTTTGCCATAGACTGTTGGCACAATTCTAGTGCCAAGATGAGTAGCAAACTACATGTTGGAAGATCTACAGGTAGCTTTGTTAAGAGGCAAACTAACCAGCACCAAGGACCCAAGAATTCTTTGGGTTCTAAGGTTAACTAATCTGTTTTGCAGGTGAGTCCAAGTGGCCATGCCCCAATATGGTACTTGGACAGTGGATGTTCCAGGCACATGACTGGAACTAGGGGATTGCTAAAGGACTACACACCAATCAAGGATGGTCCTAAAGTCACCTTTGGTGGTTCTGAAAAAGGAATTATCAAGGGTTTTGGTAACATCTCTAGCAACCTTATAACAATTACTCAAGTGGCCTATGTTAAAGGTTTGAAACATAACCTTATTAGTATAAGTCAACTGAGTGATTTAGGATATGACATCTCATTTGTCAAAGATGGTTGTCATATCAGGAGGTCAAATGATCAAGAGATCATTTTGACAGGTTATAGAAAGAGAAATGTCTATTGCCTAGACATTATGTGTGAGAACAATGTTTCTCCAGTGTGTCTTGTAGCTGATGAGAAAGTCTCTCATTGTGTCAAATGGCACAAGAGGCTAGCCCATCTCAACTACAAGACAATTGGTCAACTCTTTAGCAAAGAGTTAGTGAGGAATGGTCCTCAGGTTAAGTGTATTAAAGATGGGATATGTTCTGCTTGTCAAAAGGGCAAGCAGACTAGATACACCTTTAATAGCATTGAGTACAAAGGTGCTGTGAGGTGCTTATACCTCTTGCATATGGATCTCTTTAGTTCTATGCCAGTTCACAGCCTAGGTAGGAAGGTCTACACTTTTGTGGTTGTAGATGACTACTCAAGGTTTTCCTGGGTGTTCTTCCTTAGACAGAAATCTGAAACAACTAATATCTTTTATAGTTTTGTCAAACAAATTCAGAATGAGTTAGACAGTACAGTGGTCAAAATAAGAAGTGACCATGATACTGAATTCTAGTCTGATAGTATGACAAAGCTATGTGAAGAGTTTGGGATATTTCAGGAATTTTCTTCACCAAGAACATCTCAGCAAAATGGCATTGCTGAGAGGAAAAATAAAACCTTAATTGAGGCTGGTAGAACCCTATTAAGTGACACATCTCTCCCAGAATATTTCTGGGCTGAGGCAATTAACACTGCATGCCATGTAATTAATAGGGCTACTATCACTAAGAGCCACAATAAGACCCCCTATGAGATTGTGAAAGGCAGAAAACCAAACCTATCTTATTTCAGGATCTTTGGTTGTAAATGCTATATACTTAACAATGGTAAGTCTTACTTGACCAAGTTTGCTGTCAAATCCCAAGAGGGGATCTTTGTTGGGTACAGCAACAATAGTAAGGCTTATAGGGTCTACAACTTGACTACTCAAGTTGTAGAAGAGTCAGTACATGTAGTATTTGATGAAGCTAGACTTATTAACAATAAGTTGTCTAGAAGTATTTGCAGCTCCACAGGTGTGACTAAGAAGATGGACAAGCTCACTATTGAAGAAGGAACTACTACAAGTCAGCATGTAGATGATAGTGGCTGTTGTCCAGGGGGAGTACTACATGCACCTGATGCAGAAGAAGACCAAGGAGTGCAGCAAGTTGAAGAAGCTGAAGGAGTTCAACCTGAAGCCAGGCTGCCTCCAGCTAGTAGACATTTAAAAGATCATCCAGCAAATCAAATAATTGGTGATCTAAGTCAAGGGGTACAAACAAGGAGCAGAAATCTAAATTCAGTACTCTACTCCAGTTTTCTATCCCAAGTTGAGCCAAATAAATTTGAAGAAGCCATCCTAGACCCTCATTGGATTGAGGCAATGAAAGAGGAGCTGAATCAGTTCAATAGATGCAAAGTCTGGGAGCTTGTTCCTAAACCAAAAGACCACAACATAATTGGAACTAAGTGGATCTTTAGGAACAAGATGGATGAACATGGAGTGATTATTAAGAACAAAGCAAGACTGGTTGCTAAGGGATATAGGCAGGAAGAAGGTATTTACTTTGATCAAACCTTTGCTCCAGTAGCCAGACTGGAGGCAATAAGGATGTTCTTGGCCTATGCAACCTATCAAGGGTTTAAAGTATACCAAATGGATGTTAAGTCAGCATTTCTAAATGGAAATCTGAAGGAAGAGGTTTATGTGGAACAGCCATCAGGTTTTGTTGATTCAACTCAACCTAATTATGTTTATAGAATTAGGAAGGCTTTGTATGGGTTAAAACAAGCCCCTAGGGCTTGGTATGAAACCCTGTCTAGTTTCCTCATTGAGAATAAATTCACAAGGGGAAAATAGACAAGACTCTATTCCTTAGAGAATCCAGAGGCAAGATCATACTAGTCCAAATATCTGTAGATGACATCATATTTGGGTCTACTGAAAGTAGTCTTTGCAAAAAGTTTGCAAAACTTATGCAAGGACAATTTGAGATGAGCAGTTTGGGGGAACTTAAGTTCTTCTTGGGACTCCAAGTTAGACAGACTGAGAATGGTTTATCCATATGCCAGTCCAAGTTCACCCTAGAATTAATAAGGAAGTATGATATGGATTCCTCCAGTACCATAAAAACTCCTATGGGGTCAAGTATGTCTCTTAGCAAAGATGATGCAGGGAAACCTATAGATGAGACTTTGTATAGAGGGATAGTTGGATCCCTATTATATTTGACTGCAAGTCGACCAGATATCATGTATGCTACATGTGTCTGTGCTAGGTACCAAGCATGCCCTAAAGAATCTCATTTGACAGCAGTCAAAATAATTCTGAGATATCCAGAGGCACTCCTTATCTAGGCCTTTGGTACCCTAGGAATGGAGACTTTGAACTGACAGGTTATTCAGATACAGATTTTGCAGGCTGCAAAGAAGATAGGAAGAGTACAACCGGTACCTGTCAATTCCTAGGTGGAAGACTGATATCATGGAGTAGTAAGAAGCAAACAAGTGTGGCTATCTCCACAGTAGAATCAGAATATGTGGCTGCAGGAAGTTGCTGTGCTCAACTTCTATGGATACAACATCAGCTAGAAGACTATGGTATTCAAGTAAGTAGAACACCACTATTTTGTGATTCTACTAGTGCTATATCTATTGCAAACAATCCTATTTCCAATAGTAGGACTAAACACATTGAAATAAAATATCATTTTCTAAGGGAACATGTTGAAAAAGAAGATATTTCACTAGAATATGTTAATACAGATAATCAACTAGCTGACATGTTTACTAAGCCTTTAGAAGAAACCAAATTCAATAGGTTTAAAATTGAATTAGGTATGATAAACTTAGAATAAGTTTACAGAAATGGCTAAGTAAAATAGTGTCGACACACAGAGTTGTCTGTGTAGAGACAGAGGATTGGTGTCGACACTTCAGAGAAAAGGTGTGGACACATCTAGGAAGTTGGTATCGACACTTCAGAGAATTAGTGTCGACACATACAAGATAGGTGTCGACACATCCAAGATGGTGTCGACACTTAGACTTTATGCAGAATTAGTGAAGTAAAGTCTCGACTAAGTGTCGAGCTAAGTGGTGTCGACACATAAACAAGTGTCGACACATATATTTTGTCGACTATACTTGTGTCGACACATAGGTGTCGAGACATTATAAGTCTGTGTCGACACTTTTCAACAGTGTCGACACAATTTGAGTATTTTGACGCGCCCTTTCATCTTCGATCCCAGAAAGGTATAAATAGGATTTCGCCATTGTCTGTCGACACGCTCACCAAAGTTTCGAGACCAAACTTGTGTGTCGACACCTCTCTTCTCTCAATTCAAATTTCTTCAAACCCTAATGGCGCCCAAGCTCGAAGAGAATGTGAATGAAGGATATGAACTAGTGCGGCATGCATTTGATGAGGCGGAACCCGCGATCAAAGGTGTGGTAACCCTAGTTGCAGAATCTGGATTAGAATTCCTTATTTCAGAACCCATCAAGATCTGGAAGAAGGAAGTTCTGGAATTTCTGAATGGCGCGACCCTAGATGAATCAGGACTAAAGATTAAGTTAAGGGTTCATGTGGCTAAGGTGAAAGTTTCTCCTAAAAGTCTGAGGAAGGTACTACAACTACCAAGAACCAAGGAGGAAGAAGATGTTTCTGCATCTAAGACAAGAGAAGCTTTGAGTTGGTGTGGACTGGATTCCAACCTAAAGATAGGTTCTGTGTTCAACAGAAAAGGAATGAACAGCCAAGGCAAATTTCTATCTGAAATTGTTGGCAAAGTTATCTTGAGCAAGCCTGGAGGGCATGATAGAGTATCAGCTCATATGTTTAGCCTCATGACAAGGATTATTTTCAAACTACAAACTGATTGGTCTGCAGTAGTGTTTGAGAAGATTAAGGAGAATATGAAGAAGCCCAATTTGGGTAGGATTCTAAGTCTTTACTTGGCTTGTAGTATACCAGAAGTAATGAGTCAAGCTGCAGGTTCTAAGATCAATCACATGAGGAAGATGGACATGAGAATCTTCTCTAGATGGGATAGAGTCTTGACTAAGGAAATACCAACTCCTGAGAAGGTAACACCCCAAAAGAAGAAGAAGAAGATAGCCCTAGTGGCTCAAGAATCATCTAGCAGTTCTGAGGAACAAGTAGTGTTCACTCCTGATGAAGATGACACTGGAAATGCTGGAAAGTCTCCAGCTAGACAAGATGATGCAGAGAGGCAGGGGGAGCTACCACAGGCTAGCCCACTTCACCAGGATTCCATCCAAGAGGATTCTCTACTAGTGGAAGAGCCAACTCCACTAGAAAGTGAACAAGCTACCCATACCATACTTGAGGTAATCACTGACATTAATAAATTAAATTTCCCTATTGAGGATGATGTTTTGTCTGATTCATTACCTAATGTTAATCAGCAAACACAAACACATAGCCAATACCAAGATGTTGTCATGGAGGACACATCTGTTGTAGATCAAGTGGTAACTGATCAAGTTGCTGATATAAGAGTTTCTCCACCTCATCCTCAACAAGAATTTACCCTAGAAGAGATATTCCCAGACCTTCTACAAACAGACTTTGAGAAAGAAAGTGCAGCTGCTGAGTGGGAGAAGGCCCATGTTGAGGGGGAGCATGTGGATATTGTTGAAGAAACTGCAAGCAAAGAGACTGAGGTGCCAAGAGATGCTGAGCAGGTACAAAGGACTGAGAAGGAGATACCTCCAAGTCCTAAGGACAGAGTGACTATTGATAGCACATCTGCATCTGAAGATGAAGATGCTGCAAGAGCCAAAAAGAGAAAATTTCATGTCTTTAAAAGAAGGAGCCAGAATTATAAGAAAGCTCTGCAAACAATTGCACCACAGCCTGCACCACAGCCAGCACCATCAACAGATTTCAGTTCTCTAATGGTTGCATTACAGATAAAGCTTGATGAGCAAAGATAAGCTCTAGAAAAGTATGTAGATGAAGGGCAAAAATCTCTACAGTTTGATCTGGCCCAAGATATTAAGTCCATCAGATTTGAAATGAATCTGAATAAGAAAGAGATGACTGACTGCTTCCACAAGAGAGGGAATGCAGTGGTCTACTTGGCTACACATCAAGAGAAGATCAAAGCTCAAGTGGATGATATTGCAGTGAATCAAGGCTATGTTCTGGAGAACTAACTAAGGATGAATGATAATTTAACTGCTTCACACAATGCAATAGTCACAGAAATGAAGAATATAGCTACTGGTCAGACTACATCTAATGCTACTGCTAAGGCAGAATTTGATAAAACATTACAAGAGGGCATAACTACTGTTAAAACTGCATACAAGACTCTCAAAAGGCTATAACTGACAAGCTCCAAAGGTTGAAACCTTTCTTTAAGGATGGAGTAAACTATTTGGATGCCCAAATAATATTTCAGAAAGATGATCTGAGGGATCACATTGTTAGAGAAGTCATAAAGGGGGAGAGGGTGTTAGTCAAAGCCAGCTCTGATCATGCAAAGTGGATCTCTAATTCCATCAGAGCCACCCTTGGATATCCTCCATTGTGTGATGATGATGATGTTGCAGAGTCTGGGATTAATCCTGCATATCTTGGAGGGGAGCAAGCTGAAGTGGCTCAAGTAATTTATCCTCCACCAGACTTTGATATGATACATACAGATATACAGTCAATGTATAGCCCACCTGAGGGAAAGCAAAATGTCATCATAGAGAAAGTGGTTCAGCCAGTGTCAGAGGCTATACTGAAAGAACAAGAAGCTTTGTTGCTGAAGGAACAAGACACTCTATTGTCTAAGAAAAGGTTCAGAGAGCAAGCTGAACAAAGGCCTGATTTTGAACAGTGGAGCCCCACTTCAAGGAATATTATCTTAACTGCATGGAAAGCTGCCAAGGATAATATTCAAGATAGAAATAAGTGGTATTCTGAACTGGAATGGAGAAAACATGAGAACAGACAAGAAGCCATTGTGCAGTATAGAAGAAAGACAAAGATGGGAAAGCTACCTCCTACTGCCCAGGAGCCTAGCAAGTACTTTCCCAAGCCTTATCATTACTTTGAAAGGCAGAAAATCAAAGCTGAAGAGTTAAATAAGAAAGATCTTAAAGGCAAGAAGCCTGCTGCTGCTGAAGATGCTGAAGCCCCAGTCCAAGCAAAGATACAATCTGGAAAGGGCATAGTGATCAAAGAGACTGAGCAGCAATATGATAGAATTTATCTTTAGTTTACAGTTATAATCTTTTGATTTTAAACACTCTGTAAACTTTTGTATAATGAATATGACAAAGTTGTTAGAACAATGTGATGTGTGATAAATCTATTACATTATTGTTCTGAGATATTTCTGTGTATACATGTTTTGATTAATACATATTTATGTACTTACCATGTTATATAATCATGTTTTACATCATACTATGATTTTATTATGTATGTTGTATATCATTGACTAAGGGTTATGACTTCTCCAAATAGGGGGAGATTGTTGGGTACATTGAAATAAATGTACCTGATTTGAAGAAGCCTCACCCTACTCAATGATATACATCAAAATGTATTTGATGAGTTTTGAGTTTAGTTGTGCAGGTTAAGTATTTGCAGGGAAAGCTGAAAAGTTTCTAAGTCCATGTGTCGACACCTAGAAGGAAAGTGTCGACACTTAAGAAGACTTGTGTCGACACCCAGAGAAGCAGTGTCGACACTTGGAGTTATTATGTCGACACCAGAGATGCAGAGTAGACACCCAGAAGAAAAGTGTCGACACCTACAGGATGTGTCGACACTCAATGAAGAGAAGTACAGAGTAGCTGTGTCGACACTTAGAAGCAGTATCGACACCCAGAGGAACTTCTTCGACATCAAAAAGTGTCGACACTTGGAGGCTGTGTCGACAGTCAGCAAATTTCAACAGAGTCTAAGTATAAGTGTCGACATAATGAAGAATGTGTCGACACACAGTAGAAGACTCAACACATGAAGAAAGTGTCGACATAGTAAAGAATGTGTCGACACTCAGCAGAAGACTCAACACATGAAGAAAGTGTCGACACTAGGAGGCTGTGTCGACACTCAACAAAGCTCAACAAATTCTAAGTACAAGTGTCGACACAAAGGAGATGTGTCGACACTCAGCCAAAGTCTCAACAAAAGAAGGAATGTATCGACACAAGGAGCTGTGTCGACACTCAAAAAGTATCAACACAGAAAGCATGTGTCGACACCAAGAAGATGTGTCGACACTGAACAAGTTCAACACAAGAAGATGTGTCGACATAAAGGAGTAGTGTCGACACTTAGCTGAATTCAACTAAGTACTGAAGAATAAGGAGTTGTGTCGACACACAATATCAGTGTCGACACATATTGAAGAAGCTGTGTCGAGAAGTAAAATCTACAACACAAGGAGTTGTGTCGACACCTTGAAGGCAAGTGTCGACACTTAGTCTACTTGTGTCGACACTTGGTCTATAAGTGTTGACACTTAAAGACAGACTGTCTCGATACTTTCAGACAGTTACAGATATTTCAAGAAGTGACTGGATGACTTGACAGATGCCAATCCAGCCGGTCTACTGCAACTGTCAGAGATGTCAGAAAGCTGTTAGGAACCGGATCAGCCGGTCACCATGAAGAAGGCCTATATAAAGGCTTATTCTCTCAACAGAAGCAGAAGATTAACAACAAGAGAAAGAGAAGAAGATATAGGTATTCATTGAAGAATCAATTCAAGTGAAGATCTAAGTAGTTGGAGAGAGAGAGCTCCTTCCAAGAAGACAGCTGTTGGAACCAGGCTGTAAAGAAGGTTTCAGATTGAGATCTGAAACTTAAGTTGTAGTGATTGAATATCAGCTGCAGAGAGTATCAACCCTATTGTGTTCTACATTCAAGAAGCTTTGAAGGAAGCAAAGTGTGGTTGATCTCAGCAGAGTTCTTCCAAAAACTCATCAAGAACCTGTCAACTCTTCTCTCTTATTCTGAGTTGTAGGTATATACATTGTATTCTTAATCACTTATAGGATCCTAAGGGATCTGAGTTGTAAGCCTGCAATTAAAAAAGCTGAGTGGTAGGGCCTGTGTGCCTGAGTGTAGGAGATCTATTTCTCTGAGTGTAGGCCTATTGTAGGCTGAGTGTAGACCTTGTGGCTGAGTGTAGGTCTTTGGAGAAGACTAAGTTGTAGGGCTGTTGAGCCTGAGTTGTAGGAGTGGGATCACTCTGAGCTGTAGGAACCATTTAGGGTTCTGAGTGTAAGATCTGAGGATCTGAGGAATAGTGGAGGAGTTTGGCCGAATCTAGTACACTACTAGATAGGCGAAGGGGGAAAGTGGATGTACCCAAACCTTGGGGAACCACTATAAAACTATGTGTACTCTGTGTATGTGATTGATGTGCTGAAGTGCTGTGAAGTATTATTTATAATTCTATGATATAATCTGCCTAAAAGTTTAAAAAGATAAAGTCACCTATTCACCCCCCCCCCCCCTCTAGGTGATTAGGTACAATTTCTTTCATTGTGCTTCAGGCTCGATGTTAATGGCGAGGAAGAAGCCGATGTTTTGTCCCTATGGGTAATCAGAAAACCCTAAAAGCTACTTTCTTTTCAGCCAATCTTATCCTTATATAGTCAGTTGATCAATGGCTCTTTGTACTGTGCGCCCAGCCTAAAAAATACGAGTTACCACCTTCTATTTGCAGAAGATGACAACAGCTATTCGTCGACGCCATTAAAGGCATATTGTAGCTTTCCTGCAAAGAATTTGAACTGCGTTGACTCTGTTGACTTTTGCTGATGTCACCCATTCTATACTTAGCCAAATTCATAAAATCACTCCAGGAGTTGAGTGCGTTGAGTGAACTGGTTTCACTCAACGATTCTGGACTTAGCTTACTTTTCACCTTTTTATGTATCCATGGCGTTGAGATCGTTGAGTGGTTGGCCTTCACTCAATGCCATTTCCCTTAGTTCCTTCTGAACACTGTCAACTGCTGAGACGTTGAGTGAATGGCTTCACTCAACTCTTCTGTGCTTAGAAACTTTCCTTCTGAATGAAGGCATTGAGTATGTTGACTTCACTCAATGCTTCCAGCCTCAGCCTCATCTTTTGAATAGGCATTGAGTGAACTAGCTTCACTCAACGGTTCTGGCTTAGTCAAATTTCGATTTCCTCTTAGGATTTAACTGTCCAGGCTTGTCTCAATGCTTTTTATCATTTGGCATTGATTAAACTAGCTTCACTCAACGCTTTTGTACTTGAATAGATTATTTTGTTTTTCTTCTTGTGCTTTGACAGAATCAGTGTGACGTTGAGTGAACTGGCTTCACTCAACGCTTTTGGACTTAAAAACTTTTCCTTTAACAAAATCTCTCTGGCTTTGACAGCTTGAGCTTGTCTCAATGCTATCTGTTATCTGGCATTGAGTGAACCAGTTAGACATTGAGTGAGCTGGCTTCACTCAACACTTCAGGACTTACCTGATTTTTCTTTGCCAGAAACTTCGGGGCTTTGAGTGAGTCAGCTTTACTCGACGAATTTGCTGTCTGGCGTTGAGTGAGTTGACATCACTCAATGCTTATGGACTTAGTCGCTTTTCTGTCTCTCATTGTTGTGGCTTTGACAGATCATGATGTATTCAGCTCCTTTTGTGCTATGACATTGAGTGAACTATCTTCACTCAACGCCTGTGGACTTTGGCAATTTCCTGCCTTTCCAGGATCCTTCTTTGTGTTCAACAGTCCAATCAATTTGACAAGGACTATCCTGCATGCATGAACTTAAACACACATCAAATACAACTATGTGTATGTCATTGACTTGTTTGACTTCTTATAAATCCAGGATATTGGGATCAATGGACCCAACAGATAGATATAATTTTCTATAAGGAAAATTCGTCGAGTATCGTAGAGTAAACTTGTCGAATTCGTTGAGTTTATATGTTGATACTCGTCGAATTCGTCGGGTATAACTACTGATACTTGTCGAGTTCGTAGAATTTTCTCAAAGGAAAATTCGCCTAATATCGTAGAGCAGAGTAGTAGAATTCTATGAGTTTATATGTTGATACTCGTCAAATTCGTCAGGTATACCTATTGATACTCGTCGAATTCGTAGGAATTCACTCTGTGATTTTTTCCTGCATCATTGAGAATCAGCATTGTAAAAAAGAATTGATTGTGCTAGTCGATACTCGGGGTGCAAGTTGAGTTGAGCTGGCTTGAAAGCTCGATGATACGGCTCGAAAAAAGCTTGACTCGAGCTCGAGCCTGTGGAACTTGTTAGAAAGTAGAGAAAGGAAGCGAAAAGAAGAGAACAAGCCGAATAAACTTTTGAATAATCGAAATTTTATTATCCAAAAATGATAACTATTACAAAGGTATGCCCTCCCTTATATAGAATGGAGGAGAGAAGAGAGAATACAAATAAGAGATGTGGGACTAAAATTTACAAGCTAAGCGGACTGTACAAAGTAAACCGCACAGGCCGCGCGGTTAGACAGAAGGACTAACCGCACGGCTTACAATAAGAGACGCAGAGAGGTCGCCTGTGAAGATTGCTTAGACCGCCCGGTTTACAAGTCGCCGAGTCAAACCGCCAGACCGCGCGGTCTCTAACCCGCCAAGACAGACCGCCCGGTCTCCAACTTCAACACTCCCCCTCAAGCTGGAGCATATATATCAATCATGCCCAGCTTGTCGCAAACATGCAGAAACGAGGCGGAGACTGGCTTGGTGAAGATGTCGGCTAGCTCTTTATCAGATGTGACAAACGGAGTGCAAATCTGTTCTTTTAAAATCTCTTCACGAATGAAATGGCAGTCAACCTCAATGTGCTTTGTTCTTTCATGGAATACCGGATTTTTGGAGATGTATATGGCGGCCTTGTTATCACAGAACATAGGTAGAGGATGGTTGTACACCTCTCCTAAATCTAGCATGAGAGCCCGCAACCATTTCAACTCACAAGTGGTTGACGCCATACTGCGATACTCAGCTTCTGCACTGGACCTGGAGACAACAGACTGCTTTTTACTCTTCCAGCTCACCAGATTTCCCCCAACAAAGGTGCAAAAACCTGAGGTAGACTTGCGATCCCCTTTGTCATCAGCATAACTTGCATCTGAGTAGGCTTCAATCCTCAGATGACCATTCTTCTGAAACAGTAATCCTTTCCCAGGCGCTGCTTTGAAATATTCCAAGATCCGCAAGGCGGACTGAAGATGACAATCCCTGGGCGCTTGCATGAATTGACTCACCTTGCCCACAGCATAAGAAATGTCGGGTCTGGTCACTGTGAGATATATGAGCTTACCAACCAGACGCCTGTATCACGAACTATCTGAAAGAAGAGGCGAATCATCTGTCCAGGTTTTGTCCTCCCCAATAGCCATGGGACATCGGGCAGGTTTAGCTCCAGTCAATCCTGCCTCTTTTAAAAGATCAAGGGCATACTTGCGCTGAGAGAGAACTAAGGAGTCGGGCTTCCGAGAGAGTTCGATCCCCAGAAAGTACTTTGGAGAGCCCATATCTTTAGTGATCAGATGTTGGCGAAGATGTAGCTTTGTCAGGGCTACCCCTTCCTGGTCATCGCCAGTGAGAAGAATATCATCGACGTATACAGCAAGAACAACCAGCCCAGAAGGAGTTTTGCGAATAAAGAGAGAGTGATCAGCAGAGCTTCGCACAAAACCAACAGCCGCCACAATACCGCTGAACTTGTCAAACCAAGCTCGAGGACTCTGCTTGAGGCCATAAATTGCCTTCTGCAGCCGGCATACTCGTGTCTCCCCCTGAGCAACATACCCAGGAGGTTGCTCCATGTAAACGGCCTCGTGAAGATCACCATAAAGGAAGGCATTCTTGACGTTCAGCTGAGAAATTGGCCAATCCCGATTGACGGCCACAGAGAGAAGAACCCGGATTGTGCTGAGACGAGCCACAGGGGAGAAGGTGTCAAAGTAATCAACCCCATAGGTCTGAGTAAAGCCCTTAGCCACAAGGCGAGCCTTATACCGATCCACAGTGCCGTCTGGGCTAAATTTGACCACAAAGACCCAGCGACAGCCAACAACATCAGTGCCAAAGGGAGGAGGAACAAGAGTCCAGGTACCCCGCTCAGTGAGGGTCGCCATTTCCTCATCCATGTCCATCTTCCAGTGAGGAATAGCAAGGGCCTCCTGATAGGAGCGGGGTGTGGCAGTGGCAGAGATAGCCAGTGCAAAGGCCCTGTGAGAAGGAGTAAGACGATCATAGGAAACAACAGCAGCAAGGGGGTGTAAGGTGCACGTCCGCACCCCTTTGCGAAGAGCTATAGGAAGATCCAGGTCAGCCGGGCCCGCGGCATCCGGAGCATCCGTGGTAGAGAAAGCTGGCCCGGGAGAAGAGAGCGACGGCAGCGGAGAGGAGGGAGAGGGTGGTGGAGAAGGGAGAGAGAGAGGTGGAGGAAGAGGAGGGGGTGGAGACGGTGTAGTGGTGGAGAGTGTAGGAGGAGACGAGGGAACGAAGGGAATGGCAGGAGAATCAGAAGCTGGGAGAAGAGGAGAAGAGGCATCCGAGAAGTAGGAGGTATTCTCGAAGAAGGTGACGTCAGCAGAGACGAACTGCTTACGAAGGACGGGATCAAAGCAACAGTAGCCTTTCTGAGTGGTGGAATACCCCAGAAAGACACATTTGGTGGAGCGTGGGGAGAGCTTATCACGGGTGGCAGAAGGGGCATGCACAAAGGCAGTGCATCCAAAGATTTGGAGAGGGAGATGAAACGGCTCCTTGCCCGGATACAAAATGGAGAACGGGGTTTGGCCATGGAGAACCGTGGAGGGAATGCGATTGATGAGGTAGCAGGCAAGGAGAACAGCATAGCCCCAATAGGAGCGAGGAACATGCATCTGGGTCATCAAGGTGCGAGCGACATCGAGCAGGTGTCGGTTTTTTGCGTTCGGCTACACCATTTTGTTGTGAAGAATAGACACAACTAGTTTGATGAAGAATCCCATTTTGCATGCAGAATGTAGAGAAGTCACGACTGAGATATTCTGCGGCATTATCAGACCGAAAAACTTTGATAGAAACATCAAACTGAGTTTTGATCATGAGATAGAAGGATGTCCATACAGAGAATAATTCGGAGCGATCTTTTAACAGATACACCCACGTACAGCGAGAGAAATCATCAATGAACGTGACAAAATAGGAACTACCCCGACCAATGGTAAGAGTAGGAGAAGGACCCCAGATGTCGGAGTGGATAAGATCAAACGGACGGGTAGAGTTACGAACGTGCTTGGGAGGGAAGGAGGAGCGGTGATGCTTGCCAAGCTGACAGGCCTCACAGTTGAGCGGAGGACTTTGAGGAGGAAGGTGGGGCAGAAGTTGACGAATAAGACGGGGAGGAGCATGACCAAGGCGGAGATGCCATTGGAGAAGATCTGTGGAGGTGGAGGAGAAGGTGGAAAAAGCAGAAATGTTGTCGAGGAAGTATAAGCCGCCACTCTCAGTCCCAGTAGCAATCGTCCGTTGGGAGGCCGGATCCTGAAAAGAGCAAGAAGTAGAAGTAAATGTGACGGAACACTGTAATTGCTTGCAAAGAGATGTAACAGATAATAAGTTGCACGGGAACTGGGGCACATATAGAGTATCCGCCAAGTGAAGAGACGGGGTGACATGAACTATCCCTGTGCCATGAACTGATGATGAAGAGCCGTCAGCGAGAGTAACTGGGGGCAAGCGAGCATGTTTTTCTAGGAGAGAGAAACACGGGAGATGGCCGGTCATATGATTCGTAGCACCAGTGTCGATCAGCCATTTGCCCTGAGTAACAACGTGTGCACGACCAGAAGACGTGACAACCGAGGCGAAAGCCATAAAGGGAGGAAGAAGAAACTGCAGCGGTCTCGGTGACAGCACACCAGCGGCACGAAGGGCCACGACCAAGGTGCAGAGCACAAGCCGCGCGACTAAACTAGGAGGTCGCGGCGACTAACAAGAGAAGCGGCTAAGAGCGAAGAGGCGGAGAGGCCGCTCAAACAAGGAAGAATCCGCGTGAAACCGCGGCGGGAACAAAAGGGAAGAAGCCGCTTGAACACGAGCGGCTAGGACCCAGATCAAGGCACAGCGGGGAAGAAGTCGCGCGGACTGCAAAGGGCCGAGCGAACAGAAGAGAGGAGAAGAGCAGGTGACCGCGACCAAGATGCGGGTAAGAAAGGGACAACCCGCACGGTCAGGCAGATCACAGCAGTTGCGAGAATGCGGTCAAGGGCACAGCGGGGAAGAGGTCGCGCGGACTGAAAAGGCCGAGCGAACAGAAGAGAGAGGAGAAGAGCAGGTGACCGCGACCAAGATGCGGGTAAGAAAGGAACAACCCGCACGGTCAGGCAGATCACAGCAGCAAACCGCGAGTGCAGAGACAACACACGCGGACAGAGACAGACCGCAGCGACTAGGAAGTCGGAGCGGCAGGAAAGAGCAAGGAGCGCGGCGACACGGAAACAGGTCGCTGCGACAAAGAGCAGGAGGAGAAGAGAAACAAGAAGAGCAAGCCGCGCAAACATGCAGCGGACAGAAACAAGCCGCGCGGATAGGAACAAACCGCGCGGACAGAGGAGAAGGCAAGCCGCGAACAAGCCGCAGAACGCGGAAGACATGCCGCGAACAACAGAGAGCGCACAGAATCAGGAGGAAAAGACCGTGTCCTCTGATACCATGTTAGAAAGTAGAGAAAGGAAGCGAAAAGAAGAGAACAAGCCGAATAAACTTTTGAATAATCGAAATTTTATTATCCAAAAATGATAACTATTACAAAGGTATGCCCTCCCTTATATATAATGGAGGAGAGAAGAGAGAATACAAATAAGAGATGTGGGACTAAAATTTACAAGCTAAGCGGACTGTACAAAGTAAACCGCACAGGCCGCGCGGTTAGACAGAAGGACTAACCGCACGGCTTACAATAAGAGACGCAGAGAGGTCGCCTGTGAAGATTGCTTAGACCGCCCGGTTTACAAGTCGCCGAGTCAAACCGCCAGACCGCGCGGTCTCTAACCCGCCAAGACAGACCGCCCGGTCTCCAACTTCAACAGAACTCGAGCTCGAGCCTATGGAGCTCGAGCTTGACGAGCTCGATCTCGATTACGAGTCGAGCTCAAGCTTATCTATTATTGTTCATGATCTCACAAGCCAGCTCGCGAGCTTTTTATTTATACATTTAAAAAAAATAAAAAAAAATTAAGAAAATAAAGCTCATGAGCTAAAAAGCTTGCGAGCTCAAAACTCGAGCTCTCGAGCTCGTGAGCTCGAAACTCATTCTCGAGCTCGATAAGTTAGCATTGAGCTCGAGCTCGAGTTGGGATAAATGAGCTCGTCGAGCTCGAGCTCGAAATGAAAAGCTCGAGCTCGAGCTCGAAATGAAAAGCTCGAGCTCGAGCTCAAAATGAAAAGCACGAGCTTGGAAATTTTGTCAAGCTCGACTCGAGATCGATTCGTTTGCACCCCTAGTCGTTACTCGTCGAAGTTGTTGAAAGTATCTTTCGATACTCTTCGAATTCGTCGAGTATGCTAGTCGATATTCATCGAATTCGTCAAGTCTCTTTAGGAATGCGCTGAATTCTCAAATAGATTTGTTAGGAATAATCTAAGTCATTTTCATCGAGTTTCAAAAATGTTCGACAAGTATACCCATATATACTCGACGATACTTGACGAATAATACTTAGGTTTTTAATTTTCAGTTTTCAAATTTCCGTCACGACTCATCCCGACTGCCACATACAGTAACTCACAATTTCTCGTTATGGAAAGGATTTCTAGCCGTTAGAAGAAGAGGAGTTCCTATAAATACATAGGGTGAATTTCGTCCAACCCTAATTGTGCATTTACCATTCCAAATCTTGAAATTTCAAGAAAAATCTCTCGTCGGCATACGATGTCGTTCTTCACGATTCTCTTGGCTGACGACGATATTCCGCGTGATTTGTTCTTCTTCCAGTGTGTCAACTAGATCTTTGATCTCTGAAGGTTCACATACTCCTCAAATCTAGTTGATCATTTTGTTCAGATGAAGACTTCAAAGATTTCAAGTAATCTATTTCCTCAAGGCTTTCAAGATTGACTTCAGAGGAAAGAAAGATTGAAGATTTCAGATCTGAAGAAGATTTCTTTTAATCTTTTATTGTGTAAAACTTTTTATACTATTGTAGGAGGTCTTGCTTCTGAGTTGTAGATCCTTATTTATAGTATTAAGTTTGTAGGAGGGGTTGTTCTCCGAGTGGTAGAAGAGTTGTCTCCGAGTTTGTATGAGTTGAGGCTCCGAGTTGGAAGATTGTTTTCAATTTGAGATAAAGGTGAAGTAGCCATATCTAGCCCTTAGTGGTAGATAGGCGAGGCGGGACAGTGGACGTACCCAACTCTGGGAACCACTATAAATTCTCTGTGTTTCTGTGTGGTTATGTTGTACTAATTTCTATTCCGATAAAAGACACAGAACTCACCTATTCACCCCCTGTAGCTGACTTAGGTTGACTTCTATACACTTTCACTCAACATCCTGATCCTCAACATGCAAAGTCCCAGCCACTTGGAAACTGCTCCGGGCCGCTCATGAACGCCCCTTCAGCAGGTCTGCAGGCCGATGTGCCATGGATAAATCTCCATGGCTCTCGAACACCAACTTTCTCTTCCGATCACGACCCAATGGAGCAGTGACAGAACGCTCCGGATCTGGAGAAAGTCCACACAACAACAGTCGCTGCTCCTCCATGAACAAAGAAATACTAAATAGATTGTCCACTTGTTTGTTAGCATTCCTGAACCCGAGCATCAGTGTAAAATCATGCTCACGACCCTTGATTCGGCGGTATCGATCTGGAAGGTTGATCCAAAGCTCGGTACACTCCCATAGATTTCACATGTATCCATACACTGTGCTCATATAGCGCATGTCGACACGACTCTCAAACACCAACCAAGTCTTGTTGCTATGAACCTCGATACATCCACCTCCGTCGGAGCGAACATTACACCATTCCTTGAAGAGATCCAGCGAGAACCGCAAACCATGTTCGCGGAAGAAGACAATCAGGCCCATAATGCACGTCATCGCCAAAGGGGTGAACCGTAATGCCGGAACACCGCAATGCTTCAAGATCTCTGTGACTTCTTCACACTGAGGGAACCAAAGACCGTCTATAAGATATAATTCACATCCAGCCCACCGGGCAACTTTGCACCCACTGCTCGCTCTGAGGAATCTTGATTTCAAGATTGTTGGAAATGTTGTAGTGCGCCCTACAAGAAGCAATATGCTCTACGGTGAGAGTGGAACACATACGCATTGGCTTGCCTTGAATAATACGCCTCAGAGTGTGGAAAACATATATGAAAGTAAAAGTCTGGTCAAGGGGACACCTTAGGAGCTATGACCCACGCGTCGAGAGTAGAAAGGCAAGCCACGCACACATGCATCACGTCAAAGCATCCCGCCAGCACCACGTGCAAGCTAACTCGCACGCACCGTGTGCGGGGCAACCCATGTGCACCGTGCGCAGGCTAACCCCCACGGGCACCATGTGCCGGCTTACCCCTGCGCGCACCGCACGCGGGGAAACATGCATTCATCGCAGCATGACAACCCACGTGCACTGCATACGGGGAAACCCGCACCCACCACACGTGGGTTAGACCGCATTTACTGTAACGCCCCGTATTTTTCGTTGAATGATTGCATACGCTTGATGGGCGTTACATTGGCTTTGACCATTGTTCGAGTATGGTTTTCATGCGGGCTTACGAGTGGCTGTTTTGGTTGCCGAGTTGAACGATTCCCCAGCAAGCCGGAGTCCAATTTGGGGACTCGGTGAGGCCTCTTAGGGAATGCTTGCACTTGTTCGAGCCTGGGTCAGTTTGCTCAACACGGGTTGATTGTATGGAAGATGTATGTTGTACAGAAAATAAAAAAAAGGGTAAAAAGTTCTTAAGGAGGAAATGGTGTAGGACGACACAGAAACACTTTTCAAAATAGTGAAAAAAAGTCATTTGTTTGAGTGACACGGCCTGGGACACGGGCGTGTCCCAGGGCGTGTCTAGCTCGGGATGCGGTTTGGCTTTGTGGTCATCAAACTTCGTTCGACGAAGTTGCGGGAGGAACACGCCCCCCGACACGGGCGTGTCGGGGCGTGACCCAGGGCGTGACCCAGGGCGTGACCTGGTGCGTGACCTCCTTGACTCGACGCATTTTCTTGCGTCGAGTTGAGCTCGACGAATGGGGTACACGCCCCGTGACACGGGCGTGTCACGGGCCGTGTCCCGCTATGTCGAGTGTCGAGTTTCTAGTGTCGGGTGTCGAGAGAGGGGACATGGCGTGTGACACGGGCGTGTCACAGTGCGTGTCCAGCTTTATCGAAGTGTCGACACTTTTTGGTCGAAGAGATGTCGAGACACGGGTTACACGCCCTAGGTCACGGGCGTGACCAACCCGACACAGGTGTGCCAGGCCGTGTACCTTGTGGATAAGCTGGAAATTGTTGGATTCTGCGCCGCTTAAGGTACATGCCCTGTGACACGGGCGTGTCACAGGGCGTGACAGGGCCGAAAATCGATTTTTTGCAGTTTTTTTGTGCCGTTCATTTCTTTGATTCTGGATCAAATGGTCCAGCTCTGTTCTGGAGGAAATAAGGCCGAAAAAGAGATTCCTCCTCCTCATTTCACCTTCTTCTTCATTCTCAAAGTGAAAGCAAGGGAGAAAAGCTAAGGATAGGGAAGGAGAAAAAGAGGAGCAGCCATCGCGGTGTCATCTCGGTTCAGGCAAGCGGTGTTATCCACCCTTGCCAATTTTGTTTCTGTTCTTTGATTCTTACAAGTGTAGCTAGTTTTCTTGCCACTCTTGGTTTTTGTTCCTTTTCTTGATTAAATTGCACTTTGTCTACGATGCTAGCTTTGTTCATCTTGTCTTAACTCTCACCTATTAGACACTCATGAATAATCTTGTCTTTCAAGAATTTCCCAATCTTTATGCTTACCTCTTGTTCATCTAATGTTGCCATGGTTTACCTTGTATTCCTCTCTTATTTACCTTTCTTGTTCATACAATTAGAGATCTTGTTCTGTTTAACCGGCGTTGTTACTTGTGGGGTTCGCTTATGGTGAAGTAGAGACCCAAATTCTCTCAAGTTTGACATAATTTGGGCAATTTGTAGGCATGAGTGGGGACGATGAACTGAAACGGGTTTAGATTGGATTATGGTGAGTTTTGCGAGGCGAATTGTGAACCATGGTAGGAGTGTTTGTGTGAGGATTCGGTAAGGGGTGGTGTGGTTTCAGCCTTGGTGGCCACCGGGTTTTGTTTTTGTTGGTGTAGAGCACCGTTGTGGCCCCGATTTGGGCTGGCTTTTATTGGTGCGTTCCACTTTAGGGCCGCCACCAAAAGACCCTTGCGGAATCGCATTTAACTGCTGCTTATGTTTCACTAGTATAGTTGTTTCTTGTTCTCAAGATGATGGAATGAGCATGTGTATTGCCTTTTTGCTCCTGCGGGTTGAGCAGGACTTGATGAGAATTTCATGCACTTGATGCGTTACATGTTGGTTTAACACGTATTTTCCATCCTGTTCGTTTCACTCGTTTACATGAAATTTCTACGGGGTCGGTAAGCCCCTTCGTTATATTTTATGAACTTAATGCTCTATTTTTTTGTAGCTTTAATGATTGCTGAGGTGTTCTTTCTTGAATGCCTCAGGTGCAGGTTGTAGTCGGTTGAGCGGCTAGTGCTTGGGTAGAGTCTCTTTGGAGCTAGCCGAGCTTACTTAGCGAGGTAGTTCTTTACTTTGTTGTACAGACATATATACGCCCCCAATGGGTTCGTGTTAGCTTGTTGGCGCCCATTGATGGTTTTCTTTACTTGCGACATATGAATGCTAGACTGCTACTATGAATCATTTGGATGAGATGATGTCTACTTGCTCTTGGGAAGGGTTTATGGTAGGTTGCATTAGGTATTTTGAAGCTAAACAAAACCTATTATTGTAGAACATTCATAACATGTTTTGGTCACCTAACAAGTATTTTCCAAATAATGTAAAAATGATGATTTCTTATATGATTATAAATCTAGAATGCATATAGGAGATCGTCATTAGTAAACTAAAATATTTTCCGCCGCATACAAACACACATTTTGATCCATAAGGCCGAGGGATACGACCATCAAACTAAACGGTTTTCTTGCATATAACTGATGATTTTCAACTACTAAAGTAAGCGTCGAGGGTTTGCCTGAGCGTGTGCAGTTATCCCCTGCACGACGTGGCGTCATAACATGTAGTTCCTCTTACTCTGATACGAGGTACTCGTTGAGGAAATGCGGGTTGTGACAGTTGGTATCAGAGGGAGGTTTGCTTGACAATTGGTCGGGCAAACTTTCCTTTTAGTCATTAGGCATCATCATCTCATACACACACCGAGGTGCCATTAGTACGTCTTGGCCGAAGCACGAACACTACACTCATGGCATGAACAGAAGTATACGGGGCATATTATGTAGTATGGGATGCATAATATGTGGTTGTATATGGATCCACCATAGGGGCAACATGTGAGGGTTATGTAGTATGGGATGCATAACCTCACCACATGGATGCGACTAGCACGTTTTCTTTTATTCATTGCATGCAATGCTATGTAGTATGGGATGCATAATATTGTGATGCATACGACCGCTCATGGTATGCATTAAGGCCTTTTCTAGATTGCATAGCACAGCACGCATACCATAACATTGTATGGGCACAACGTGCCAAGCTAAAGATTGACATGATGACACCTGTACACACATGGTTTTGGGTCAAAGAAATTCATGCATTCATCGTTACGGCACAAGTTAGTGGGATGACGGTGCAGTCATCTAGGCTAGGCATAACATCATTCTCATACTCCCAGAGCAAGTTAGCAGTTGATGTTCATATCTCTACATGTATTGTCTGTACATAGCAGTTGTGTGTTTTTGTTGGGTTGGATCTTGCTAAGGGTGAACATGTTTATAGGATGTCGAAGCGTCTAGTGACAAGGCAGACTCCCCAATCAGAGGGCGAGTCTTCAGGCGCGTAGAATAATGCCCTGATGGATAGTCTACGCCAAAGTAATGAGGCTTTGACGAGGCAGGTGCAGGAAGTGCAGTCCCAGCTCCAGGCTATGTCATCAGCGATGTCTGGGCTGGCACCAAGAGTGCAAGAGACTGTCAGAGGCCCCACTATTTCGACTCCTTCCATGGCATTGATACCCCCAGTTGTGGTTCCTCCTGCGATGACTTTTATCTCGCAGTTTCAGCGACTTGGACCACCTACCTATGATGGAAAAGCGGACTTTGTGATCTTGGATGATTGGGTGATCACGTTGGAAGAGATGTTTATCTATTCTGGCATTACCGAGGACCAAAAGGTGATTCTTGCCGCCTATCAACTAAAAGGGTTGGCTAAAAGTTGGTGGTTGCGAGAAAAGGAAAGCCTAGTGGCGGGATGTTCGTGGGAAGCCTTTAAAGAAATGTTACGACGCAAGTTTCTACCGTCAGTTGAAAGGGACCGCCTGATGAATGACTTACTGTACCTGAAGTAGAGGAAACTCACAGTTAGTGAGTATGAAATTGAGTTTAGTAAGCTAAGTCGGTTCGCTCCGGGCTTGGTGACTACGGAAGCTGACCGAGTGAAGCGATTTATTGGCGGTCTCCGCAGCGATGTTCAGCAGTTCGCAAGTGCTTATGGAGCGATGAGTTATACGAGTGTGATTGAGGCTGCTTTGAAGGTTGAAGCTATAGACAATGCAAAACAAAGAGGGCAGTTGATGAGGCAGGACAAAAGAAAGCTCGTGGAAGGGAAAAGCTCCCAAGAAGCTTCTGGGAGAAAGAAGAATAAGGAGACGTGTAGCTTCTGTGGCCGAGCAGGTCACCCGTTTGAGAAATGTTTCAAGCGGTTGGGGATGCAGAAGAAGGAGCAGGTGCACGCCATTCAGGGTGCACCAACCAGAGACTTGGAGTGTACCGGTTGTGGGGTAAGAGGTCATGATGTGGGCCGCTGCTGGGTCAAAGACAAGGTGTGCTTTCAGTGTGGCGAACAGGGACATCTCAAGGCAAGGTGCCCACAAAACCAGCCCGTGCTGCAGCCAATGCCACTCCAAGCTTTGCCTCCGCCTCCGCGTTTGGAGAAAGGAAAGGGGAAGTTAAATGTGATCTCTTCAGAGGAAGCTTATTTGTCACCTCAGGTTATCTCAGGTTCGATTCCTTCCTCTGGTTCACGTTTTGTTTACGACTCTTACGCGTAGTTCTTAGCTACATATGTACCCTTATAGGAATCTTTAAGGTAAAGAAATGTTGGGAGCGTGTTCTCTTCGATTCTGGCACGACCCATTCATTTGTGGCTCGAACCTTTCTGGATCGGTATCATTTGACACCAGATCGAGTGGGGAATGCCTTTTTGGTGCGGTTTCCTTCTGGTGCTTCTGTGCTAGCAGACTGGGGTCTTCTTGATTGTCCCATTTTGTTGGGGGATTTCTTAGCGAAGGCTGATTTCAAGGTGATCGAGTTGGAAGATTTTGATGTTATTTTGGGCATGGACTGGTTAACCCGCTATGACGCCATCATCCAGTGCAAAGGAAAGCGCTTGGATTTTATCAAGGACAATGGTCAGCCGGGAAGTGTTTATGGTGATTCATGCCAAGATTCTCCAGGGATTTCGGCGGTATGTGTTGGGACGTTGTTTGTTTCCGATTATTTTTCTTGTCTAGTCTCAGTTGTGGGGACTAGTGCTGTTTTGCCGTGTTTGGAGGAGATTCCTGTTATGCGTGAATTTCCAGATGTTTTTCCTACTGATCTTCCTGGTCTTCCACCTGAGCGTAATGTCGAGTTTGTCATTGATTTGGAGCCCGGTACGCGGCCTATTGCGAAAGCGCCGTACAGAATGGCCCCGCGTGAGCTAGCAGAGTTGCGTACCCAGCTGGATGACTTATTGGCAAAGGGGTTTATCCGGCCGAGTTCATCACCTTGGGGTGCACCAGTGTTATTTGTGAAGAATAAAGATGGGTCGATGCGGCTTTGTATCGATTACCGGGAATTGAACAAGGTGACAATTAAGAACAAGTACCCACTGCCAAGAATTGATGATTTGTTTGATCAACTGCGTGGCAGTTCAGTATTTTTCGAAGATTGATCTCCGCTCGGGCTATCATCAGCTAAAGGTTCGGGAGTCTGATATTCCACGGACTGCATTTCGATCGAGACATGGCCATTTTGAATTTCTTGTGATGTTGTTTGCTTTGACCAACGCACCATCAGCCTTCATGGATATGATGAACCGGGTGTTCAAGGACTACTTGGATATGTTTGTGGTGGTTTTTATTGACGACGTTCTTGTCTACTCCCACAGTGCTGACGAGCATGAACAGCATATGCGATTGGTATTGGCCACTTTGCGAGACCAAAAGTTGTTCGCCAAGTTAAGAAAATGCGAGTTTTGGTTACCTCAGGTTGCATTCCTGGGTCATGTTATTAATCAACATGGAATTTCAGTGGATCCCGAAAAGATTGCTGCAGTCATGGAGTGGAGGAGACCGGAGACACCCAAGGAGATTCGGAGCTTCTTGGGATTGGCTGGCTATTATCGCAGATTTGTAGAAGGTTTTGCTACGTTGGCTGCACCTTTGACTCGCTTAACCCAGAATAATGTGGCGTTTGATTGGAATGACAAGTGTGAGACATCCTTCCTTGAACTCAAGAACAGGTTATGTACCGCTCCTGTGTTGATCTTGCCGACAGAGGGGATAGATTATGAGGTTTTTGTGGATGCATCGCACGTTGGACTTGGATGTGTATTAGTGCAAGACCAAAAAGTAATTGCGTATGGGTCTCGGCAGTTGAAAAGTCATGAAAAGAACTACCCGACGCATGATTTGGAGTTCGCAGCGGTAATATTTGCATTGAAGTTGTGGAGACACTTACTTTACGGTGCGCAGTGTAAAATCTTTACGGATCATAAAAGTTTGAAGTACGTCTTCACGCAAAAGGAACTTAATTTGCGCCAATGGCGATGGCTTGAATATGTAGCTGATTATGACGTAGAGATTCAGTATCATCCCGGGAAAGCTAATGTTGTGGTCGATGCTTTGACTCGGAAGACAGGTAAAGTATTTAATCTTTCAGTTGACCGTCTTGTGGAGGAATTTCTATTGATGGATATTTCCGTGGGAAGATATGAACCGCAAAGTCATTCGGCAGTCGAAGAACCTTCATGGATGGTGCTTGCAAGACAACATCAAAAGGAGGATCCTGATCTTTTACATTTATTTCTTCGGACTGAAAAAGGTGAATTACCAGATTTTGCCATTGATGGCGCAGGCACGTTAAAATATCACGGTCGATTTTGTATCCCCGCAGTTGGAGACATTCGCGATGTGGTGTGTAGGGAAGCACATGGCTCAAGTATGGCCTACCATCCAGGCTCAACTAAAATGTACCGTGATTTGAAACAAATTATCTGGTGGTATGGAATGAAAGGAGATATAGCGCAATTTGTATCTGAATGTCATACCTGCAAGCGGGTTAAAGCTGATCATTGAAAGTCTGGTGGCAAGTTGACGCCATTGGAGATTCTAACATGGAAGTGGGAAAGCATTTCAATGGATTTTATTACAGGCTTACCAAGATCGCCACGAGGACATGACTCCGTATGGGTGATCGTGGATAGGTTGACCAAGTGTGCTCACTTCATACCATTTAAGATCAACTACCCGATGAAGACAATAGCGGAGTTATATTTGAACGAGATTATCCGACTGCATGGTGTGCCAGTCAATATCATTTCAGACCGGGATTCCCGATTTACTTCTCATTTCTGGAAGAGTCTACAAGAGGGTTTGGGGACGGATTTGAGGTATTCCACTGCTTACCACCCTCAGACAAATGGCCAAACGGAACGAGTAAACCAAATCGTGAAAGATATGATTCGAGGCTACATTCTTGAGTATGGCGGAGCATGGGATGAACGTTTGCGGCTTATGGAATTCGCATATAATAACAGCTATCAAGAAAGCTTGCAAATGGCTCCGTTCGAAGCTTTATATGGGCGACGATGTCGGACTCCCCTATTTTGGGCTGAAGTTGGCGAGCGGCCTTTGTTGGGCCCAGAGGCGCTCGAGGACATGGAAGTTGCCGTATGACTTATTCGGGAGAAGCTCCGGATCGCCCAAGAGCGCTATGAAAAGTACGCCAACCGGCGAAGGTCGGAGTTAGAGTTTGCTGTAGGGGATTTCGTCTTCCTGAAAGTCTCCCCAATGACTGGAATTAAAAGGTTTGGAAAAGAGCGCAAATTAGACCCAAGATTTGTGGGTCCTTTCAAGATTCTTGCGTGGGTTGGTGCATCCGCGTACAAAGTCGAGTTACCCGTGAACTTTCCTGGTGTTCACGACGTGTTTCATGTCAGCTAACTTCGAAAGTGTGTGCGGAATGATAAGCAAGTTTTGGACTTTGTGCCGCAGTTGGCGCCGAACCTTTCGTATGTAGAGATGCCCATCCGTATTTTGGACTCCCAAGAGCGCTTGTTGCGGAAAAAGAAAATTCCTATGGTCAAAGTGCTATGGAAAAATCAGAATGTGGAAAGCGCGACGTGGGAGCTCGAGTCAACGATGAGGGCGGCTCACCCTCATTTGTTCCCGTAAATAAGCTGGTATGTGACTTGGTTTTTTGTTTAATTACTCCTTTGATTTAGATAAAAGTATTGAAAAGTTTCGAGGCGAAACTTTTTGTTAGGGGGAGTGACTGTAACGCCCCGTATTTTTCGTTGAATGATTGCATACGCTTGATGGGCGTTACGTTGGCTTTGACCGTTGTTCGAGCATGGTTTTCACGCGGGCTTACGAGTGGCTATTTTGGTAGCCGAGTTGCACGATTCCCCAGCAAGCCGGAGTTCAATTTGGGGACTCGGTGAGGCCACTTAGGGAATGCTTGCACTTGTTCGAGCCTGGGTCAGTTTGCTCAACACGGGTTGATTGTATGGAAGATGTATGGTGTATAGAAAATAAAAAAAGGGTAAAAAGTCCTTAAGGAGGAAATGGTCTAGGACGACACAGAAACACTTTTCAAAACAGTGAAAAAAGGTCATTTGTTTGAGTGACACGGGCGTGTCCCAGGGCGTGTCTAGCTTGGGATGCGGTTTGGCTTTGTGGTCGTCGAACTACGTTCGACGAAGCTGCGGGAGGAACACGCCCCCCGACACGGGCGTGTCGGGGCGTGACCTAGGGCGTGACCTGGGTGTGACCTCCTTGACTCGACGCATTTTCTTGCGTCGAGTTGAGCTCGACGAATGGGGTACACGCCCCGTGACACGGGCGTGTCACGGGCCGTGTCCCGCTATGTCGAGTGTCAAGTGTCGAGTGTCGAGTTTCGAGTGTCGGGTGTCGAGAGAGAGAACACGGCCTGTGACGCGGGCGTGTCACAGGGCGTGTCCAGCTTTGTCGAAGTGTCGACACTTTTTGGTCGACGAGATGTCGAGACACGGGTTACACGCCCTTGGTCACGGGCGTGACCGACCCGACACGGGCGTGTACGAGGCCGTGTACCTTGTGGATAAGCTGGAAATTGTCGGATTCTGCGCCGCTTAAGGTAAACGCCATGTGACACGGGCGTGTCACAGGGCGTGACAGGGCCGAAAATCGATTTTTTCCAGTTTTTTTGTGCCGTTCATTTCTTTGATTCTGGATCAAATGGTCTAGCTCTGTTCTGGAGGAAATAAGGCCGAAAAAGAGATTCCTCCTCCTTATTTCACCTTCTTCTTCATTCTCAAAGTGAAAGCAAGGGAGAAAAGCTAAGGAAAGGGAAGGAGAAAAAGAGGAGCAGCCATCACGGTGTCATCTCGGTTCAGGCAAGCGGTGTTCTCCACCCTTGCCAATCTTGTTTCTGTTCTTTGATTCTTGCAAGTGTAGCTAGTTTTCTTGCCACTCTTGGTTTTTGTTCCTTTTCTTGATTAAATTGCACTTTGTCTACGATTCTAGCTTTGTTCATCTTGTCTTAACTCTCACCTATTAGACACTCATGAATAATCTTGTCTTTCAAGAATTTCCCAATCTTTGTGCTTACCTCTTGTTTATCTAATGTTGCCATGGTTTACCTTGTATTCCTCTCTTATTTACCTTTCTTGTTCATACAATTAGAGATCTTGATCTATTTAACCAGCGTTGTTACTTGTGGGGTTCGCTTATGGTGAAGTAGAGACCCAAATTCTCTCAAGTTTGACAAAATTTGGGCAATTTGTAGGCATGAGTGGGGACGATGAATTGAAACGGGTTTAGCTTGGATTATGGTGAGTTTTGCAAGGCGAATTGTGAACCATGGTAGGAGTGTTTGTGTGAGGATTCGGTAAGGGGTGGTGTGGTTTCAGCCTTGGTGGCCACCGGGTTTTGTTTTTGTTGGTGTAGAGCACCGTTTTGGCCCCGATTTGGGCTGGCTTTTATTGGTGCGTTCCACTTTAGGGCCTCCACCAAAAGACCCTTGCGGAATCGCATTTAACCCCTGCTTATGTTTCACTAGTATAGTTGTTTCTTGTTCTCAAGATGATGGAATGAGCATGTGTATTGCCTTTTTGCTCCTGCGGGTTGAGCAAGACTTGATGAGATTTCTACGGGGTCGGTAAGCCCCTTCGTTATATTTTATGAACTTAATGCTCTATTTTTTGTAGCTTTAATGATTGCTGAGGTGTTCTTTCTTGAATGCCTCAGGTGAAGGTTGTAGCCGGTTGAGCGGCTAGTGCTTGGGTAGAGTCTCTTTGGAGCTAGCCGAGCTTACTTAGCGAGGTAGTTCTTTACTTTGTTGTACAGACATACATACGCCCCAATGGGTTCGTATCATCTTGTTGGCGCCCATTGGTGGTTTTCTTTACTTGCTACATATGAATGCTAGACTGCTACTATGAATCATTTGGATGAGATGATGTCTACTTGCTCTTGGAAAGGGTTTATGGTAGGTTGCATTAGATATTTTGAATCTAAACAAAACCTATTATTGTAGAACATTCATAACATGTTTTGGTCACCTAACAAGTATTTTCCAAATAACGTAAAAAGGATGATTTCTTATATGATTATAAATCTAGAATGCATATAGGAGATTGTCATTAGTAAACTAAAATATTTTCCGCCGCGTAGAAACACACATTTTGATCCATAAGGCCGAGGGATACGACCATCAAACTAAACGGTTTTCTTGCATATAACTGATGATTTTCAACTACTAAAGTAAGCATCGAGGGTTTGCCTGAGCGTGTGCAGTTATCCCCTGCACGACGTGGCATCATAACATGTAGTTCCTCTTACTCTGATACGAGGTACTCGTTGAGGAAATGCGGGTTGTGACAGTTACTATGCACTAGATAACCTGCGCATAGTGCGCGAGGTGCAACCTGCACGCGCACCGCGCGGGGTGCGCAACCTGCAAACGACGCTCATAGTGCAGCCCATGCGTGCATTCCTCGCGCGCGGGGAGAGGCACTCATGCGCGTCCCCTGCGTGAGGGTTATTGACCCGCTGTCTTGTATCCCTCTTTGTATGCTAGAGTCTCGGTACAGCAGACCACCTCCGTAAGGGTAATATCAGTAGAAGCCAGCCTCCCGCATAGAGCCCCAATCTCAGAGTCGGTGGAGCTCAGCTTGGCACGAAGAGCCTCTACCTCGGACTAAGAAGAGGACAATTGAGAATCCGTATTAACCAGCCAAGAAACGACCTCCTTCTTCTTCCTCCGAGCCTACGCCAGTGATTCCTCAGATACGGCCAGCTTCACCCACAGAGAAAGAAAAACGTTCTTCGTAGTTATGTAGGTACCATTCCATGAGAGTGCAATATCACGAGCTTCATCAAGATGCAAGCACGAAAAACAAATCATTCTCATGCACAATGCAAGGTAAAAGAGGGAAAGTACCGGGGGCAGCCAAAATACCATCTGAAGAAGCGCTTGGCAAGCAGAGCATTCCCACTCCTTCCCCCTCCCCGTTAATAATGGCGGCTTAGGGATCGCCCGAGAAGTCGGCGTGATCGTGGGATTCTCTGGTACATCCTCTGTCTCTGCGGGCGATGGATCATCAACCAGATCAACCTGACAGTTATTGGCAATGTCAAAAACAACCTCGGGGTAGTAGAGGACGACCCACCCTGTCCCTGTCGCTGCGAAAAGTCCAGCTTCCTCTTTTTTCCACGCTCCACCAGCACGAAGCAGCTCCGCTCCACATCCCTCGAAAGGCCTGCAAGAACTAGCCTCTTATCGATAACAAATGTTCTGATATTATAAAGAACAGCACGAGCTCGCGCGGAACCTCAAAGCCCAATAACGGAGTAAAGTCAAGCTCCATCCCCGTAAGACGACGACACTGGTCAGGAAGATCCCGCCAAGTCTCGGGCAGCTCCCATGGGTTTTTTATGAACCCATACAACATCCCTCCATGGTGATAGTTAGTCTTGTCCTCAAACGACAACCACCTCTTGTTGCTCCAGACTTTGACCCAGTCACATTAGCCAAGGTAGACCTCACACCACTCGAAAAATAGGCGAACCGACATCTGAGAGACGTGCTCCCGAAAGAAGCAATGCAGCCCCATAATCCTCGCCATACTCACCAGAGAAAACTATTTCATCGGAACACTACAGAACTGAAGTACAGTGATTCTGTCCTCTATAAAAGGGATCTGAAAGCCCGCCTTCAAGCACCACTCTATTAATCACAAAATGGCCCGTGGGAGGGTGATGAATGCGCTCCAACAGAGACAGAATTAGAGTCTCGACGTCCTCCAAAATCGCAAAGCGCTTCCTCCAACTGCCCACACGGTCAGAGGATAAGGATGATGGAAGGCACATCAATCGCTACGGAACACCATCTTCTGACACCTGCAAAAGAAACTGTGTCAGCACCAAAGCAAGTCAAGGAATGAAGATTAGCGTGCATGAAGAATGGTGCGACAACAAAAGCGGCTCCAGACACGAGCACGGGCAGCCCCGCAGACAAACCCGCGCACACGCGCGCGCGCAGCCCCGCCCGCGCACGCAGGAAACCCGCGCGAAATGGCACTCACGTGCTAGAAGCCCCGCACACATGCGTGCGGGTAACCTCCGCGTGAGCCCGCGCGGATAGCCTCGGTCATCCGCACATGCGTCCAGCACCACGCGTGCTTGCGCACGCATGCAGGACGCCCCACATGCGTCCAACCTCCACGTGGGAGATCCACTCCGTGTGGCAACGCATCTGCCGCCACTGCGTTCGCCACCTCTTTTGTCACCTCCACACTAGCACCCTTTTGCCCGGAAATACTCTCGGCAACCTCTCCTACGCATATCACTACTCACTCCTAGGCAGAGAAAAATACTAGCCTTATTCGAGGGAGACATGACAGCCATAGAATCTCTGCGAACTCCAAAATCACTACAATAGGGTGAGTAAAAAGCGGAATGACCCTCTCTAATTAATAGGCATTAGATGAAGGCTCATAATTGAAGGACGCCAAATTTGCAAGATATTTCTTACCTGATTTTCCAGTCTCAAAACAGATAGCGAATAAGCATCAAACTTTGACCGATATCTAACAAAGATTGGAAGAAGATTTCCTGACAATTGGAGCGCACCGGAAGGAGCAAAAAATTCTTGCGCTTATTGCTTCGTGAATCATAACCCGCGAAAATTTGGGGGCATTTGATGGGGTCCCTCTTGAAATTTATAAGTCAAACCGTCAAGACGTGAACCAAGTACGTATCGGCTCGACCGAACCAATAACGCATATCGAAGCTGCAAGCCCCAGGAGCCCTCAAAGAAGAAGCTGAACTTGTGCACGGCAAGGCCGCACAAGCACACCCGACCTGCGCGCAAATGCTCGGAGCCAGCGTGGCCGCACCCCGCATATCCCGGGAACGCAGACCGCGCGCGACCATCTCGCGCGGTTGCAGGGTCGCTCCCCCACGCAGCCGCACCATGCACGGCCGCGCGCGGTCGCACGACCGCGCGCGGCCGCAGGTCCGTGACCTCGTACGATCGGACCGTGCGGTTGTAGGGTCGCACCCCCGCGCGGATGCACTCCCTGTGAGGCCGCGTGCCCCGCACGTGCCACATGCACGATGCTCCCGCATGCGCCGACAGCGGTCGCCACCACCGCCAGCGACCCCCGCCGTCTCCGACCGCCTCCTCCTCTCCGCCGCCTCCGCCCGCCGCCGCCGCTGCCCGCAGCCGCCTCCGCCAGCCGTCGCCTCCGCCCATCACCTCCTCCGCCCGTCGCCGCCTACGCTTAGCCTGTCATCGCCTCCGCCCGCCTCCTCCTCCGGGCATCTTGCCCGAGCTGCCCAGGGGCAACCCCGTCATTTCGGCAAAAATGGTGATGCAGGAGATCAAAACGGAGCGACACTATTTACCGGCACAATTCACTTCCCGACATAATTACCACAACAACCCTCCAAAAAACTATAAACAGGCGACGAACCTTCATTTGTCGACAAGGAACTCCAGAGGCAAGAGAGTGCTCTGAGGTTTTCCGGTGTGAACTTAGGTCGATTTTCTGCTCAGGAATTCACTCCGCTCTTCTCCTTGCGCCAAAGCTTCAAAACGCTCCAAGGCACGTCAGCCGCCTCCACGAAAGCACTCCAATCAAGGCTCGCCACCAACAGAGCGCTCCCTCCAGAAGCTCTGTAGACTTAAGAGATTCAGTCAGAATGTTCCCACCAAGGTTCCGCGAGCCCACCACCATTCCAATGTCGGAGCGCTTTCATCGAGGCTCCGAGAACTTTGTTATATTTCCTCATTTTCTGTACTCAAAACCTGTAACGAAGTAGCAACATGTCGCCCTCCAAGATCAAATCAAATTTTGAAAAACTCCGAGAATTTTGCGGTTTTTGTCTCGGCATAGTTCCAGTCACGTGATTTTTCACTCTTTTAGAATTTTCCATATAAAAACACCTCCTGTCATTTGTTGCAGTTCACTTTGATTGTCTGCACGTCTGGTCCGATTCCGAGTTAAGGCGGTCTATTTTTCCCGGACCGGAGAAAGACCAGACGACCTACAACAAGTGTCAATAAATCAAAGTGGAAAGACATGGAATTGTATTAATTTAATTGCAGCGGGAATACAAACACAAAATCCAAATTTTATATATGTTTTGATTATTTTTTTAGATATGGGCTTTGCCCTGGCTCAATGCTCTCAGATTGACACTCGTGCTCACCGCTCGCAACCCACCACCGCGATTGATTTTTGTGTACTCATTTGGCTTCACACATACAGTTTCCACTAAATTTACGGAACAACTGAACGTCTACTTGGAGCCGAAGACCCAACAAACCTTGAAGAGCACAAGGACCATTTCACAAATTTATAGCAGCAAGTTCACACATACATAGCTATCAAAATAGTTATTTTTGGATTTGTTAAAAATGTGTTTCAAAAATATCTTCTATAGTTAGAGTATGCTGCTTCATAAGCTTAACTATGAATGCTCGGTATACCTTTTTAAGTCTTTGATATATAAACATGTTTCACTTTCTATTTAGCTACTTTTGAATGACTGTCTTCTTAAAACTTCAGTACAGTTGCAAGATGTGCTCCATGCTCTCAGGAGGGATTCACCCACATGATTCCCATGTTTTGCCGGTTCCACTTGGGTGCGGGCGAAATTTGTCGGAGAGCATCGAGCATGGTCGAACCCGTGCAAATATATTGCACACTTTCCTAGAATCGGAGATGGTAGTCAAGCTATTATCATTTGCCACAGTAATGAGACCTATGACTATCGCTACCCACTTAACAATGATTAGGTCTACTTATAGTGGCAAACATCAAAATTATATTCAGTGCAAGCGAAGTATAAAATTATTCAATAAAATAAATTGACTAATATAACAAAATATGTTTATATTGCACAAATATCACGCAATTATCCAAAATAATTGATAAATTTGATGAAAACGATATCATTTACATCAATTCATTGTTTTTTTATGAATTATTTGAATATCATCGTCACTTTTAAATAATTTTAATAATTCACGTAATAACATAATTACGAATTTGCTTATATAAAAAAACATTAAACAATTAATTTGGATATAAAAAAAATAACAATATAATAAAGAATTTGTCTAAACAAAACAATAAACAACAACATAATACCAAACTTGTTTATAAATAAAATATTAAAAATAACATAACAATAAATTAATTTATATTTTTTCTGACAAAACAATAACTACGAATTTATTTATAATAAAAATTAAATATCAATATAACAACAAATTTATTATAACAAAACTTTAAATAACAACAAAATAAAAAAACTTTTTTATAAAAAATATTTAAACAAAAATATATCAACCTTGTTTATACAAAACCAATATGTTGTTGTTAGTAGGAATATAATCCTAGACCGCTAGATTTAAAAAAAACACTTTACCAACTATTTCAAAAAAGCTATTTTAACAAACATATTCTTATTATTATATATTAGTTTATAACATGGTAAATCTATTCTGTGCTAATAAAAGATAGTAATTTTAAAATTTAGTGTGAATGAGCCCACATTTCGCTCTACGTAGATCAGCCCCTATCTACATCGATATAAGCACTTGCTCGTTAAGCAGGTTCTTTAAAACGTATCTCTTAGGATTAAAGTTTAGCCTAGAGGCTAATTAATAATAAATTATGTCTTTGTAAAAAAAAAACTAATGATTGACAATATTTAATTCCACTAATGATCACAACTGCTTCTTTTCTTTATTACTCCACCAATTTGGAGAAAATATATATTAATATTTGAAAGTAGTGCAATCCGGAAAAGTAATTTGGACACTAAATTTTCCTGTCCACATACACGCTACCCTAGATACTCCCACCTTAGGATATTATTAACAAAACCTAACCACAAAAGGAAATAAATATTTTTTAATTACTAGGGATTTGATTAACATAATTTAGGTTAGCTTACTAAGTTCCGTTTGGGGACTTATTTCACCGGTCAAGTAGTTACGATCGCATCAATCGAACTTTAATTAAGATCCGACTCATGTTAAGATCTGATTCATGTTATCGTAAACGCTTGACCGATAAAAATAAGTCCTCAAAGAAAGCCTAATTCACAGCCGAGAATAGTTTTTACTTTTTTTTTAACTTGGCACTAATTATTGAAACTATTAATTATTGCATTTGAATTTGGTCAGGAAAAATAATCAGTGGGAACAGCAATCCACTAATTCATTAACCAAGCACATGCTAATTAAATAATACGATGTCATGTGCAACAAATTCCATTTTAATCTAATGGTGGTCTATTTAATTAAATAATTAAGGCGACCAATTTATTATTATTTTTAAATTGAAATGAGTACAAGTAGTCAAATATCTTATTTATAAATTTTAGAGATGTTGACGTAGGTTACTCATTTATGTAAAATACATTTAGAAACTCTTAGTGCCTGTTCGGATGAAATTGAGATTCTTGAATTAGAACTGAAAGTCTAATTCTTGTTGTTGCTGGGGCGGGTTTTTCCCCGGCTCAGAGAATCGGACCGTGATACATAGAATTTAGGATAAATCAAGTCATGGTCTCCGGTAATGACGTCAAAAACTTGATACGTAGAATTTAGGATAAATCAAGTCTTGGTACCCGACAACGGCGCCAAAAACTTGATACGTAGAATTTTGGATTAATATTTATCCAAATTCTACGAACTATAGGAAAGAGCGTCTATCGTTCATAGTATATGATATTTTACAACATAAAATATCAAGTGAAGATTTTTTTTTTTGGATATGTTGATTACTTATACTTACGTAAATTATTATTATTTTATCGAAATTGTTGAGGCCAACTCAACCCTTCTGGCAGACCGGACTAAACTATGTCGTCTTAGCCTGTGGAGAGGGTCGAGCGCGCACATAGTCACAGAGCAAGCAGAAATACTATTCACAATGCAATTTTAACGTGAAAACCCCACAACCAGTTAAAAGCACATGACATGTACGGTGTCAGTCAAACTTCATTATTGGAGGCACTTTACAGAGTGTTTTGAGAGTCGAGAGCGACAGACCCCCGCTCGTTACAGTTTTGAGATGAGAGATGGTATTACGTGTAACATCCCAGAAACAGCAGACCCCTATGAAGTTTTGTCATGACTAGGTCATGACAAAGCTTTAAGAGGACCAAGAGAACCATGGGTGTGTATGTAGATAGGTGAAAGCACCTTGGTCTACAAATAATAGTTTCTGGACACCTAAGCTAGGGTTTGGCCATTGACTCCCAACATGACTATTTGACCCCCACCATACCACTTTCAACCTCATAGGGACCCTTGAAAGACCATACAACTCATTTGGGATCAACCTAAGGGGTCAAGCTAACTAGGGTCAACCTTAACCCTTATTAGGTAAAATTGTCCTAATTTGACCTAAGTTGATTACATCAAGACACAAATGGACTTGGGTGGTGGCAAGGGACTCAAGACACCAAGTTGACCAGTCAACCCATTTTTTTGACCAATTCAAACCCTACAAGTCAACTTTGGTCAAACCAAGCTCAAATGGGGGGAAACTAGGCCCAACTCCAATCAAATTGGGCTAGTCCCAAATGTGATGACCCACTAGCTCTAGCAAGTGAAAATTACCTGAAGAGCCACTCAATTTCTATAGGCAATGACTAGGAGAGAGAAGGTGGAGTTTTTCATTTAAGGGAGGAGAGAGAAAGAGGGGAGTTGTCACAACCCGCATTTCCTCAACGAGTACCTCGTATCAGAGCAAGAGGAACTACGGCTTATGATGCCACGTCGTGCAGGGGATAACTGCACACGCTTAGACAACCCTTGACACTTACTTTATGAGTTGAAATCCAACAGTTAAATGCAAGAAAACCTTTGAATTTAATGGCCGTATCCCTCGGCCTTAGGTATCAAAAACTGTATTTGTATGCGGCGGAAATACTTTGTTTATTTATGACGATCTCCTATATGCAGTCTCTATTGATATTATTATAAGAAATCATCTTTGTTTACGTCATTTGGAAAATAAGTGTTTGGTAACCAAAACATGTTATGCATGTATACAATAATAGGTTTGGTTTAGCTTCAAAATACCTAATGCAACCTACCATAAATTCTTCCCAAGAGCAAGAAGACATCATCCAAATGAGTCACATTAACAGTCGATTATTCATACATCACAAGTAAAGAAAGCCACCAATGGGCGCAAACAAGCTAACACGAACCCATTGGGGCACATGTATGTCTGTACAACAAAGAAAAGAACTACCTCGCTAAGTAAGCTCGGCTAGCTCCCAAGAAATGCCACCAACAAACCTAGCCGCTCAACCGGCTACAACCTGCACCTGAGGCATTCAAGAAAGAATACCTCAGCAATCCTCGAAGATACAGTAAAAATAAGAGCAGCATGTTTATACAATATCATGAAGGGGCTTACCGACCCCGTAGCAAGGTTTCATCTAAGCAAAATGAGTGAATAAAATAAGTGGAAAACGCACCAAAACACATGCCAAACGCACCAAGTGCGTACAAGTTTCATCAAGTCCTGCTCAACCCGCAGGAGCAAAAGGCAAAACACATGCCCATTCCATCATCCTTAGTACAAGAAACAACTAAACGAGTGAAACATAAGCAGCGGTTACATGCGATTCAGCAGGGGTCTTTTGGTGGCAGCCCTAAAGTGGAACGCACCAATAAAAGCCAGCCCAAATCGGGGCAAAATGGTGCTCTACACCACAAATCCAAACCAGGTGGCCACAAAGGCTTAACCCACACCACCCCTTACCAAAGCCGCACATACACGCTTCTGCCATGGTTCACATTCGCCTCGCAAAACTCACCATAAACGAACCTAACCGTAACCCCACAATCAAATCTCACCATAACCCAAGTACCACTTTCCCTTCCTTCATCCTCACACATGACGACCAATTGTCAACGTAGAGTTTGATGCACTTCATCACATGAAAGAGTTTGATTAACCTAATTACATAAATCACATGTTTGGAACAAGAATCAAATGCTTTTGATCAAGGAAGAATCACATAAATTTGAAAGGCTACATGAACATGAATCAAATTAGCTACATGAATCACATGAACAAGAAAACTACCTGACTTAACCTAGCATAGACCTGATAACAAAACAAAACTAAGCATGGAAGATCAAAGTCATTCAGCATAGGGAAATTTAAGAGCATAATAAGGCTAGTGAGGAAGAACCCAAAACAAGAAGAACAAGCTAGGAAACTTGAAAGAGAAAAACTAGCTATTTTGCACAATCAAAGACAAGAAAGAAGATTGGCAAGGGTGAAGAACACCGCTTGCCTGAACCGAGACGATGCCGCGACGGCTGCTCCTCTCTTTCCTTGCCTTGCTTGAGCCCTTGCTCCCTTGAGTTCCTTTTGGAATGTGGAAGAAGATGAAGAGAAGGTGCAGTGAGGAGGAGAAACTCTGTTTCGGCCTTATTTCCTCCAGAACAGAGCTGAACCGTTAGATGCAGAACCAAGGAAATAAACGGCACAAAAAAACTGGGAAAAGTCGATTTTCGGGCCGGTCACGCCCTGTGTCACGCCCGTGACGCAGGGCGTGTACCTTAAGCGGCGCAGAAAGTCGGCAAATCCAAGTTTATCCCCACGGTACATGGCCGGGTACACGCCCGTAACGGGTCGGTCACGCCCGTGACCTAGGGCGTGTAGCCCGTGTCTCGACACCTCGTCGACCAAAAGTGTCGACACTCGACACAGCTTGACACGCCCGTGTCACAGGCCGTGTCCCCTCTCTCGACACCCGACACTCGACACTCGACACAGCTGGACACGACCCGTGACACGCCCGTGTCACGGGGCGTGTACCCCATTCGTCGAGCTCAACTTGACACAGAAAAATTGTCGAGTCAAGGAGGTCACGCCCAGGTCACGCCCTGGGTCACGCCCCGACACGCCCGTGTCGGGGGGCGTGTCACACACAAAAATGTCTATTTTTCCCTGTTGTGAAAAATATTTCTGTGTCGTCCTAGACCATTTTTGCCTTAAGAACTTTTTACCCTTTTTTGTTTGCTGTACAAGCAACCCATTTTGAGCGACATTTCCCGGGCGCGAAAAAGTGCAAACATTCCCTAAGAGGCCTCACCGAGTCCCCAATTTGGACTCCGGTTTGCTGGGGAATCGTGCAAGTTGGCTACCAAAACAGCCACTCGCAAACCCGCGGGACAAACCACGCTCGAACAACGGTCAAAGCCAACGTAACGCCCATCAAGCGTATGCAATCAAAAATCCGGGGTGTTACAATCACTCCCCCTAACAAAAAGTTTCGCCTCGAAACTTTTCAATCATTTTGATCTCAATCACATAAGGTCACAAACCAAAAACAGCAATGCAACAAAAACACCAATCCACATACCAGCTTATCTACATGAACAAATGAGGGTGAGCCGCCCTCATCGTTGACTCGAGCTCCCACATCGCGCTTTCCACATTCTGATTTTTCCATAGCACCTTGACCATAGGAATCTTCTTTTTCCGTAACACGCGATCTTGGGAGTCCAATATCCGGATAGGCATCTCCACATAAGAAAGGTTTGGCGTCAATTGCGGCACCACATCAAACACTTGCGTGTCATGTCGCACACACTTGCGAAGTTGGCTAACATGAAATACGTCGTGAACACCAGGAAAGTTCACGGGTAACTCTACTTTGTAAGCGGATGCACCAACTCGCGCAAGAATCTTGAAGGGACCCACAAATCTTGGGTCTAATTTGCGCTCTTTTCCAAACCTTTTAATCCCAACCATTGGGGAGACTTTCAAGAAAACGGAATCCCCCACCGCAAACTCTAATTCCGACCTTCGCCGGTTGGCGTACTTTTCATATCGCTCTTGGGCGATTCGGAGCTTCTCCCGAATAAGCCGTACGACAACTTCCATGTCCTCGAGCGCCTATGGGCCCAACAAAGGCCTCCCGCCAACCTCAGTCCAAAAGAGGGGAGTCCGACATCGACGCCCATATAAAGCTTCGAACGGAGCCATTTGCAAGCTTTCTTGATAGCTATTATTATATGCGAATTCCATAAGCCGCAAACGTTCATCCCATGGTCCGCCATACTCAAGAATATAGCATCGAATCATATCTTCTACAATTTGATTTACTCGTTCTGTTTGGCCATTCGTCTGAGGGTGGTAAGCAGTGGAATACCGCAAATCCGTGCCCAAACCCTCTTGTAGACTCTTCCAGAAACGAGAAGTAAATCGGGAATCCCTGTCTGATATGATATTGACTGTCACACCATGCAGTCGGATGATCTCGTTCAAATAGAGCTCCGCTATTGTCTTCATCGGGTAGTTGACCTTAAATGGTATGAAATGAGCACACTTGGTCAATCTATCCACGATCACCCACACGGAGTCATGTCCTCGTGGAGATCTTGGTAGGCCTGTAATAAAATCCATTGAGATGCTTTCCCACTTCCATGTTGGAATCTCCAATGGTGTCAACTTGCCACCAGGCCTCCCATGATCAGCTTTCACCCGCTTGCAGGTATGACATTCAGATACAAATCGCGCTATATCTCTTTTCATTCCATACCACCAGACAATTTGTTTCAAATCACGGTACATTTTTGTTGAGCCTGGATGGTAGGCCATACATGAGCCATGTGCTTCCCAACACACCATCTCGCGAATGTCTCCAACTGCGGGAATACAAAATCGACCACGATACTTTAACGTGCCCCCCTCATCAATAAAAAAATCCAGTAATTCACGCTTTTCTGTTCGACGAAACAAATGTAACAGATCAGGATCATCCTTTTGATGTTATCTTGCAAGCACCAGCCATGAAGGTTCTTCTACCATCGAATGACTTTGCGGGTCATATTTGCCTACGGAAATATCCATCAATAGAAATTCCTCCACAAGACGGTCGACTGAAAGATGAAATAATTTCCCCATCTTCCGACTCAAAGCATCGGCCACAACATTCGCTTTCCCCGGATGATACTGAATGTCCACATCATAATCCGCTACATATTCAAGCCATCGCCGTTGGCGCAGATTCAGTTCCTTTTGCGTGAAGACGTACTTTAAACTTTTATGATCCGTAAAGATTTTACATTGCGCACCATGAAGTAAGTGTCTCCACAACTTCAACGCAAAGATCACCGTTGCGAACTCCAAATCATGCATTGGTTAGTTCTTTTCATGACTTTTCAACTGCCGAGACCCATACACAATCACCATTTTGTCTTGCATTAAAACACATCCCAGTCCAACGTGCGACGCATCCACAAAGACGTCATAATCTATCCCTTCTGTCGGCAAGATCAACACAGGAGCGGTACATAACCTGTTCTTGAGTTCAAGGAATGAGGCCTCACACTTGTCATTCCACTCAAACACCACATTATTCTGGGTTAAGCGAGTCAAAGGTGCAGCCAACGTAGAAAAACCTTCGACAAATCTGCGATAATAGCCGGCCAATCCCAAGAAGCTTCGAATCTCCTTGGGTGTCTCCGGTCTTCTCCACTCCATGACTGCAGCAATCTTTTCGGGATCCACTGAAATGCCATGGTGATTAATGACATGACCCAGAAAGGCAACTTGAGGCAATCAAAACTCACATTTGCTTAGCTTGGCGAATAACCGTTGGTCTCGCAACGTGGCCAATACCAATCGCAGATGCTGTTCATACTCCTCAGCACTGCGGGAGTAGACAAGAACGTCATCAATAAAAACCACCACAAACTTATCCAAGTAGTCCTTGAACACCCTGTTCATCATATCCATGAAGGCTGATGGTGCGTTGGTCAAACCAAACGACATCACCAGAAATTCAAAATGACCATGTCGTGATCGAAATGCAGTCCGCGAAATATCAGACTTCCGGACCTTGAGCTGATGATAGCCCGAGTGGAGATCAATCTTCGAAAATACTGAACTGCCACGCAGTTGATCAAACAAATCATCAATTCTTGGCAGTGGGTACTTGTTTTTAATCATCACCTTGTTCAACTCCCGGTAATCGATGCAAAGCCACATCGACCCATCTTTCTTCTTCACAAATAACACCGGTGCACCCCAAGGTGATGAACTCGGCCTGATAAACCCTTTTGCCAATAAATCATCCAGCTGGAGACACAACTCTGATAGCTCACGCGGGGCCATTCTGTACAGCGCTTTCGCAATAGGCCGCGTACCCAGTTCCAAATTAATAACGAACTCGACATCACGATCAGGGGGAAGACCAGGAAGCTCAGTAGGAAAAACAACTGGGAATTCACGCACAACAGGAATCTCCTCCAAATGCGGTAAAACAACACTAGTCCCCACAACTGAGACTAGACAAGCAAAACAGTCGAAAACAAACAACGTCCGAACACATACCGCCGAGATCCCTGGAGTATCCTGGCATGAATCACCATAAACACTTCCCGGCTGACCATTGTCCTTGATAAAATCCAAGCGCTTCCCTTTACACTGGATGACGACGTCATAGCGAGATAACCAGTCCATGCCCAGAATGACGTCAAAATCCTCCAAATCGATCACCTTGAAATCAGCCTTTGCTAAGAAATCGCCCAACAAAATGGGACAATCAAGAAGACCCCAGTCTGCCACCACAGAAGCACCGGAAGGGAACTTCACCAAAAAGGCATTCCCCACTCGATCTGGTGTCAGATGATACCGATCCAGAAAGGTTCGAGCCACAAATGAATGGGTTGCGCCAGAATCAAAGAGAACACGCGCCCAACGGTTCTTTACCTTAACGTTTCCTATAAGAGGCATAAATAAAACGTGAACCAGAGGAATGAATCGAACCTGAGATAACCTGGGGTGACATCTGAGCTTCCTCTGAGGAGATCACATTTAACTTCCCTTTTCCTTTATCCACACGCGGAGGCGGAGGCAAAGCCTGGAGTGGCATTGGCTGCAGCACGGGCTGGTTTTGTGGGCACCTTGCCTTCAGATGTCCCTGTTTGCCACACTGGAAGCACACCTTGTCCTTGACCCAGCGGCGGCTCATATCATGACCTCTTCCCCCACAAGCTGTACACTCCAAGTCTCTGGTTGGCGCACCCTGAATGGCGTGCACCTGCTCCTTCTTTTGCATCCCTAACCGCTTGAAACATTTCTTAAATGGGTGGCCTGACCGGCCATAGAAGCTACATGTTTCCTTGTTCTTCTTCCTTACATCTGATTCTTGGGAGCTTTTCCCTCCCATCAGCTTCCTCTTATCCTTCCTCATCAGTTGTCCTCTTTGTTTTGCATTTTCTATCGCTTCAACCTTCAACGCAGCCTCAACCACAATAGTGTAACTCGTCGCTCCATAAGCATTTGCGAACTGCTGCACGTCGCTGCGGAGTCCGCTAAGAAATCTCTTTACTCGGTCAGCTTCCGTAGTCACCAAGCTCGGAGCGAACCGACTTAACTTGCTAAACTCAATTTCATACTCACTAACTGTGATTTTCCTCTGCTTCAGGTACAAGAAATCATTCATCAGGCGGTCCCTTTCAACTGACGGCAGAAACTTGTGCCGTAACATTTCTTTAAAGGCTTCCCACGAACATCCCGCCCCTAAGCTCTCCTTTTCTCGCAACCACCAACCTTTAGCCAACCCTTTGAGTTGATAGGCGACAAGCATCACCTTCTGGTCCTCAGTAACACCAGAATAACCAAACATCTCTTCCAACGTGATCACCCAATCATCCAAGATCACAAACTTCGCTTTTCCATCATAAGTCAGTGGTCCAAGTCGCTGAAACTGCGAGATGAAAGTCATCGCAGGAGGAACCACAACTGGGGGTATCACTGCCACGGAAGGAGTAGAAATGGTGGGTCCTCGGATCGTCTCTTGCCCTCTTGGTGCCAGTCCAGACATCGCTGAGGACATAGCTTGGAGCTGGGACTACACTTCCTGCACCTGTCTCGTCAAAGCCTCATTACTTTGGCGTAGGCTATCCCTTAGGGCATTATTCTGCGCGCCCAAAGACTCGCCCTCGGATTGGGGAGTTTGCCTTGTCACTGGACGCTTCGACATCCTATCAACATGTTCACTCTTATCAAGCTCAAACCCAACAAAACACACAACGGCTATGTACAGACCATACATCTCTAAATATGAATATCAACTGCTAACTTGCTCTGGGTGTTTGAGAATGATGGTATGCCTAGCCTAAATATGACTCACCGTCATCCCACTAACTTGTGTCTAACCGATGAATGCATGACTTTATGTGACCCAAAACCATGAGTGTACAGGTGTCATCATGTACATCTTAGCTTGGCACGTTGTGCTCATGCAATGTTATGTTATGCGTGCTGTGCGATGCAATCTAGAAAAGGCTTTAATTCATGCCATGAGAGGTCGTACGCATCACAATGCTATGCATCCCATACTACATAGCATTGCATGCAACGAAGAAAAGAAAACGTGCTAGTCACATCCATGTGGTAAGGTTATGCATCACATACTACATAACCCGCACATGTTGCCCCTATGGTAGATCCATATACAACCACATATTATGCATCCCATACTACATAATATGCCCCGTATACTTCTTGTCATGCCATGAGTGTAGTGTGCGTGCGTCGGCCAAGACATACTGATGGCACCTCGGTGTGCGTATGATATGATGCTTACAACCAAACAAGAAAGTTTGCCCGACCAATTGGCAAGCAAACCTCCCTCTGATACCAACTGTCACAACCCGCATTTCCTCAACGAGTACCTCGTATCAAAGCAAGAGGAACTACGGGTTATGATGCCACGTCATGCAGGGGATAACTGCATACGCTCAGGCAACCCTTGACGCTTACTTTATGAGTTGAAATCCAACAGTTAAATGCAAGAAAACCTTTGGATTTAATGGCCGTATCCCTCGGCCTTAGGTATCAAAAACTGTATTTGTACGCGGCGGAAATACTTTGTTTATTTATGACGATCTCCTATATGCAGTCTCTATTGATATTATTATAAGAAATCATCTTTGTTTACGTCATTTGGAAAATAAGTGTTTGGTAACCAAAACATGTTATGCATGTATACAATAATAGGTTTGGTTTAGCTTCAAAATACCTAATGCAACCTACCATAAATTCTTCCCAAGAGAAAGAAGACATCATCCAAATGAGTCACATTAGACATCTATTATTCATACATCACAAGTAAAGAAAGCCACCAATGGGCGCCAACAAGCTGACACGAACCCATTAGGGCACATGTATGTCTGTACAACAAAGAAAAGAACTACCTCGCTAAGTAAGTTTGGCTAGCTCCCAAGAAATGTCACCAACAAACCTAGTCGCTCAACCGGCTACAACCTACACCTGAGGCATTCAAGAAAGAATACCTCAGCAATCCTCGAAGATACAATAAAAAGAAGAGCAGCATGTTTATACAATATCATGAAGGGGCTTACCGACCCCATAGCAAGGTTTCATCTAAGTAAAATGAGTGAATAAAACAAGTGGAAAACGCACCAAAACACATGCCAAACGCACCAAGTGCGTACAAGTTTCATCAAGTCCTGCTCAACCCGCAGGAGCAAAAGGCAAAACACATGCCCATTCCATCATCCTTAGTACAAGAAACAACTAAACGAGTGAAACATAAGCAGCGGTTACATGCGATTCAGCAAGGGTCTTTTGGTGGCAGCCCTAAAGTGGAACGCACCAATAAAAGCCAGCCCAAATCGGGGCAAAATGGTGCTCTACACCACAAATCCAAACCCGGTGGCCACAAAGGCTTAACCCACACCACCCCTTACCAAAGCCGCACATACACGCTTCTGCCATGGTTCACATTCGCCTCGCAAAACTCACCATAAACGAACCTAACCGTAACCCCACAATCAAATCTCACCATAACCCAAGTACCACTTTCCCTTCCTTCATCCTCACACATGACGACCAATTGCCAACGTAGAGTTTGATGCACTTCATCACATGAAAGAGTTTGATTAACCTAATTACATAAATCACATGTTTGGAACAAGAATCACATGCTTTTGATCAAGGAAGAATCACATAAATTTGAAAGGCTACATGAACATGAATCAAATTAGCTACATGAATCACATGAACAAGAAAACTACCTGACTTAACCTAACATAGACTTGATAACGAAACAAAGCTAAGCATGGAAGATCAAAGTCATTCAGTATAGGGAAATTTAAGAGCATAATAAGGCTAGTGAGGAAGAACCTAAAACAAGAAGAACAAGCTAGGAAACTTGAAAGAGAAAAACTAGCTATTTTGCACAATCAAAGACAAGAAAGAAGATTGGCAAGAGTGAAGAACACCGCTTGCCTGAACCGAGACGATGTCGCGACGGCTGCTCCTCTCTTTCCTTGCCTTGCTTGAGCCCTTGCTCCCTTGAGTTCCTTTTGGAATGAGGAAGAAGATGAAGAGAAGGTGAAGTGAGGAGGAGAAACTCTGTTTCGGCCTTATTTCCTCCAGAACAGAGCTGAACCGTTAGATGCAGAACCAAGGAAATAAACGGCACAAAAAAACTGGAAAAAGTCGATTTTCAGGCCGGTCACGCCCTGTGTCACACCCGTGACGCAGGGTGTGTACCTTAAGCGGCGCAGAAAGTCGGCAAATCCAAGTTTATCCCCACGGTACACGGCCCGGTACACGCCCGTGACGGGTCGGTCACGCCCGTGACCTAGGGCGTGTAGCCCGTGTCTCGACACCTCGTCGACCAAAAGTGTCGACACTCGACACAGCTTGACACGCCCTGTGACACGCCCGTGTCACAGGTCGTATCCCCTCTCTCGACACCCGACACTCGACACTCGACACTCGACACTCGACACTCGACACTCGACACTCGACACAGCTAGACATGGCCCGTGACACGCCCGTGTCACGGGGCGTGTACCCCATTCGTCGAGCTCAACTCGACACAGGAAAATCGTCGAGTCAAGGAGGTCACGCCCAGGTCACGCCCTGGGTCACGCCCCGACACGCCCGTGTTGGGGGGCGTGTCACGCACAAAAATGACTATTTTTCCCTGTTGTGAAAAATGTTTCTGTGTCGTCCTAGACCATTTTTGCCTTAAGAACTTTTTACCCTTTTTTGTTTGCTGTACAAGCAACCCATTTTGAGCGACATTTCCCGGGCGCGAAAAAGTGCAAACATTCCCTAAGAGGCCTCACCGAGTCTCCAATTTGGACTCCGGTTTGCTGGGGAATCGTGCAACTTGACTACCAAAACAACCACTTGCAAGCCCGCGGGACAAACCATGCTCGAACAACGGTCAAAGCCAACGTAACGCCCATCAAGCGTACGCAATCAAAAATCCGGGATGTTACAGGAGTTAATGTTGAAATGCAAAGAGGCTTTCCCCCTCCCCTTCCTTAATCTTCCATTCATCTCCCCTAACCATTGGGAGGAGTTTGACATCAATTCCAGCCAGCCTAGCATATGAAGAGACACCAATTCACCATGGCCGAACACCCCCCTTCATGACCATTAATGGCTATTCGAGTATAGCCTCCCCCTCTTCCCAAAACAACCCATCCATCAGTTTTAAATGCTTCTAATAAAACAAAATGGACGGTTACATCACTGGTTTAGGAGGAGAATAGAGAATTCAGCAAGGAAGAAGCTTGAGATCGCCGACCATGGCACATCACTACCACACATGCCGCCAAGCCCTCTTGCAGGTCTAATCCTCTTCCTTCTCCTCTGTGCTATATTTATAGATCTTTAAGTGGAGAAATCGGGCTCAATCGAGCCAGATCAGTGAGGAAAACATGAGTATTTTTGTGAAAATTCAACCACTCGGGTTCGCCGGAAACGGCCCCTACGGCGGCTATGCCGCCGCCAGGCGATAGCCGCCACCTTGACGGAGGTGGTGGTGGTGGCAGGCCAGGGATGTGACTGGGTGGCCGGAAATTGGAGTTTGAAAAGCTCTAGGTAGAATCGATCACGGCCCTTGACTCATCGGGGATGATGACCCATGGTCGTTGGATTGGGTTTGATCGATACGCGAATGCCTACCATTTTAATGTAAATAGATTATTTCATTTCTGTCACAATATTTCAGTCACCTTGCCTTAATTATTAAAAATAGTTCGAAGTATTTTCTGTAAATGTGTCAAATATAGAAAACCTATCCCTTGAAGTCTAGTTTAATAAAAAATTTAAATCAACACTTTTGAACCAATGATTTTCCCTCAACACACTTTTTCGTGCAAGGTGTCCAAATGCTAATAGAAATTTAAATGAGTGCCCCCAATTGCCCACTTAGTCAAATAGACTGAATTTTTGATCATAGGCTGGCCTGACCATGTTCCACAACATATCCAAAAATCAAATTCTTTGGAGATGCATTTTCTATAGTTTTTGAATTAATTTAATAATTCATGTATGTAATTAAAATAGGGTTTATGGACCTCAAATATTTTCCAAACTCTGATGAATGACCAGAGGGGATTGAAAGAATTAGTTCCTAAACAACTAGAGGGGGGGGGGGGGTGAATAGGTGTAATTCCTTTTTCTTCTAAGGGAGAATATATATTCAGTTAATTACTTAGAAACAGTTAATTCTTCAGCTAACACAACACAGAATTCACAGAATCACACAATCACAGATTGCACACAGTTTTTATAGTGGTTCCCCAAGGTCTGGGTACATCCACTTTCCCCCTTCGCCTATCTAGCAGTGCGCTAGATTCAGCCTAACTTCTTCTCTTCACCTCATATCCACAGATCTTACAGCTCAGAACCCAAACAAGGCTCCTATAACTCAGAGTAAGTCCACACTCCAACAGCTCAGGCAATCTGCCCTACCTCAGCCTTCAACAAGGCCTACAACTCAGAGATAACAATCTCCTACAACTCAGGCTCACAGCCCTACCTCAGCCTTCAACAAGGCCTACCACTCAGAGAAAATAATCTCCTACAACACAGCCTTTATAAACACAGGCTTACAGCTCAGATCTTATATAGATCCTACAAAAAATAAATTTAACAATGTATATTACCACCACCCTGGTAGAGAGAGAAAGGATGGATGGCTTCTTGATCAGTTCTTGGAAGAATCTGATGGCAGAGAACAACCACTCTTAGCTTTCTTCAAAGCTTCTTGAATCTGAACTCAGTAGGGTTGATCTCCTTTGAAGTTGATCTTCAATCAGCTTCTTTCTTGAAATTCAGATCTCAATCTGAATCCTTCTTGGCAGACTGGTTCAGAATCTGCACTTGAGGAACTTGTTGATATAAGTCCCTTTCTTCACTTCAATAGATGGAACTCTCTCTCTCCACCTTCTTCTTTTTATTCTTTCTCAGTGTTTTTGCTTCTATCAGTATTAGTTATATGTTCTGTTGATGGAGAATGCCTTTATATAGTCTTCCTCCATGGTAACCGGCTGATCTGGTTTCTAACAAACTTCTGACAGCTCTGATAGTTATAATAGACCGGTTGGTAATGACAGCTGTCAAGTCATCCAGTTACTTCTTGAAACTCTGTCTCTGTCAGCAAAGTGTCGAGACTGAACCTCATCATGTGTCGACACAAGTAGACTAAGTATCGACACAAGCCTTGGTGATGTCGACACAGCTTACTTAGTGTTGACACTGCTTCTCGACACAACTTCTGTAGATTGTGTCGACACTAGTTCTGTGGTGTCGACACAGTCACTTCTTTTCTTCATACAAATTGATTTTGTTGAAATTCTGCCATGTGTCGACACAAGTCCTGTGTGTCGACACAGTTAATGTCGACAAGGTCTTCTGTGTGTCGACACTGCCTCTGTGTGTCGACATAATTGATGTCGACTAAGCTTTTGTGTATCGACACTACCTCTGTGTGTCGACACAGTTGATGTCGACTAAACTTTCTCTGTGTGTCGACACTGCCTCTATGTGTCGACACAGTTGATGTCGACTATGCTTCACTGTGTGTCGACACTGCCTCTGTATGTCGACACAGTTTCTTCTGGTGTCGACACATCCTTTCCAAGTGTCGACACAATTAACTCCAAATGTCGACACAGCTTTTCTCTAGTGTCGACACAAGCCTTCATAAGTGTTAACACAGCTTCTTCTGGTGTCGAATCATGGACTTAGAAAAGTTTTCCTGCATTCTTGCATTTTCTTAACCTGCACATATAAACTCAAAACAACATCAAATACACCTTGATGCATATCATTGAGTAAGGTGAGGCTTCTTCAAATCTGGTACACATTTTCCAATGTACCCAACAATCTCCCCCTATTTGGAGAAGTCATAACCCTTAGTCAATGATGTACACAATTCATTACAAACACATATTATGATGTACAAAACATTATATGATAGGGTAACTTATAAACAAAACATATATAAAAAGTCATCACAGAATAATAATGCAACCAGAATGAGCATTAATCATGTTTTGTTTCAACTTCAAAAGTTTCTTTAATAATAGTTTACATAGATTTTAAACACTAAAGTTTACAATGTTATAAAATCTAGTGAATCTAATCTAAGGCTGCTCTGGCTCCTTGATGACTATTCCTTTGCCTGATTGGATCTTGGCTTGTACTGAAGCATCTGTATCTTCACCTGGCTTCTTGCCCTTCAGATCCTTCTTCTTTTGTTCTTCAGCTTTTATTCTTTGCCTTTCAAAATAATGAAAAGGCTTAGGGAAATACTTGCTAGGCTCCTGAGCATTAGGAGGTAGCTTCCCAACCTTTGCCTTTCTTCTATACTGTAGAATGGCTTCCTGTCTAGCTTCATGCTTTTGCCATTCTTGCTCTGTGTACCATTTACCCCTATCATGGGTCTTGTATTTTATAGATTTCCAGGCAGTCATTATGATATTCCTGGAAGTTGGACTCCACTGCTCAAAATCAGGGTTTAACTCAGCCTGTTCTCTGAATCCTTTCTTTGACAGTTGAGCTTCTTGCTCCTTATTCACATCTGCCTCTGACATTTCAACTTTCTCTATGATAACATTTTTATTACCCTCTGGAGGGCTGTACATTGACTGTACTTCTTGGTGAATCATTTCAAAATCTACAGGAGGATAAATGACCTGAGCAACTTCAGGTTGATCACCTCCAAAATAAGCAGGGTGTATACCTGACTCAGCTACATTATCATCATCACAGAGGGGTGGATATCCAAGGGTGGATCTGATGCTATTAGATATCCATTTAGCATGATCTGAGCCAGCTTTGACTAACACTCTCTCCCCCTTTATGACTTCTCTGGCAATATGATCCCTGAGGTCATCTTTCTGAAATCTGATTTATTCATCAAGATAATTAACACCATCTTTGTAGAATGACTTTAACTTTATGAGCTGTGCAAAAATGGTTTTTTGAGATAGCTCAATAGATGTTTGTACAACAGCTAGGCCTTCCTGTAATTGCTTATCAAAATCTGCCTTGGATGTAGCCCTTGCTTCAGTCTAGGCAGTAACAATATTATTCATTTTTGTAACAATCACATTATGTGATTCTATCAGATTATCATTCATTCTAAGTTGATTCTCTAGGACATAGCCTTGCTTAAGAGCTATATCATCAACTTGAGTCTTGATTATTTCTTGATGTGTTGCTAGGAAAACCACAACATTGCCTCCTTTGTGGAAACAATCAGTCATTTTCTTCTTATTCTGATTAACTTCAAATCTTATAGATTTAATATCTTGTGCCAAGGAGAATTGTAGATCTTTGTGAGTCTCATCCATATATTTCTCCATGATAATCCTTTGTTCATCTAACTTTACTTGCAAGGATATCAACAAAGAACTATAATCAGTTACTGGGGCAGGTTGAGGAGCAGTTTGTAAAGTCCTTTTATAATTTTGGCTTCTCCTTTTGAAAACCATCAGCTTCCTCTTTTTGGCTTGAATTTCTGCTTCATCTTCTGAAGCTGAGGTACTGTCAATATCAACTCTTTCCTTAGGACTAGGAGGCAATTCCTGTGCAGTCCTAGGTAGCTCCCCCTGAGTCCCTTGCTCCTCCCCCACAGTACTTACTAGCTCCTCCTCAATGTTAACTTGCTACCCCTCAAAGTCTGCTTTCTCCCCCTCAAATTCAGGTTGCTCCCCCTCAGTTCTTGCTTGTACTGTATCTGGAAACAACTCCTCAAGGGTAAACTCTTGTTGAGTAGGGACTTGAGGCACCACCAACTCAGGAGCATCAGCAGCAGCAGATGTATCCTCCATGATAATATCTTGTGCTTGACTTTGTAGTTGTGTTGGCTGGTCAACATCAATCAAAGATTCAGTTAGTATGTCATCCTCATTAATGAAAATTGATTGATTAACCTCTTGAATTAACTCAAGAATAGTTTGTGTAGCCATTTCACTTTCCAAGTGGATTGGCTCTTCCTCAAGTTGAGGCTCCCCCTGCACCTGAGTACTATCTGCAATATGTTGTGCAGGAGATTTTTCAGGAAGCTCTTGCCTCTCTTCATCAAGCATATCCTTAGTTAGGACCCTATCCCATCTGGATATTATCCTGATATTCATTCTCCTCATATGGTTGATCTTTGAACCAGCAGTTTGTTCCATGACTTCAGGAATTATTCTAGTCAAGTTCAGACTCATAATTCTTCCCAGATTTGACTTCTTAATACTTTCCTTAATCTTTTCAAAAATTACTACTGACCAATCTGTGTTTAGTCTGTAGATGATCCTGGTCATCAGGCTGAACATATAGGCTGAAATCCTATCATGCCCTATGGCTTGCAGAGAATGACTTTGCCAACCACTTCTGAAAGAAATTTGCCTTGTAGATTCATCCCTTTCCTATTAATTGTTGATCCAATCTTCAAGATGGGATCCAATCCACACCATTGAAGTGCTTCCCTAGTCTTTGAAGAGGGTACTTCTTCTTCTTGAGTTCTTGGAAGTTGAAGAGTTTTTCTCAAGCTCTTCAAAGTAAGTTTAACCTTAGTTCCCTGAACTGTAGACTTGATCTTAAGTCCAGTAGAATCTAAAGTAGCAGCGCCATAGAATTCCAATATTTCTTTCTTCCATATCTTTGTTGGTTCAGATACCAAAAATTCCAACCCATTTTCAGCAATTAGGGTTACTACCGCTTTAATTTTAGTTTCCGCATTATCAAAGGCATTGCGTACCAGCTCATAACCTTTGTTGACACTATCTTCTAGCTTTGGCGCCATTAGGGTTGAGTGAAAGCTTGGATTGAGAAGAGAGAAGTTGTCGACACAGGATTTTGGACTCGAAAATATAGAGATTGTGTCGACAGAATATGTTGTTGACCTATTTATACCCTTCTAAATCATGAAGGTCAAAAGACACGTCAACAATCTCTTAATGTGTCGACACCGTTGAAAAGTGTCGACACGGACTTCTAATGTCTCGACATCAATTCTATTTGTCTTTGTCGAGTTCGACGATCTAAGGTTGCCGAATCTGCGCTCGACGATATGTGTCAATTCTGCGCTCGACGGAATCTGCGTGTTTACTCTAAGTGTCGACACCACTTCTGGATGTGTCGACACCGATTCTCTAGATGTGTTGACACTACTTTCCTGGAATGTCGACACCAATTTTCTAGATGTGTCGACACCACTTTCCAGGAATGTCGACACCAACTACTATGTGTCGACACAGATAACTTCTGATGTCGACACAATTTTACTTAGCCAAATTTGTTAAACTAATTTATGTTCAACATACCTATTTCAATTTTGAAATTGTTGAATTTAGTTTCATTTAAAGGCTTAGTAAACATGTCAGCTATTTGTAAATCAGTACTAACAGATTCTAAAGAGATATCTTCTTTCTCTACATGGTCTCTAAGAAAATGGTATCTTATTTCTATATGCTTTGTTTTACTATGAGAAACGGGATTATGAGTAATATAAATAACACTAGTAGAATCACATAATAATGGAGTTCTACTTACCTGAATACCATAATCTTCTAACTGATGCTGTATCCACAATAATTGTGCACAACAACTTCCAGCAGCAACATACTCAGACTCAGCTGTGGAACTTGCCACACTGGTCTGCTTCTTACATCTCCAAGACACCAATCTTCCTCCTAGAAATTGACAGATGCCTGTTGTGCTTTTCCTATCTTCTTTGCAACCTGCAAAGTCTGCATCTGAATAGCCCATTAGTAAAAAAATCTCTATTCCTAGGATACCAAAGGCCTAGATTAGGGGTGCCCTTAAGATATCTCAAAATCCTTTTGACAGCAGTAAGATGAGATTCTTTAGGGCAGGATTGGTACCTAGCATAGACACATGTAGCATACATGATATCTGGTCTACTAGCAGTCAGATATAGGAGGGAGCCAACTATTCCTCTGTACAAAGTTTCATCTACAGGTTTCCCTACATCATCTTTGCTAAGAGATACACTTGTCCCCATAGGAGTTCTCATGGTAGTGGATGACTCCATACCATACTTCTTAATTAACTCTAGGGTGAACTTAGACTGAGATATGGACAGGCCATCATCAGTCTGTCTTACTTGGAGACCCAAGAAGAACTTAAGTTCTCCCATACATCTCATTTCTAATTTCCCTTGCATATGTTTTGCAAACTTTCTATAAAGGTTATTCTCAGTAGAACCAAATATTATGTCATCAATATATATTTGGACTAGGATAATCTTTCCTTTGGATTTCCTAAAGAATAGAGTCTTGTCTATTCCCCCCCTGAGAATTTGTTCTCAATGAGAAAAGTAGATAGGGTTTCATACCAAGCCCTTGGGGCTTATTTCAACCCATACAAAGCTTTCCTAAGTCTATAAACATAAGTAGGATTGAGTGGATCAACAAAACCCGAGGGATGTTCTACATAGACCTCCTCTTTTAAGTCTCCATTTAAGAATGCAGACTTAACATCCATCTGGAATACTTTGAAGCCTTGATATGTTGCATAAGCTAGAAATAGCCTGATAGCTTCCAGCCTTGCCACTGGGGCAAAAGTCTGATCAAAGTCTATACCCTCCTCCCGTCTGTATCCTTTGACAACTAGTCTTGCCTTGTTCTTCACTATGATCCCACTCTCATCAAGCTTGTTTCTATAAATCCACTTTGTCCCTATGACATTATGGCCCTTTTGTTTTGGAACAAAATCCCAGAACTTACACCTTCTGAATTGATTTAACTCCTCCTGCATAGCTTCAATTCAGTGAGGGTCTTGTATTGCTTCTTCAAATCTCTTGGGTTCCACTTGAGATAAGAAGCTTGAGCAAATAACTGTGTTTAAGTTCTTGCTCCTTGTTTGTACTCCTTGTCTTGGATCACCAGTGATCTGGTGTGCAGGATGATCCTTCAACTGTCTAACTGCTGGAGGTAATCTATCAGCAGTTTGACCTTCTCCAATCTCTTCATTATACTGCACCTCATGGTCTTCATCAGCAACTTGAGTGTCTTGTACTCCCCCTGGACAGCAACTACCATTTTCCACATCCTGCTTTGCAGTTGGATCTTCTCTGATAGTAAGCTGGTCCATATTCTGCTGTATACCTGGAGAGCTACAAGAACTACTTGGCAACTCACTATTAATAAGTCTAGTTTCATCAAAGATGACATGAACTGACTCTTCTACAACTTGAGTAGCCAAATTGTAGACCCTATAAGCCTTACTATTGTTGTTGTACCCAACAAATATCCCATCTTGGGATTTAGCAGCAAACTTAGTTAGGTGAGATTTGCCATTGTTAAGCACATAACATTTGCAACCAAAGATCTTAAAATAGGATAAGTTTGGTTTTCTGCCCTTCACAACCTCATAGGGTGTCTTTTTGTGGTTTTTGGTGATGGAAGCCCTATTGAGCACATGGCATGCAGTGTTTACTTCCTCAGCCCAGAAATATTCTGGGAGAGTAGTGTCACTCAATAGTGTTCTTCCAGCCTCAATCAATGTCCTATTCTTCCTCTCAGCAATGCCATTTTGCTGAGGTGTTCTAGGTGAGGAGAATTCCTGAAGAATCCCATATTCTTCACACAACCCTGTCATACTTTCAGATTGCAATTCAGTTCCATGGTCACTTCTGATTTTGACCACTGAACTATCTAATTCATTCTGAATTTGTTTGACAAAATTGTAGAAGACCTTTGGGGTTTCAGATTTCTACCTCAGAAAGAATACCCATGAGAATCTAGAATAGTCCTCTACAACCACAAAAGTGTAGACCTTCCTACCTAGGCTCTGAACTGGCATAGGACTAAATAAATCCATATGCAAGAGGTACAAGCACCTCACTGAATCCTTGGTTTTAAGACTATGAAAGGAGGATCTAGTCTGCTTGCCTTTTTGATAAGCTGAACATATTCCATCCTTATAACACTTAACTTGAGGACCATTACTCTCTAACTCTTTACTAAAGAGTTGGGCAATTGTCTTGTAGTTAAGATGGCCTAGCCTCTTGTGCCATTTGACACAATGAGAGGCTTTCTCATCAGCCACAAGACAGATAGGAGAATTCTTATTCTCACACACAAAATCTAGGCAATACACATTTCTTTTTCTATAGCCAGTCAATATGACTTTTTGATCACTTGACCTCTTGATAAAACACCCATTCTTGGAAAATGAGATGTCATATCCTAGATCACTCAGCTAGCTTATGCTTATTAGGTTATGTTTCAAACCCTTTACATAAGCCACTTGAGTGATTGTAATTGAGTGGTTAGAAATGTTACCAAAATCTTTGATGATTCCCTTTTCAGAACCACCAAAGATTACTTTAGGCCCATTCAGCATTGGTGAGTAGTCCTTCAGCAATCCCCTTATTCCAGTTATGTGCCTGGAACATCCCTTGTCCAAGTACTATATAGGGGTATGACAACTTGGACTCACTTGCAACATATTATTACTTAACCTTAGAACCCAAATAACTTTTGGGTCCTTGGTTCAAGTTAGTCTGAAATCTAACAAATCTGCCTACAGCTCTTCTAACAGGCAGACTGCTATTCTCCTTGACACTGGTATTGTGCCAATAGTCTAAGGCATAATGGCCTATGTTGCCACAGCACCAGCACTCAAACTTATTATACCTCTTTTTAGGTATAATCTTAAATGTATTATTTACAACAGGTCTTTTGTTTTGTGCTGGGGTTTTGCCTTTCTTATTAGACTGTGCAGCCCATGCAGTGCTCTTAAAGCCTATTCCTGCCTTACCCTTTTGTGACACAAAGTCATCTATTAAGGGTAGGATAGACTTTGGCTTAGACAAACTAGCCACAATCTCCTTCTCTTTCTGAAGTCTGTTTTCCAGACTTTTAATCAGATAATTTTTGAAAGTGTTTGTTCCCATTTGAATAACAGTTATGTTCTTCAATTTGACAATCTCATTCATCTTTTGATCCAGCAGCTTCTCTAAATCAGATGCAGCCAACTTAAGAGCTGCAATTTCCTTAGCCTGATTTTTGGCCAGGTTTTTGCTTCTCTTAAGTGCCTGCAATAAATCTCCATATTCATCTATCAGTTGATGAATATCTCCTTCAGAGTCAGACCCATCTTTATCTCTTGATGGAGATGCATCTGATTTTGACCTAGTGAAGTAATCAGAATCTACAGATACACTTTTTTACCTTAATGGGGCCAGGCTGATCCTGGCACTGGTCTTCTTCAGACACAGCCATCAGTCCTTTGCACTAATGGTCTTCCTGCTCATAGATAGTCCAGTAATTTCATGAACTCATCCTCTTCTTCTACAAACAAACCAATATATTCCTCAGCCTCAGATTTAGATTCTGAAGTAGATTGATTTGTCAAACTTTTCTCTTTCTCATCAACCAAGGATTTCTCCTTCTTTCTCTTGTGCTGAAACTTCTTTCTATTAACAGTCTCCTTCCTCTTGTCTGGACAGTTAGCCATAATATGTCCAGCTTTGTTGCAGCAATAACATATAATCTTGGATGTAGTTGACTTGCTAGGCTTTATCCCATTCCCGTCCTTCCTAGATGATTTCCTCTTCTGATAATAGTCATCTTTGGACTGAGATGTAGATGGCTTTGATTTCCACTGCTTTTTCTTTAAGAACCTCTGGAACTGCCTTGTGAATGCTGCAAAGTCTTCATCAGAATTACTGCTATCTGTACTGTGATTATCAGAATTTTCTAAAATCACTTCTGCATCTTTCTTAGGAGATGATGGAGACATTCTCCTATTCTTCCTTGTGTCTTCTACCTTGAAGGCCACTGACTTTTCTCTATAGTCACCCTTTGTATTTTTCTCTTCCTCCTTTCTGGCTAACAGCTGCATCTCATAAGACAAAAATTTTCCAAACAGTGTTGGAGGAGAAATCTCACCCAGTCTGGCCACTTCCATTGTGGCACAGATCTTAGTATCCCAATCCTTAGTCAAAGACCTAAGGAATTTGTCATTCAGTTCATAAGTACTGAATATTCTTCCATAAGACATTAGTTCATTGACAATCCTATAGAACTTCTTATAACATTCAGTTATACTTTCAGACTTGGCTTGTCTGAAACTCTCATATTCTTGATTAAGCATAGATTTTCTATCTTGCCTAACCTCTTCAGAACCCTCCATGTAGACAATCAATGTGTCCCACATCTCCTTGGAGGTTTTGTAGTGAATTAGATTCTGGAATGTTGAATCATCAATGACACTTACTCTAATGTTCTGGGCACTTTTATCCATTGTTGCCAAGATGATCTCATATTTAGTCATCTCAGAAAAATCCTTTGGAATTCTTTGATTGGAATCGAGAACAGAAATCTTCATTGGAACATATGGTCCTTCCTTAACTGTTATGTAAATTCTAGGATTAGATGCCTCCATGAATAATCTGACCCTTTCTTTCCATATTCCAAATATTTCTTTCCTGCAGATGGGCAATTTCATTGAACCAAGTTCTTTATGGTTTACTCCTGAACTCATTTTCTTAAACTTATTTCTACCTTACAGATCTCACTCAGACTGTTAAGTCTAACTTTAAGGAACCTCGATTTGATACCACTTGAAAGAATTAGTTCCTAAACACATAGAGGGGGGGGGGGTGAATAAGTGTAATTCCTTTTTCTTCTAAGGCAGAATATCTATTCAGTTAATTACTTAGAAATAGTTAATTCTATAGCTAACACAGCATAGAATTCACAGAATCACACAATCACAGATTGCACACAGTTTTTATAGTGGTTCCCCAAGGTCTGGGTACATCCACTTTCCCCCTTCGCCTATCTAGCAGTGTGCTAGATTCGGCCTAACTTCTTCTGTTCACCTCAGATCCACAGATCTTACAGCTCAGAACCCAAACAAGGCTCCTACAACTCAGAGTGAGTCCACACTCCTACAGCTCAGGCAATCTGCCCTACCTTAACCTTTAACAAGGCCTACAACTCAGAGATAACAATCTCCTACAACTCAGGCTCACAGCCTTACCTCAGCCTTCAACAAGGCCTACCACTCAGAAAAAATAATCTCCTACAACTCAGCCTTTATAAACACAGACTTACAACTCAGATCTTATATAGATCATATAGAAAATAGATTTAATAATGTATTTTACCACCACCATGGTTGAGAGAGAAAGTATGGATGGCTTCGTGATCAGTTCTTGGAAGAATCTGATGGCAGAGAACAACCACTCTTAGCTTTCTTCAAAGCTTCTTGAATCTGAACTCAGTAAGGTTGATCTCCTTTGAAGTTGATCTTCAATCAGCTTCTTTCTTGAAATTCAGATCTCAATCTGAATCCTTCTTGGCAGACTGGTTCAGAATCTACACTTGAGGAACTTGTTGATATAAGTCCCTTTCTTATCTTCAATAGATGGAGCTCTCTCTCTCCACCTTCTTCTTTTTATTCTGTCTCAGTGTTTTTGCTTCTATCAGTATTAGTTATATGTTCTGTTGATGGAGAATGACTTTATATAGTATTTGTCACAACCCGCATTTTCTCCGAAGTTAAGAAGTATCAGAGTAGAAGAAAACGCACGTTGTGATGCCACGTCGGACAGGGGATAACTGCCGACGCTCAGGCAACCACCAACTACTAAGACTATGAAAGTTCAAAAGCTTTAATGATGCAAAAATTTATATTTTAGAGGCCGTATCCCTCGGCTTCGTGGATCAACTAGTCCACCCTTCAAAATTATACTTATACGTAGCGGAAAATACTTTATTCATATTTTTAACATCCTAAGAGAATGCATAAGCATCCCCAGGGGACACCTAAGACTATGCAAGACCCTAGATTTAACTTATATAATATTTATATGAAATACCCTTTTACGTGGTTTTGAAAGTAGTGATTAAACTTTTTTTTAGAAAGGAAAACATGATGTCTATGTTTTTGATATAATAGTTGTTTTCTTTTATAGGTTTTAAAGTAACTAGCAACCTAACATAAATCATCCCAGAAGCAAGTTTAATAAACTCCAAAACAGGATAACTAGCAGTATAAGCAAAGTACAAAGCATCTATAAGAGAAACCACCAGTGGGCGCCAACAACTGACACGAACCCACTGGTGAGTAGGCATATCTGTACTACAAGTCTAAAGTAACTACCTCCCAGGAGTGAGGAAAAGAAAACTCAGCAGCAGCTATAACACTAGCAAACTCCAGAAGAACCCTAGCCGCACAGTCGGCTATAAACCGGAACCTGAGGCATTCAAAGAAGAGAACACCTCAACAAAGCAATATATATCAATAGGAAAATGAAACGATAGTATAAAGAAGAAGTGAAACAGGTAAGAGCTAAAGTAAACAAGTGAAGGAAGAATACTCGCCATGAGTGAGTAAAAAGGGGTGCACCAAGTGCACGGGTGAAGTCAAGCCTCACAAATCTCTGCAATAAGGATTAGCAAAATAAATAAATCCTAGCATGAAGCTAGAGCAGAAAGAGTCACCTAATACTGGAGATGGACAAAATCAACATCAAGGGCCTAGGCTGGTGGCAACGGTCCGACCAAGTCTATCAGGCCTAAATATCTCAAGGTGTTGTTGTGGTGGCATCAGTCCAACTCAACCAAACATCTCACATTGTCTTAATAAGACAAGAAGTAAAGCAAGGGTGGCGGCATCGGTCCGACCCACCTCAAAATTACATCCTACTCCAGCACTAAGTGACTCGGAGAAAACCCTAACTGGTAGTTCCATGAACCACCAAGAAGTCACCACAACCCTATTCCAACTAGAGCACCCCTCCTAAGAACCCTAAGTACCAACCGACGGCTAAACGTCGAGTTTCCCCAACCAAGTAGCTTGGCACGAATAGATTGAAACGACACGACACTAAATTTATGCAAGAAATTCGGTACTGAACGTTTAACAACAGTGTAATATTAACTATAACCAAGTAGTTTGGTCTCCCACTAAACCTAAGCGGTTAGCTTGGTACAAACCCGGATAATTAACTTGCTACAACCATGAACATGTAATAATTAACTTGCAACCACCATGAAACTTTAATAATTAACTTGCTACCACCATGAAAATTTAATAATTAACTTGCTACCACCATGAAAATTTAACTAGATTCGACCTCCTAAACAATCCACTTGGGTGGTTAAATACCGGTTCGATTTTTGTAGAATAACCACGGGGCAACTATTAATAAACTCTTGAACTAGTAAAAAGGGAAACAAAACCATAACTACCATTTACACCTAAGGAAATCCGCAAGTTAACAAGGTATGGAAAACCAAATGAGGGAAATAAAACATCGATCTTAATTTCGTATACCAAGCCAAGAACAACCAACCACTCATGGAATCAAGCAACCAAATTTAAGCATGAAAACATTACTTTGGCAAGGGAAAACTTGCCTTGGCTTATGGAGGAGTTCGGCCAGCAATGTTCTTCCCAATAGGACAAGATCACAGCAAAAATCCTATGAAAAATCTGGACAAAACTTGGCTAGCAAGGGCCGGCCAACGCAATCTCTTCCAAACCTCGGCCACCAAAGCAAACGGGCTGCACCTATGCTCCTAAACCGCCGGCCTTAAGCAACCTAGATCACAAAATTTCCTGGACAACCCAACGGGGAAGAACAACACCATAAAACCAAGAAAAAACCGCAAACCTAATCTACCGATCTGGCAAAAGAGATGGTGAAATACCAAAATAGTTACCTCGGAACGAAGATCTAGCCTAGAGGAGTTTCGAATCCGGCCTCGAACTGGAGATCCGGGCTGATTTGGGCGGCGAACGGGCGGCCGGAGCACTGCGGGACTTCCGCCTGTTTCTTCCGCTCGGGTTCTGCAACAGCGCCGTCGGGTTGGGGGGGAAAAAACCTCCTAACCTAATGAAGACTAATAATATATATATATATATATATTTATATATTTATACATATATACATATATTTATATAAACCCTATGAAGACTCTATATAACCCCTAACCTACTTAGTTGGCCTAAGCGTAAAAACAGCCCCTAATCGACCCTATTAACTAAACACCAAGTAGTCCACTATAATTATCATCTCATATAAATTAACACCTATGTGCACATTAATACTCTCACTTACACACACACACACACACACACACACACACACACACACACACACACACACACACATATATATATATATATATGTATATACCCACCCACATCTACATATATATATATACATACTAACACATGAACGTAGGCACACACACGCAAATTATTAAAACCTTGCATGTCTACAACACGCGCTATGCCCTAAATGCGCAAACATGTAAATACGCTCACATAAATGACGACTCGCTAACTAGCAACCGTCGAAATGACGCGAAAATTAACGCTCTCGGATTCCGAACAAATCCGCACCGTAGCTAAACACTCGGGCTACGAAAACATCGGCGAAGTCGGACACAACCTCCGACGACCACACACTCGGGCTAATCTCACCCGAAGCCAAAGCACAAGGATTCCCTAAGAGGCTCAGCCGGGCCTCAAAAACAGACGCCGGCTAGCTGGGGAAACCATACAACATGCTATAACCTCTAAGAACACCTAACGAGGTACTCTAACAACGGCAAGAGCTGGAAATGCGCCAACGTAACGCCAAACAAGGATTTAAATGATTGCCGAAAAATTCGGGGGCGTTACAGTCACTCCCCCTAAAAGAAAGTTTCGTCCCGAAACTTTACGTACGCTACTTCTACTAAAGAAGGAAAGTAACAAAACAAAAGTTACTAGGAAGAAAACATACCCAACAAATCAGGAGAACATGCGAGGGTACGCCTCCCTCATAGCCGACTCTAGCTCCCAAGTCGCGCTTTCCAAATCTTGATTCTTCCAAAAAACCTTCACCATCGGGATAGACTTTGTCCGCAGCACCCGATCCTGAGTATCCAAGATGCGGACCGGCACCTCAACATATGAGAGGTTAGGCTCCAACTGGGGCACGACATCCAAGACTTGCCCACTGCTCCGCACACACTTCCGCAGCTGGCTCACATGAAAGACATTATGCACGCCTGGGAAGTTGGCTGGTAGATCCAACCTATATGCTGCCACACCAATACGCTCCAAAATTCTGAATGGGCCCACATACCTCGGATCCAGCTTATGGTTCTTGCCGAACCTCTTCACTCCAACCATCGGAGACACCTTCAAGAAGACCAAATCCTCTACCGAAAATTCCAAATCGGACCTACGCCGGTTGGCGTTCTTCTCATATCTCTCCTGAGCTAACCGAATCTTTTCCCGAATGAGCTTCACAGCAACCTCCATTTCCTCAAGAGCATCAGGGCCCAACAAAGGCCTCTCACCAGCCTCAGCCCAAAACAACGGAGTTCTGCAGCGCCTCCCATACAATGCCTCGAAGGGAGCCATTTGCAAGCTCTCTTGGTAACTGTTATTGTAGGCAAACTCCATGAGCCGCAAACGCTCATCCCATGCTCCACCGTGGTCTAGAATGTAGCACCTGATCATATCCTCCACAATCCGGTTCACCTGCTCGGTCTGCCCATTTGTCTGAGGGTGGTAAGCGGTAGAATATCTCAATTCTGTACCCAAACCCTCCTGCAAACTCTTCCAGAAACGGGAAGTAAATCTGGAGTCTCGGTCTGAAATGATACTCACGGGAACTCCGTGCAATCGGATGACTTCGCTCAAATACAACTCTGCTATCTTCTTCATCGGGTAGTCGATCTTATAAGGTACGAAGTGCGCACACTTCGTCAATCGGTCCACGATCACCCAAACTGAGTCAAATCCCCTTGGAGATCTCGGTAAGCCCGTAATGAAGTCCATGGAGATACTTTCCCACTTCCAAGTCGGGATTTCCAAAGGAGTCAACTTTCCACCAGGCCTCCCATGATCGGCCTTCACCCGCTTGCAAGTGTAACATTCAGAAACATACCGAGCTATATCCCCTTTCATACCATGCCACCAGGCGATCTGCTTCAAATCATGATACATCTTCGTGGATCCTGGGTGGTAGGCAACACTGGATCCATGAGCCTCTTTACATACCATACTCCTGATGTCTCCAACCGCGGGGATGCAAAACCTGCCACGGTACTTCAAGGTACCCGAATCATCGATGGAGAAATCCGGCAACTCCCCTCTCTCAGCCCTAAGGTACAGGTGTAACAAATCCGGATCATCCTTCTGGTGCAATCTGGTGAGTGAAATCCAAGATGGCTCTGCCACTGCCAAACTGCTTTGCAAATCACAGCACCCCACGGAGATGTCCATCAACAAGAACTCTTCCACTAAACGGTCCGCCGTGAGGTTGAAGATCTTCCCTGTCTTGCGGCTCAGGGCGTCGGCCACCACATTGGCCTTGCCTGGATGGTACTGGATCTCCACGTCATAATCGACCACAAACTCTAGCCACCGCCGCTGGCGCAGATTCAGCTCCTTCTGTGTAAACACGTACTTTAGGCTCTTATGATCTGTGAAAATCTTGCACTGAGCCCCATAGAGTAGATGCCTCCACAGCTTCAAAGCAAAAATCACCGCCGCAAACTCGAGGTCATGCGTAGGATAATTCCGCTCATGAGTTTTCAACTGCCGTGACCCATATGCGATCACCTTCCCCTCTTGCATCAACATGCCTCCGAGCCCAACATGCGAGGCATCCACATAAACATCATAGTTCTTGCCCTCCGTAGGCAATGTCAAAACAGGAGCAGTGCATAATTTCCTCTTTAGCTCTAGAAAGGCCTCCTCGCACTGCTTGCTCCAGATGAACGCTGCATACTTCTGCGTCAGCTTAGTTAAGGACGCTGCCAAGGTAGAAAAGCCCACAACAAACCTTCTATAATAGCCGGCCAACCCCAAGAAGCTCCTAATCTCCTTGGGTGTGCTCGGCCTATGCCAATCCATCACTGCAAAAATCTTCACCGGGTCCACTGAAATGCCATCCTTGTTCACCACATGACCCAGGAAGGACACCTGAGGCAACCAGAACTCACATTTGCTCAACTTGGCATACAACTGATGATCTCTCAAGGCAGATAACACCAACCGCAAGTGCTGATCATGCTCTGCAGCATTCCGTGAGTAAATCAGAACGTCGTCTATGAATACGACCACAAACTTGTCCAGAAAATCTTTGAACACCCGGTTCATCATGTCCATGAATGCTGATGGTGCGTTGGTCAACCCAAAAGACATAACTAGAAATTCGAAATGTCCATGCCTCGATCGGAAAGCCGTCCGTGGAATGTCCGACTCACGGATCCTGAGCTGATGATATCCTGATCGAAGGTCAATCTTGGAGAACACAGAGCTACCACGCAACTGATCGAATAAGTCGTCAATTCTTTGTAGGGGATACCTGTTCTTGATGGTGACTTTGTTCAACTCCCTATAGTCGATGCAAAGGCGCATCGAACCATCTTTCTTCTTCACAAAGAGAACGGGTGCACCCCAGGGCGATGAGCTCTGCCTTATGAAACCTTTCTCCAATAACTCATCCAGCTGGGTACGCAGCTCCTCCAGCTCTCGCGGGGCCATCCGGTACGGCGCCTTAGCAATAGGACGCGTACCCGGCTCCAAATCAATCACGAACTCGACATCTCTGACATGGGGAAGACCGGGAAGGTCGCTAGGAAACACATCAGAAAACTCACGGACAACAGGAATCTCATCCAATAGCGACACACTGCTAACAGTCCCCAGCACCGAGACTAAGCAAGCAAAACAATCAAGAACTGAATAACCTCTGAGCACATACCGCAGAAATCGCCGGAGAGGCCTGGCGCGGATCGCCATAAATACTCCCAGGCTGACCATTGTCCTTCTTGAAATCCAAGCGCTTACCCCTGCACTGGATCACTACATCGTATCTGGACAACCAATCCATACCCAGGATGACGTCGAAATCTTCCAAGTCTATAACCTTCAGATCTGCCTTGGCTGGGAAATCCCCCAACATAATAGGACAATCCAGAATGCCCTGATCTGATATCACGGAATCACCCGAGGGGAATTTGATGCAAAAGGCATCACCGACACAATCAAGAACCAGCTGGCACCACTCTATAAAGGCCCGAGCCACAAATGAGTGGGTATCACCTGAGTCAAAGAGAACATGCGCCCAGCGGTTCTTTACCTTAAAACTCCCTATATAAATATAAACGGGAAAATTGCACAATCAATAAAGAAAACAAAAGCCAAACTAATCTGCAATGGAAGTAAAAGACTAGCGAGAAGGTCTACCTGAAATGACTTGCATCGAAGTTTGAGCCTCCGCTGAAGATATCACATTCAGCTTCCCTTTGCCTCTATCCATAGACTGAGGCGGTGGCAACGCCTGAAGAGGAACTGGTCGGTGCACAGACTGGAGCTGCGGGCATCGGGCCTTGGTATGACCCTTCTGTCTGCACTGATAACAGACCTTGTCCTTCAACCAGCAACAATCAACATCATGCCCCTCTTTCTTGCACAAAGTACATACCACATTCTGCCTGGGAGCACCTTGAATAGCATGCACATGCTCCTTCTGCGCCGCCGCCCTCTTGAAACATCTCTCAGCAGGATGGCCCGACCGGCCACAAAAACTACAAACCTCCTTGCTCCTCTTCCCCGAAGGAGCACCGGGCACTTGGGGGCTCTTTGCTTCAACAACTTTCCTCTTCTCATTCCTCGCCTGCTGTCCTCTTTGCTTCGCGTTTTCGATGGACTCTACCTTCAAAGCAGCCTCCACTGCCCCAGCATAACTCACCGCTCCATGAGCCACCGCTAGCTGCTGTACATCGCTCCGCAGGCCACCGAGGAAACGCTTCGCTCTATCCTCCTCTGAGCTCACCAAACTAGGGCAAAGCGACTGAGTTTGCTAAACTTCAATCTCATACTCGCTGACTGAGAGCTGCCTCTGCTTCAGATGCAAGAAGTCATTCATCATCCTGTCTTGCTCCACTGACGGTAGAAATTTCCGCATCAAGATCTCCTTGAAGGAAGCCCAAGTGCTTCCTCCTACCATTCCATCCTTCTCCCTCATCCACCAGCTCTTCGCTAACCTCTTCAGCTGATAGGCGGCCAGCATCACCTTCTGATCCTCAGACACTCCAAAATAATGAAACATTTCTTCTATGGAAATCAACCAGTCATCCAATATCATGAAGTCCGCCTTACCATCGTAGGTAGGGGTCGCAGTCGCTGGAACTGAGTGATGAAGGCCATCTCCAGGGGCACCACCACTGGGGGCACCAAAGGGGCTGGGGGTGCAGGAGGTGCGGGAACAGCTAAACCCGCAGCAGGGTCCTGCGCTCTCGGGGCTAGTCCTGCCACCACAGATATCAGGGACTGGATCTGAGACTGAACGTCCACCATCTGCCTCGATAGAGCCTCATTGCTCTGCCTCAGACTTTCCATAACTGCACCGCTTTGAGCACCAAAAGACTCACCCTCAGATTGGGGAGTCGATCTCGCCACCCTACGCTTAGGCGCCATCCTAAAAAGATCAAACAAGCAATCATCAGAACTTAGTTCAACTACTAGGACAAAACAAACAGGTACAGACAACCTACATAAGTACTTGCTTTCACTGCCAACTTGCTTTGGGTTTTTTTTATATAGGTATATATATATTTTTATACAGAGGAAATAATATCATGCTTAACCTAGGATGGTTCACCACCATCACACTAACTCTTGTGCCTATATCAGGAATGCATGAATTTATATTCTTTTTGACTCAAAACCATGTGTGTACATATGTCATCCTACAAGTCTTTAGCTTGGCACGTTGTCCTTATACAATGTTATGATATGCATGATTGTGCTATGCATTCTAAAAAGGCCCTAATGCATGTTATGAGCGGCATACACATGAAAATGTTATGAATCCTATACTACATAACATTTCCATGCAACAAAAAAGAAAACGTGCTAGTCGTATTCATGTGGTGAGGTTATGCATCCCATACTACATAACCCTCACATGTTGCCTCCTATGGTGGATCCATATACGAACACATATTATGCATCCCATATTACATAATATGCCCCGTATACTTCATGTTATGCTATGAGTGTAGTGTTCGTGCTTCAGCCAAGACGTGCTGATGATATATCGGTGTGTGTATGACATGATGCTAAACTTCTAATACCTAAAAGGAAAGGTTGCTCGACAAATTGTCAAGCAACCTCCCTCTGATACCAACTGTCACAACCCGCATTTTCTCCGAAGTTAAGAAGTATCAGAGTAGAAGAAAACGCGCATTGTGATGCCACGTCGGACAGGGGATAACTGCCGACGCTCAGGCAACCACCAACTACTAAGACTATGAAAGTTCAAAAGCTTTAATGATGCAAAAAATTTATATTTTAGAGGCCGTATCCCTCGGCTTCGTGGATCAACTAGTCCACCCTTCAAAATTATACTTATACGTAGCAGAAAATACTTTATTCATATTTTTAACATCCTAAGAGAATGCATAAGCATCCCCAGGTGACACCTAAGACTATGCAAGACCCTAGATTTAACTTATATAATATATATTAGAAATACCCTTTTACGTGGTTTTGAAAGTAGTGATTAAGCTTTTTTTTAGAAAGGAAAACATGATGTCTATGTTTTTGACATAATAGTTGTTTTCTTTTATAGGTTTTAAAGTAACTAGCAACCTAACATAAATCATCGCAGAAGTAAGTTTAATAAACTCCAAAATAGGATAACTAGCAGTATAAGCAAAGTACAAAGCATCTATAAGAGAAACCACCAGTGGGCGCCAACAACTGACACGAACCCACTGGTGAGTAGGCATATCTGTACTACAAGTCTAAAGTAACTACCTCCCAGGAGTGAGGAAAAGAAAACTCAGCAGCAGCTATAACACTAGCAAACTCCAAAACAACCCTAGCCGCACAGTCGGCTATAAACCTGAACCTGAGGCATTCAAAAAGAGAACACCTCAACAAAGCAATATATATCAATAGGAAAATGAAACGATAGTATAAAGAAGAAGTGAAACAGGTAAGAGCTAAAGTAAACAAGTGAAGGAAGAATACTCGCCATGAGTGAGTAAAAAGGGGTACACCAAGTGCACGGGTGAAGTCAAGCCTCACAAATCTCTGCAATAAGGATTAGCAAAATAAATAAATCCTAGCATGAAGCTAGAGCAGAAAGAGTCACCTAATACTGGAGATGGACAAAATCAACATCAAGGGCCTAGGCTGGTGGCAACGGTCCGACCAAGTCTATCAGGCCTAAATATCTCAAGGTGCTGTGGTGGTGGCATCAGTCCAACTCAACCAAACAACTCACATTGTCTTAATAAGACAAGAAGTAAAACAAGGGTGGCGGCATCGGTCCGACCCACCTCAAAATCACATCCTACTCCAGCACTAAGTGACTCGGAGAAAACCCTAACTGGTAGTTCCATGAACCACCAAGAAGTCACCACAACCCTATTCCAACTAGAGCACCCCTCCTAAGAACCCTAAGTACCAACCGACGGCTAAACGTCGAGTTTCCCCAACCAAGTAGCTTGGCACGAATAGATTGAAACGACACGACACTAAATTTATGCAAGAAATTCGGTACTGAACGTTTAACAACAGTGTAATATTAACTATAACCAAGTTGTTTGGTCTCCCACTAAACCTAAGCGGTTAGCTTGGTACAAACCCAGATAATTAACTTGCTACAACCATGAACATGTAATAATTAACTTGCTACCACCATGAAACTTTAATAATTAACTTGCTACCACCATGAAAATTTAATAATTAACTTGCTACCACCATGAAAATTTAACTAGATTCGACCCCTAAACAATCCACTTGGGTGGTTTAATACTGGTTCGATTTTTGTAGAACAACCACGGGGCAACTATTAATAAACTCTTGAACTAGTAAAAAGGGAAACAAAACCATAACTACCATTTACACCTAAGGAAATCCGCAAGTTAACAAGGTATGGAAAACCAAATGAGGGAAATAAAACACCGATTTTAATTTCGTATACCAAGCCAAGAACAACCAACCACTCATGGAATCAAGCAACCAAATTTAAGCATGAAAACATTACTTTGGCAAGGGAAAACTTGCCTTGGCTTATGGAGGAGTTCGACCAGCAATGTTCTTCCCAATAGGACAAGATTACAACAAAACTCCTATGAAAAATCAAGACAAAACTTGGCTAGCAAGGGCCGGCCAACGCAATCTCTTCCAAACCTCCGGCCACCAAAGCAAACGGGCCGCACCTATGCTCCTAAACCGCCGGCCTTAAGCAACCTAGATCACAAAATTTCCTGGACAACCCAACCGGGGAAGAACAACACCATAAAACCAAGAAAAAACTGCAAACCTAATCTACCGATCGGGCAAAAGAGATGGTGAAATCCCAAAATAGTTACCTCGGAACGAAGATCTAGCCTACAGGAGTTCGAATCCGGCCTCGAACTGGAGATCCGGGCTGATTTGGGCGACGAACGGGCGGCCGGAGCACTGCGGGACTTCCGCCTGTTTCTTCCGCTCGGGTTCTGCAACAACGCCGTCGGGTTGGGGGGAAAAAACTCCTAACCTAATGAAGACTAATAATATATATATATATTTTTATTTATACATTATACATATATATACATATATTTATATAAACCTTATGAAGACTCTATATAACCCCTAACCTACTTAGTTTGCCTAAGCGTAAAAACAGCCCCTAATCGACCCTATTAACTAAACACCAAGTAGTCCACTATAATTATCATCTCATATAAATTAACACATATGTGAACATTAATACTCTCACTTACACACACACACACACACACATACACACACACACATATATATATATATATATATATATATATATATATATATATATATATATATATATATATATATATATATATATATATATACCCACCCACATCTACATATATATACATACTAACACATGAACGTAGGCATGCACACACAAATTATTAAAACCTTGCATGTCTACAACACGCGCTATGCCCAAAATGTGCAAACATGTAAATACGCTCACATAAATGACGACTCGCTAACTAGCAACCGTCGAAATGACGCGAAAATTAACGCTCTCGGATTCCGAGTAAATCCGCACCGTAGCTAAACACTCGGGTTACGAAAACATCGACGAAGTCGGACACAACCTCCGACGACCACACACTCGGGCTAACCTCACCGAAAGCCAAAGCACAAGGATTCCCTAAGAGGCTCAGCCGGGCCTCCAAAACAGACGCCGGCTAGATGGGGAAACCATACAACAGGCTATAACCTCTAAGAACACCTAACGAGGTACTCTAACAACGGCACGAGCCGGAAATGTGCCAACGTAACGCCAAACAAGGATTTAAATGATTGCCGAAAAATTCGGGGGCGTTACAGTCTTCCTCCTTGGTAACCGGCTGATCGGGTTTCTAACAAACTTCTGACAGCTCTGACAGTTGCAGTAGACCGGTTGGTAATGACAGCTGTCAAGTCATCCAGTCACTTCTTGAAACTCTGTCTCTGTCAGTAAAGTGTCGAGACTGAACCTCATCATGTGTCGACACAAGTAGACTAAGTGTCGACACAAGCCTTGGTGATGTCGACACAGCTTCCTTGGTGTTGACACTGCTTCTCGACACAGCTTCTGTAGATTGTGTCGACACTAGTTCTGTGGTGTCGACACAGTCACTTCTTTTATTCACCCAAATTGATTTTGTTGAAATTCTGCCATGTGTCGACACAAGTCCTGTGTGTCGACACAGTTGATGTCGACAAGGTCTTCTGTGTGTCGACACTGCCTCTGTGTGTCGACACAATTGATGTCAACTAAGCTTGTGTGTGTCGACACTGCCTCTGTGTGTCGAAACAGTTGATGTCGACTAAACTTTCTCTGTGTGTCGACACTGCCTCTATGTGTCGACATAGTTGATGTCGACTATGCTTCTCTGTGTGTCGATATAGCCTTTGTATGTCGACACAGTTTCTTCTGGTGTTGACATAGCCTTTCCAAGTGTCTACATAATTAACTCAAAGTGTCGATACAGCTTTTCTTCAGTGTCGACACAAGCCTTCATAAGTGTCTACACAACTTCTTCTGGTGTCGACTCATGGACTTAGAAACTTTTTCCTGCATTCTTGCATTTTCTTAACCTGCACATATAAACTCAAAACAACATCAAATACACCTTGATGCATATCATTGAGTAAGGTGAGGCTTCTTCAAATCTGGTACACATTTTCCAATGTACCCAACAGGGATGTTATAAGGCCATGAAAAAAATATCAACTCATTTGGAGTTGATTTGGTTGGGTAACTTGGTGAGTAAAGATGGCCATTTTAAGGTATTAGGCCTAGTCCTACTATGCACATGGAGTGGTTGAGTGATCAACCCTTCAACTAAACAAGGTAAGACCTTGGTCTCTGACCTATTATTACATGATACATCCCTTGGGGTAGTTTTAGAAGTTTTTAGGGTTGGGATACCATGAAACCATGTTCAAACCTTAGAGTTGCCTATTAGGGAAATAGAAGGAAATACGGTCAAACCTTCAAGTCTTGGCTCAAGACTCTCTAGATAGATTCATTAGGTGGAGAAACACCTTAGATATTTTATTTGGACTTTTAAGAGTAAATTTCCCCCACCAATCACTTAATGTTTAGGATATCAACTTTTCTATTAAGTGCACAACACATGTCATAACAATATTGAATTTTCATGAAACTTTGGTGAAGGGCCTATAGTGATGTTATTTATGTCTATAATTTTTATTATAATTTTTGGATGAAGAATTTTTGTACCTTCTTTGTAACTCTAAAAATTGATGATTAGGAAAAAAACTTGTTTCAAAACAAACTAAGTATTAGAAAATTATGAAACTTGGTCAGTAAACTTTTAAGACCACAAATATGCCCTGTTAATTTTATTGTAATTTTTGGAAGAGATTAATTAGAGGTTTCTTTACAAAGTGCCATAGGTGATGTTTTATTCATTAATTTATTTATGTGGTAAAAAGAAATTTTTAGATGATGAAATTTTTGCAGTGACACTTTCTGATCATATTTGACCTATAGTAATTTTATTATAATTTCTGGATGAATAAATCTTGTAGTCACTTTGTTAATTGCTGTTTAGCTCTAAACTCATACCTTGTTATTAATCAGTCAATGGGAAGCTCTGGAAATTTTGGTAGGATCAATACATGTAAAAATTTTACACTTCGATCATGTTCAAAATCATAGGGATTCATGATTTAGGGAGAATTATTTGAAGGCTGATTTAATTAGGAAAAATACCAAGTTCTGGTTTTGGGCTCAACAGGTTATGGTAGACCCCCCAATAAGAGTTATATGGTTGTAGGAAAAGTAATCTGGAGTATTTACCCTCATACGCTCAAGATAGATACTTGGTCTGCATATAGTAAATTCAAGTATTTGGGATAGAATTGTAGGCCATACATGGGTGGAGATATAGTGGGTGCACCTGGTTGGGTGGAGTCTTGATGAGGTCACCCTTAGGGTCAAATTCGAAGTAGTGTGGGTAACATGGAGATGGGGTTGTGCTCGGGGTCGACAGAGTATCAACTTCTCCTGGAGAATATAAATCCACTTTGGACTAGCTAAAAAGGCAATGTGGGGAAAATGTTTGGTAATAAATAGATACTCATAAAAGTAAGTGTTTTGAGAAATAGAGCTTTGGGCTTCAGCTCATAGTAATTCCTAGTGCCCTCGAGAGCCCTTCACCGGGCATGCCCTGGGCAGTCCAAGGTTAACCTTAAACTTTAAGAATAAGCCGATTAAAAGAGTAACCTTTAATAAACCACCGAGACGAACACTCACCCCGTCATTTTAGGAGGATAGTTGGTATAGATTCATGAGTGGTGGGCTCAGTGTTTGCTAGAAAGATAGTTTAAGTTTGGAGAGCCGACGGCTCGGGAGCTCCTTTTTAGCATGAGTGCATGTGAATTAAGTGGTGGGTCCTCGTTATTGGACGGTCGTTCACACCGACGTCGATATGTTGACTTGGTAAGTGTAACTATTCACTTAGCCCATAAAATACTGGTGGTTTTGCCAGTACTAGTACAAGAGACTCTATAGCACCTGACTGTGGGTGCACCGATTAGTACACAGTGTTTAGGCTGGGTAGTGTGAATACCGACCTAGGAGTGGGGAGGCCCAACACACTACCTCCGTTTTCCACTACGAGAGATACCTGAGAGTTTAGCTAACTCTAAATGGGGGAACTAAGGTCTGTGCACATAGAGTTGAGTGGGTGTGTAGCACTTGTGTGGAATTCATCATTTAGCATGCATAGCATTCCATGTCATCCATAACTTGCATAACGCCTTTACCCCTAACATATAAACTATTATGGGATCTTTTATATGTTAGGCCTTGCAAAACGACCCCTTCACTTATAAGTCTGTATGAGCATTCTTATAAGCTAATGTTACTTTCTTTGTGATGATAGAAAGCTACTCTACTTTTTCTTTAATTTGTTACTTCTAGTGTACTGCTACTCTCACTTACTATTCATATACCTGCCATTACTGTGATAGATACTTTTAGCTTCTGATAGTTAGGGCCATTGCCATCTACTCTTGCTTACTCTCCACTTTCAGTATCTTTCCTTTCATACTCCACCGCACGGTGCCTAGGTGTCGCATGGGGGATGGAGGGGGACCAAGACTTAGTTAAATTAATGGCCTGATGGGCATAACACCAGGGACTCCAGCTGAGAGACATGATATAGCACCAGGGGAGACATCACACTCAGGTGGAGGTGAACCAGCATAGTCTAGATGTGGCAGCAGCAACAGCAGTCAAAGGATTAGTGAGTGTCTAGTAGCTTTACTTCCGCGACCCTTATATAGTGAGGATTATATGTACTGTGCTGGTGCCCTTTTGTCCTTTGTTTTTGGAGGACTAATGCATGTGGTTCTGATGGAGACGAGGACCCTCAACATATTGAAGACGGTGATGGCATGCTTACGAAAGAACTTTCTCCGCCTCCAAATAAAGATTTGCGCCGCCGTGATGACCACGTGGAGCGTCGCCATAATATCCGCCCTGGGCGCAAACCAATATATTAATAATTATTATAATTATTAAATCATTTTTATGTTTTTGTTTTATTTGCAATGTTATTTTAATTTCATGTAATGATGGGTGCCTATAACCATCAAGAGTATTTTAATTTCATGCATTTAAATTTTGCATTGTTTTTTTTTATTTCATGATGGGTGCATATAACCATCATAGTATCATTTTGACTTTTGAATTTTGAATTTTGAATTTTGAATTTTAAATTGGAGGAGATGGAGTGGTGTAAGCCCATATATAGGCATGTATGGTTCTCATATTGATTTAGTGAATGAAAAAAAGAAATCCTAAGAATTCAAGTTTTGAATTTTCCCCCTCCTTTCTCCTTCCTCTTTGAGAAATTCGACCCTCCCCCTTTCTCTTCTCTCTTGGCCGCCGACCACTCCCCTCGCCCTCTCAAATTCCGGCAACCCTCTCCTCCTCCTCTACATTCCCCTCAAAGGAGAACCCGACCACTCCCTATCTCTTGGTGGTTAGGCCAAGGTGATTTGCAACAAAGCTTCGTGGATTCTCGGCCAAGGCGTGAAGCGATGAAGGCCGATAAGTTTCCTCTCCTTCCGACGTGACTCCGGCGGAGTCGTTGAAGGGAAATCCAAGCAAAGAAATCAGAATCATCAATTCCGATTGGGTAATGAAAAATTTCTACTCTCGTGTGTTTCTTTTCCTAGATATTCTTGTGGTGGAAATTCTTTGCGTTGCATCTTGAAGCGTTGAATAATCGTGGTTTTCCTTCGATTGATTTTTGTTTATCTTAATTGATTTTATTTTCGAAAAGGATTGGTGAACCTTTATATTCTTTTGTTGGGAGAGATCTACCTTCTTCTGAATAGTTATTTTTGGTAGATCTCTTTTGGTACAATACCGCTCGTTCGGACTGGGTGGGTCCTTTTAGCCGGAAATAATATTGGCTTATAGCCTTTGTTCGATCCTAAGCAGTTTGGCTACCCGTACGTTAGCATATAATTGATAAAATTAATTAACGTGGTGCTGCGTAGAACGATTGTGCGAGTATAGGATTGGATCAAGGAGAGGCATTCGTGTTCATCCGTAGATTTATTTGGTGTCAACGTGCAAGCCTGCATCAATTTGGCATTAGAGTCAGGTTGTGCTAATTTCTTAATTAGTACCATCCTAGAAAAAAAAATTACTTAGAACACCGACACGCACTTGCACGTTTCATTGCACAACATATAACTCAATTTTTAAATTTTTGGTCTACAAATAGCGGCCTAAAAGTTTCAATTTTTCTCAAAATTCAAAAAAATAAAATTCTAGAATTTTTCCATTATTTTATTAGTAAGAAATCAAAAAATATTTTTATTTTTTTAGGCCATTATTTTTATTAAATCATTACAAAATTGTTATTTTAGTCTGTCAATAGCGGCCTATATTTTAATTTTTTTCAGCAAAAATAAAAACAAAATTTATTTAATAATCCTCATAATTTTTGCAGTAAGAAAATCCAAAAACATATTTTATTGCCATATGAAAGATATGGTACCTAAACACCTAGAGGGGGGGGGGGGGTGAATAGGTGACCTAATCCTTTTTGAGTTTTGTTTGGCAGCACAACAGCTATTTCACAGAATTCTACAGCTAACAGCAATTACAACATAAACACAGTAATTTCACAGCACAGCACAGAAGACACACTAATTTATAGTGGTTCCCCAATCTTTGGGTACATCCACTTTCCCCCTTCGCCTATCTAGCAGTGTACTAGATTCGGCCAAACTTCTCCACTAACTCAGAACCAAACTAGGTTCCTACCTCAGGCCCAAAGCCTTACACTCAGCCAAAAGGCCTACACTCAGCCACCCAGGCCTACACTCAGCCAATTAAGGCCTACACTCAGAGTTCTTCAACTCCTACACTCAGGCAACCAAGCCCTACCCTCAGCCTTTATAAAATAGGCTTACAATTCTCTCAGATCCAATGGATCCTACAATTTAAAATAGAAAGTATAATAGATAACTCTACAACTCAGAAATAGGAGAGGAGTTGAGAGATTCTTGAAGAGTTCTTGGAAGAACTCAGTTAGATCCAAACTGACTTAGCTTCCTTCAAAGCTTCTTGATTAGAACTGAATTAGTCTGAATCTTCTGCAGTTGTTCCTTGACCTCTGCTTCTTGAAATCCAGATGACTCTGAATTCTTCTTCTCAGCCTTAGTTCCAAAGACTGAATACTTAGTTGGAGCTCTCTCTCTCCAACTTCTTAGATCTGCTGATGCACAGCAAGATCTTCTTGTGTTGATACTCAATATACCACTTCTACAAAGATCTGAACTCTCTCTGTAAAAACTTTGTCAACCACTTCTATATTATTTCAACAATTAATCTCTTAATCTCAAATCATATCTTCTGTAGACTATGAGTGCCTATTTATAGGCTTCCTTCATGGTAACCGGCTGGTCCGGTTCATAACAGACTTCTGATATCACTGACAGTTGATGTAGACCGGCTGGATCAGCAGCTGTCTTGTCAACCAGTCACTTCTTGAAATTCTTCTAACTGTCAGATAGTGTCGAGACTTTCTGTTCTTAAGTGTCGACACTTATAGGCCAAGTGTCGACACATGTTGTATAAGTGTCGACACAAGTCTACAAGGTGTCGACACAATTCCTTGTATGTCTCGACACAGTTTCTTCTGCATGTGTCGACACTGAAATTGAGTGTCGACACAAGTACTTGTACTTCATTCTGCAACTGTATTCTTCTAAGTGTCGACACATCTCCTTTGTGTCGACACATCTCCTTTGTGTCGACACATCTTCATGTGTAGAAACTGTCAAGTGTCGACACTGCTTCTTGGTGTCGACACAAGTCTTTACTTTTGTTTCTTCAGCTGAGTGTCGACACATCTCCTTTGTGTCGACACTTGTACTTAGAATATTTTGTAACTTTTCTGATCTTGCTAAGTGTCGACACAGCTCCTTGTGTCGACACTTACTTCAAGTGTAGAGTCTTCAACTAAGTGTCGACACATTGTGCTGAGTGTCGACACTTTCTTCAAGTGTTGACTCCTCTGGTTGTGTGTCGACACATTGAGCTGAGTGTCGACACTTACTTTAAATACTGAGTCTTTAGCTAAGTGTCGACACATTGTGCTGGGTGTCGACACTTACTTCAAGTGCTGACTCTTCTGCATAATGTCGACACATTGTGTTGAGTGTCGACACTTGTACTTAGATTCTGCAGACTTTTGCTGAGTGTCGACACTTACTTCAAGTGTCGACACTTTCTGGTGTTGACTCAGCTCTTCTAGGTGTCGACACTTCTGCTAAGTGTCGACACAGCTTTTCTGCATTCTTCTACACTGAGTGTCGACACAGCTCCAAGTGTCGACACTTTCTGACTGGTGTCGACTCTTCTTCCCAGGTGTCGACACAATGACTCCAAGTGTCGACACTGCTTGTCTGGGTGTCGACACAAGCTTTCTCAAGTGTCGACACTTTCCCTCTGGGTGTCGACACATGGACTTAGAATTTTTAGCTTCAGTCCAGTGTATTCCTAACCTGCACAAGTAACTCAAACAAACATCAAATACACTATGATGTATATCATTGAGTTAGGTGAGGCTTCTTCAAATCAGATACATTTGACCAATGTACCCAACAATCTCCCCCTATTTGGAGAAGTCATAACCCTTAGTCAATGATATACAACACTCATAATTAAAAATTATAAAATGAAGTAAACCAGATATATGACAACAGAGTTAAACTTAAACATGTAATAAAGCACACATGTATACCCATTCAGCATTACAGAACAAACAAGAATTAGACACATTTATCAGAACAATCATGAAATTTGTTTAACAAAAATTGTTCATACATTTAATACATTTTCAATGATTTACACAAAAAAATAGATTACAACATTCTTCAGTTTTAATCTTAGTCTAATTCTGCTCTGGTTCCTTAATGACTATTCCTTTTCCAGCTTGTACTTTAGCTTTCACAGCAGCAGCAGCAGCAGGCTCAACTTCAGCAATCTTCTTCCCTTTGGAGTCCTTCTTCTTCTGTTCTTCAGCCTTGATCTTTTGCCTTTCAAAATAATGATAGGGCTTAGGAAAGTACTTGCTAGGCTCCACAGCTGTAGGAGGTAGCTTTCCTAACTTAGCCTTTCTTCTATGTTGGACAATGGCTTCCTGTCTACTTTCATGTTTCCTCCATTCTGCCTCTGAGAACCACTTGTTCCTCTCATGGGCATTGTCCTTGGCCGCTTTCCATGCAGTGAGAATGATGTTCCTAGAAGTAGGGCTCCACTGTTCAAAATCAGGTTTTTGTTCAGCAAGTTCCCTGAACTTCTTCTTTGATAGCCTAGTCTCTTCTTCTTTGTCCAAAGCCTCTTGCATAGCAGCTGTGATAGGTTGAACAACCTTTTCCAGAATAATATTAGGCTTACCAGCAGTTGGACTATACATTGTGCTTATATCTGCATGAATCATTTCAAAATCTGGAGGTGGATAGATTACATCAGCCACTGCCTGTTGCTCACCTCCAAGATATGTTCCTTGAATACCAGATTCAGCTACTTCATTGTCATCACACAGGGGAGGATATCCAAGTGTAGCCCTGATTGAATTTGAAATCCATTTGGCATGCTCAGAACTGGCCTTGACTAACACTCTCTCCCCCTTTATGACTTCTTGGCTACATGATCTCTCACATCATCTTTCTGGAACCTTATTTGGCTGTCCAAATATCTTATGCCCTCTTTAAAGAAAGGTCTTAGCTTGGTAAGCTGTTCAGAAATGACCTTCTGGGAGTCCTGGATGGCAGTCTTGACAGCAGTTAGTTCAGCTTGAAAGAGTTTATCAAAATCAGCTTTGGCAGCAGCAGAGGAGGTTGATGGTTCATCAGACTTTTTCTTGAGTTCAGTGACTATGGCATTGTGAGATGCAGTCAAGTTATCATTCATCCTGAGTTGATTCTCCAGCACATAGCCTTGCTTTAGTGCTATATCTTCTACTTTCTCTTTGATTGTTTCTTGATGTTTAGCCAGATAGACCACTGCATGAGCACCCTTTGTAAAACAATCAGTCATTTCCTTTTTATTAAGGTTCATTTCAAACCTTATTGACTTGATTTCCTGTCCCAGATCAGATTGTAGTGCCTTGTGCCCTTCATCAACATAAGTTTCTAAAGCCTTCCTTTGTTCATCCATCTTGATTTGCATGGCAAGCAGTAGAGCACTGTAATCAGTGGATGGAGGTTGTTGAACTAAGGAATGTTGTGCAACAGTTTGGAGAGCCTTCTTGTAGCTCTGGCTCCTTCTTTTGAAAACAAAGAACTTCTTTTTCTTAGCTTGCTCAGCTTCATCATCTTCAGATTCTGATGTACTGGCAATATCCACCCTATCCTTAGGGCTGGATGGTTTTTCAGTGTGCACATCTTGTGCCTTCTCAGTATCTAGCCTTATAGGCTCTACTTGAATATCCAAATTCTCCCCTCAGCAGCAGCATCCTTCACTGCATCAGCAGCATTCTTTTCCATATCAAAATCATCCTGATCTAAATTCAAAAATAGGTCTTCCATTGTATATTCTGCTGGAGACTGTGCAGGAGATGTTCTGGTTTCATCAGCTACAACAGATGTGTCTTGGAGAACAACATCTGGTTCTTGAGTTGCTGGCTGATTTTGCTGATGATCATCAGACAAATCAGAATTTATTATAGAAAAATTCAAAGTATTAAGGTCAACAAGTACCTCTTGAATGAGGAGGGTGGCTTGCTCACTCTCCAGTGTAGATGGTTCTGCTACACCTGGAAGCTCCCCCTGGATGTCAGCTGACTCCTGAGGAGCAGGTGACTTTTCTGCAGCCTTATCCATTGGACTATCAGGAGTGAAGACCACATGTTCTTCACTGCCTGAGCTGCTGGATGGCTCTTGAGGCACAGCAGCAGTCTTCCTCTTCTTCCTGGGAGGAGAGTCTTTCTTAGAAGTTTGTTTCTCAGGGGTGGTCAATTCCTTTGACACCAGCACCCTTTCCCATCTAGAGAATATCCTTGAGTCCATTCTCCTCATGTGATTGATTTTTGTTCCTGCAGCAGAGCTCATTACCTCTGGAATTGATCTAGCCAGGTAGAGACTTAGTATCCTGCCCAGATTGGGCTTCTTCAGACTTTCTTTTACTTTCTCAAAGACAATCATAGACCAGTCTGTCTTAAGGTTGAAGATGATTCTGGTCATGATACTGAACATAGAGGCTGACACCCTGTCATGCCCTCCTGGCTTGCTCAGTATTACCTTGCCCACTATTTCTGACAAGAACTTGCCTTGATTATTCATACCTTTTCTGTTAAAGACTGATCCCACCTTCATCTTTGGATCCAGTCCACACCAAGTAAGAGCTTCCCTGGTCTTAGAAGCAGTTACTTCCTCTTCATCTTGAACTTTAGGTAGCTGAAGTACCTTTCTTAAAGACTTGGGTGAAATTTTGACCTTGGTGCCATGCACCCTTGACTTAATTCTGTAGCCTGAGTCATCTACAGACGCGCCAGAAAGGAATTCAATGACTTCCTTTTTCCATATTTTCGTTGGTTCTGAAACCAAGAACTCCAATCCTGAATTGGCAATTAGGGTTATCACTGATTTGATTTCTTGTTCGCAGTCGTCGAATGCGCCACGCACCAGTTCATATCCTTCGTTAACGTTCTCTTCCAGCTTGGGAGCCATTAGGGTTTGAAGATTTAGTCTTGAGATGAGAGAAATGTCGACACAAGAGTTTAGGTCTCGAAACTTTGAAAGCGTGTCGACAATCAAAGACAGAACCCTATTTATACCTTTCTTGTTTGAAGACGAACAGGCGGGATAGCGAGCTAAGCATGTGTCGACACTGACATTAAGTGTCGACACTGACTTATAATGTCTCGACACTCATGTGTCGACACAAATTTAGTCAACAGATTTTATGTGTCGACACTTGATTAAGTGTCGACACCACTATACTCGACATGTAGTCGAGACTTTACTTAGAAAAATTCTGAGTAAAACTTAAGTGTCGACACTTTATTGGATGTGTCGACACCTACTCGACATGTGTCGACACTAACATTCTGAAGTGTCGACACTAACTTCCTAGATGTGTCGACACCATTTTCCTGAAGTGTCGACACTTACTATTCTGTGTCGACATAGACTTGTCTATGTGTCGACACCTTTTTACTTAGCCAATTTTTGTTCTGTATACTTAATCTAAGTTTATCATACCTAGTTCAATTTTGAACCTATTAAACTTAGCTTCATCTAAGGGCTTAGTGAACATATCAGCTATCTGATTATCAGTTCTAACATATTCAAGTGCAATATCATTTCTTTCTACATGCTCCCTAAGAAAGTGATATTTAATCTCAATATGTTTAGTTCTACTATGTGATACAGGGTTGTTAGCTATTGAAATAGCACTAGTAGAATCACAATAAAGTGGAGTTCTACTTACCTGACATCCATAGTCTTCTAGCTGATGTTGAATCCACAGAAGTTGAGCACAGCAACTTCCTGCAGCTACATATTCTGACTCAGCTGTGGAGATGGCCACACTGGTTTGCTTCTTACTACTCCATGAGATGAGTCTTCCACCTAGGAACTGACAGGATCCAGTTGTGCTCTTTCTATCTTCTTTGCATCCTGCAAAGTCTGCATCTGAATAGCCTGTTAGATCAAAATCTCCATTCCTAGGGTACCAAGGCCTAGATAGGGTGTGCCCTTTAGATATCTCAAGATTCTCTTGACTGCAGTCAAGTGAGATTCTTTGGGGCAGGCTTGATACCTGGCACAAACACATGTAGCATACATAATGTCAGGCCTACTTGCAGTCAAGTATAGTAGGGAGCCAACTATCCCTCTATACAAGGTTTCATCTACAGGTTTCCCTGCATCATCCTTGCTTAGAGACATACTTGACCCCATAGGAGTCTTCATGGTACTGGAGGAATCCATACCATATTTCCTTATGAGTTCTAGGGTGAACTTAGACTGACATATGGATAGACCACTTTCAGTCTGTTTAACTTGGAGACCCAAGAAAAACTTCAGTTCTCCCATACTACTCATTTCAAATTGACTCTGCATAAGCTTTGCAAACTTTTTGCAAAGGCTACTTTCAGTAGACCCAAATATAATGTCATCTACATATATTTGGACAAGTATTACTTTGCCTCTAGATTCCCTAAGGAATAGAGTCTTATCTATTTTCCCCCTTGTGAACTTGTTCTCAATGAGGAAACTAGATAGGGTTTCATACCAAGCTCTAGGAGCTTGCTTTAACCCATACAATGCTTTCCTAAGTCTATAGACATAATGTGGAAGAGTAGAATCAACAAAACCTGAAGGCTGCTCCACATATACTTCTTCTTTTAAATTACCATTAAGGAATGCTGACTTCACATCCATTTGGTATACTTTGAATCCTTGGTAGGTTGCATAGGCCAAGAACATCCTTATGGCTTCCAGTCTGGCTACTGGAGCAAAGGTTTGATCAAAATCAATACCTTCTTCTTGCCTATATCCTTTTGCAACCAGTCTTGCCTTATTCTTAATGATGACACCTTGTTCATCTAACTTGTTCCTGTAGATCCACTTTGTTCCTATCACATTGTGATCTTTAGGCTTAGGAACCAGATCCCACACCTTGCATCTTTTGAACTGATTCAGCTCCTCCTGCATTGCTTCAGTCCACTGTGGATCTTGTATAGCTTCTTCAAATTTCTTTGGTTCTATTTGAGACAGAAAACTTGTATATACTACTGCATTCTGATTTCTGCTCCTTGTCTGAACACCTTGTCTTGGATCTCCAATGATCAGCTCTACTGGATGATCTCTTAGATGCCTGTTGGCTGGAGGCATCCTTACTTCTGGTTGAACTTCTTCAGCATCTTCATCAAGCTGAGTTCCTTGTACTTCTACAGCTCCTTGCACATGTAGTTCTCCCCCTGGACATAAACCATCTTCTTCTACTTGCTGTCTTGCAGCAGGTACATCTTCTATGGTTAGCTTGTCCATCTTCTTAGTAAGACCTGTAGGGCTGCACACACTACTAGACAACTCATTGTTAATTAGTTGTGTTTCATCAAAAACTACATGCACAGACTCCTCTACAACTTGTGTGGTCAAGTTGTAGACTCTATAAGCCTTACTATTATTGCTGTACCCAACAAACACTCCCTCTTGGGACTTGGCAGCAAACTTAGTTAAGTAAGACTTCCCATTGTTAAGTATGAAGCATTTACAACCAAAGATCCTAAAATAGGACAGATTTGGTTTCCTGCCTTTCACTACTTCATAGGGGGTCTTGTTTAACCTTTTAGTGATGGTAGCCCTATTTATCACATGGCATGCAGTGTTAACTGCTTCAGCCCAGAAATATTCTGGCAGTGATGAATCACTTAATAGGGTTCTACCAGCCTCTATCAAGGTCCTATTTTTCCTTTCAGCAATGCCATTTTGCTGAGGTGTTCTAGGTGAAGAGAATTCTTGAAATATCCCATAGTCTTCACACAGCTTTGTCATGCTTTCAGACTGAAACTCAGTACCATGGTCACTTCTAATTTTGACCACTGTACAGTTCAATTCATTCTGAATTTGCTTAACAAAACTATAGAAGACACTAGGTGTTTCAGATTTCTGCTTTAAGAAGAACACCCAGGAAAACCTTGAGTAGTCATCAACAACTACAAAGGTGTAGACCTTCCTACCTAAGCTGTGAACTGGCATTGGACCAAATAGATCCATATGCAAGAGGTATAAACACCTCACAGCATCTTTGTTGTCTAAGCTTCTAAAGGTGGATTTAGTCTGCTTGCCCTTTTGACAAGCTGAGCAAATGCCATCTTTGACACACTTAACTTGAGGACCATTCCTCACTAACTCTTTACTAAAGAGTTTGCCAATAGTCTTGTAATTAAGATGAGCAAGCCTCTTGTGCCATTTGACACATTGAGAAACTGTCTCATCAGCTACAAGACAGACTGGAGAACTATTGTTCTCAACCATAATGTCTAAGCAGTAGACATTTCTCTTTCTATATCCAGTCAAAATGATCTCTTGATCACTTGACCTCTTGATATGACAACCATTTTTAACAAATGAGATGTCATACCCTACATCACTTAATTGACTTATACTAATGAGGTTGTGTTTCAAACCTTTAACATAAGCCACTTGAGTAATGGTAACAAGGTTAGAAGAAATGTTACCAAACCCTTTGATGATTCCTTTTTCAGAACCACCAAAGGTCACCTTTGGACCATTTTTGATTGGGATGTAGTCCTTCAGTAGTCCCCTAGTTCCAGTCATGTGTCTGGAACAACCACTATCCAAGTACCATGTAGGGGTATGGCCACTTGGATTCACCTGCAAAACAAATTAATGAACCTTAGAACCCAAAGTAAACTTGGGTCCTTGGTGATTGTTAGTTTGCAATTTGACATAGCTACCTGCTGGCTTTCCAACAGGTAACTTGCTACTCAACTTGGCACTGGCATTGTGCCAACAATCCAAGGCAAAGTGGCCAACCTTGCCACAACACCAACATTCAAACTTGTTGTACCTTTGCTTAGGTACAACCTTTGCTGTCTTGACTACAGCAGCCTTGTTGAATGTTGGGGCTTTGCCCTTGGACTTGGACTGATCCTGAACAGTCCTCACAGGCTTAACAAAACCCAATCCAGCCTTTCCTTTATGATGAACAAATTCATCAATCAAGGGTAGCACTGATTTAGGTTTTGAAAACCTAGCAACTAGCTCTTTTTCCTTCTGGAGATTGATCTCCAGCAACTTGATTTGATCATTTTTAAATGTAATAGTACCCATCTGAATCACAGTAATGTGTTTCAGCCTGGCTACTTCATTCAGTTTTTGATCATACTCCTTCTCAAAATCTGTTGCAGCTGCCTTGAGATCAGCAATCTCCTTTGCCTGACTTTTGGCTAGGATCTTGCTTTTCTTATAGGCTTGCAACAGTACTTGGTATTCATCTAAGAGCTGATGAATATCTCCCTCAGATTCAGAATCACTTCCATCACTTGATGAAGATGATTCTGACTCTGAACTAGAACTGGAATCTGAACTTAAGGTTAGATTTGTACCTGACTAGGTCCTGGCTGCTCCAGGATTTTGGTACTTTCAGTCAATGCCATCAGTCCTTGGCACTGAACCTCTTCTTGTTCATAGATTGATTCCATGATCTGCATAAACTCTTCTTCTTCTTCAGCAAATAGCCCTATATAGGCTTCAGCATCTGTCTCAGTGTCTGAAGAAGAAATGTCTGAAAGAGTCTTCTCATTCTTTGCAACAAAGGACTTCTCCTTCTTTCCTTTGAAGTGAGTCTTCTTTTTCACTGGATTCTTTCCTTCTTTCAGGACAATCTGCAATTACATGACCCTGTCTATTGCAGCAGTAACACACAATCTTAGACCCAGTTGCCTTGCTAGTCTTTGTCCTTTCTTGTCCTTCTTTGAAGGCTTCTTCTCCTGATACTGAACTTCTTTCCCTTTGGAAAAAGAAGGTCTGGACTTCCACTGTTTCTTCTTCAGGAATTTCTGAAAATGTCTGGTAAATGCAGCAAAGTCTTCATCACTTTCACTGCTTGTAGATTTAGTGCTAACAGACTCATCAGATTCTGATTCAACTACCTCTGGAGGAGGAGTTGATGACTTAGTCCTGTTCTTTCTAGGTACTTCTGACTTAAAGGCAACAGTCCTTTCCCTGTGTTCAGTCCTTGTTGACTTTTCCTCCTCTTTTCTTACTGACAATTGCATCTCATAAGATAACAACTTGCCAAACAGTGTGGGAGGAGGAATTTCTCCCAACTTTGCCATTTCTCTGATGGCACAGATCTTAGTGTCCCAATCTTTGGTTAGGGACCTCAAGAACTTATCATTCAATTCATAGTTTGTGAACTCTCTTCCATAGGACATGAGTTCATTAACAATTCTGTAGAACTTTTTGTAGCATTCAGTGATGCTATCTCCTCTTCCTTGCCTAAAGCTCTCATATTCTTGATTAAGCAAGGATTTCCTATCTTGTCTTACTTCTTCAGAACCTTCCATGTAGACAATGAGGGTATCCCACATTTCTTTTGCTGTTTTACAGTGAATAAGGTTCTGGAAGGTGGCATCATCAATGCACTAACTATGATGTTCTGTGCCCTTTTGTCCATTGTAGCTAGGACAATCTCATCCTTGGTCATCTCAGAAAAATCCTTTGGAGTTCTCTGTGTGCATCCAAGACTGAAATCTTCATGGGCACATAAGGCCCTTCCTTGACTGTGATGTAGATCCTAGGGTCAGAGGCCTCCATGAACAGCCTTACCCTTTCTTTCCAGATTCCAAAAATCTCCTTTCTGCAAATGGGCAGTTTCATTGAACCCAATTCCTTGTGATTCTCTGAAGACCCCATGTTTCTTGATTTTCTTGAAACTGTTTCTGACTTATACTGAATCTGCCAAACTGGATCTCCTCAGACAGTTAGTCCTTTTTGAGGAACCTCGCTCTGATACCACTTGAAAGATATGGTACCTAAACACCTAGAGGGGGGGGGGTGAATAGGTGACCTAAACCTTTTTGATTTTGTTTGGCAGCACAACAGCTATTTCACAGATTACTACAGCTAACAGCAATTACAGAAATCATAAACACAGTAATTTCACAGCACAGCACAGCACAGAAGACACACTAATTTATAGTGGTTCCCCAATCTTTGGGTACATCCACTTTCCCCTCTCGCCTATCTACAGTTGTAATTCGCACAACTCTTCAAACAGAACCACAACTAGGTTCCTACCTAGGCCCCCAAGCTTACACTCAGCCAAAAGGCCCTACACTCAGCCACCCAGGCCCCTACAATTAGCCTACACTCAGAGTTCTTCAACTCCTCACAAACAACTCCCTAACCTCTAAACCAATACAAGGTTCCAATTCCTCAGGTTAAAAGCCAATACAATAGAAAACTCTACATCAGAAAAGGGGGAGTAGAGAGAGTCATAGAGAACAAGACTCAACTACTCAGTTAACTTAGATTCCTTCAACAGCTTCATTAAGAGAAGAGTCAACATCTCTGAGTTGTTCCTTGACCTCTGCTTCTTGAATCCAAGACCTAACTAAAATCCTCAGCCTTAGTAAAATAGGCTGAATACTTCTCT